>JBBPDA010000003.1:1855273-1866945 GCA_037974385.1 Arnoldichthys spilopterus
ACAGAGTACCAAAAATGTATGACCCAGCTTGGGGGGGGGGGGGGGGGGGAGGGAGGGGGAGGGTAGTGGAAACTAGAGGCAATAAGACAAAGTCGAGAATTTCTTTTTCCTTTCGAAACAATGTAAATCATAACCCTAAACCCTCAGGCTTTCATATAGCTGAGGTTCTTACAGCTGTAGTGTATTATTGGCCTGAGCACCTTCACAGCTCCCTAGTTACCAGCTAAATAACAAATGATGCGTATTGCGTAAACTACACATGGTGTTATTTGTGTGTGCTACCTGCATCAGCTGACTCCATATCTTTGATTGTGAACATGAGCAGTGCAATGCAAGGATGCGAGAGCCCCGGTTCCAACGTCAGCTACACAAGAGAGACTCCGTTTTTATTCCGAAACAGCTCTGTAAGATTAACATTTTAATCAGGAAAATCTTATTTGGAGCCGGCTGTTTATGAACATTTTCCGCTGGCTGGTTTCCAGGTGATTTTCATCAAGTTTAGTAGCAGGGAGAGTGATGTCTTAAAAATGATGTTTGCTATGATGAACCATTTCTGTCTAATGGAATTGCTGGAAAAGATTATTGAGTTTTCTCAAGTTGAGTTTTGCAGAGTGAGAGAAAGCAATGATGAATACTGAGAACACTCATCGTTTCTGGGATTGTGTCTTTAAAAAATGTAATTAATTAAATTTTTAAATAATTATTTGAGAATGTGTTTATTCTTTAAGTGCTCACCCCAATGCAGGGTATCAGTCAGCTGTCGTACTAAAACAAAAATTGGTAAATTTCAAAATAATGTTTCATACTAAAAGTGGGCTTATGGGGAGTACATATATATATATATATACTGTATATATAACATTATAACATTAACACCACTCTCAGGTAAATAACATAGATCAGTGAGCAGTCAGTTCTTTAAATTGATGTGCTGGAAGCAGGAAAAGTGGGCGAGCGTAAGGATCTGAGCCACTTTGACAAGGGTCTTATTGTGATGTTCTAGAGTCAGAGCATCTCCAAAACGACAGGTCTTGTGGAGTGTTCCAGGTGTGCAGTAGTTAGTACCTACCAAACGTGATGCAAGAAAGGACAACTGGTGAACCAGACTGGTCTCATTGATGGATGTGGGGAATGAAGGCTAGCCTGTCTGGTCGGATCCCACAGAAGAGCTACTGTGGTTTAAAAGTGATGCTGACTCTGATAGAAAGGGGTCAGAACACACAGTGCACCACAGTCAGAGCTGTTTAAGCAGCATTAGGGGCACATTCAGTATTAGGCAGGTGGTGTTAATGTTATGGCTATGTACAGTATATGCTCAGAAAAGCATTTTTTAATGTCTCAATATATTGCGTCATATTCCTCAGCTCTATTATTGTAAGTAAATAGCATTTAACAGAAATCTAACAAAAATATTACCGCCTACTCGACCCAAAAATGCATATTTATGGTATACCACACTTTTGGATACATGTGCACATCTGTGTGGTCTTTTAAGAAAGAATTTCCATCAAAAATTCTATTTTCACCTCACTTTGCTAATGCTAATGCTGCTCTGCTCAGCCACTGATGTTGCCTTGGCAACGACGATAAAAAAATATAATTGTAATTTAGCTTCATTTCTTTTTTTCACTGTTATGGGCTCGCCAGATTGATCTTAGGTAAATACCATCCGTCTTTTTAATGATTTTTCACTATTGGGCCAAAGCAGTGAAAAGCTGTCTGAAACCCCAGAGATTTAAAAGTAAATAAATTGGTTTTGAAAAAGAAAAAAAAACAGAAATATTCTGTTGTAAACAAACAAAATAAGATTTATTTTGCCAAGGGGATGCAGGGTGTGTGTGTGTGTGTGTGTGTGTGTGTGCACAGCTAGGGTTGCAGCGCTTCCAACCCTCTTAGCGGATTAGTACATAAACCCCAGAGTCGCACTCTTATTCTGTATAATATGCTTTAGCAATAATCCGATCATGTCAAGAATTACCCCACTTTACTTGTACAGAAGCTGTTGCATTTTTGGAGTCTTCAATCACTGTAACTGCAAATGAACAAGCCTTGCAGGGTTTGGGAATATTCCACCACTTGACGACACCACATCAGTCGCTCAGCATCACTTCAGTGTTCAATGTTTACACTGTAGAAGCAGAATCAGAATCAGAATCAGCTTTATTGGGCCAAGTATGTTTGCACACAAAAGGAATTTGTTTCCGGCCGATGACGCCTTTCTAGTACTACACAGATAACCAGTTGTACATATAAGATACAGACTGTACATTACAATGCAAAGCACATACAAAGGAAACAAGGAAATTAAACTTAAACCTGTTTCTTTACTTATCACTTTACCCCCTTCTGGTTATTTTCTGTTAATGTTATATGATGTAGAACTCTTAAAAAAGAGGACAATCATACATTGCTGTTGAAAAATTCACTCAAAGTCACGATTAAGTCACTTTAAATGTAGCTGTACTCTGTACTTGGTTCAGGTGTAACATTCTGAATATCTTTCTGTGTTCAGTACAATGAATATTGGAGGCCAGATGACGTATGAGTGCACACAAACTGTGACTAGCCTAGTTTTAGGGAGCAGTGGTGGTGTAATGGTTAGGGAGTTGCCCTAATCCCAGACTGGTAGAAGAACCACTGAGTTACCTGTGAGCAAGGTACCGTCTCCAAGCACTGCTCCTACATGGAGACGTTCAATGCAGAGGCCACATTGTGCACGCTGTGGTGTGTTCACAATGACAATCATTCACTTTCACTTTATTTTTCCTAAACATAAGGTGCAGGGATTTCAAAGGCACATAGAATTAAGGTGTTGAGGCAAATGAAAGTTCAGTGATGAAGAGAGTGTGGTGCTGCGTGCCATTGAAACATTCTAACCCTGCCATGGCTAAGTTTGTAAAATAGTAATGCAGAGTGTTTGCGCAAACTGCGGCTACATCATGGCATATTCTGCGCATCTTGCACATGTGCGGCTGACCCAGAGTGTTTACACACTGCTATTCCGATGCTAAGCGCTCTTTCAGGCTTGTTTCGCTAGCCTCTCGCACTGTCCAGTGCTGTCGGGGAAAGAAGAGTCTCATCCGAGTTTTTGAGACTCTAATACAACATTAAAGCTGGTTTTTAAAGCAGAGAAAAACTGATGCAAAAACAGCCACCACAATCTGCTCAAGCAGAATATTTAATCAGCCACATGAGCAACATCACCTATGTTTCGCGTGGCCCTCCCTCAAATTCAGATTGCATGTTTAGGCTTGTGTAGCGTTTTCATGCATAAAACATGGGCAGAACGTGTCCAATTTGTGCCAGAAACTGATGCAAAAGGCTTCCCGCATAGGGCCTGGCTGTATTTGTCTTGCCATTGTATTGTTTTGGTGCTGATAATTGGTGTCAATACCAAAGTCAAAATTCTGACAGCACTATTCATGAGCAATTAGGACACTGATATAATTAGGATGTCATTGCACAGGAAAGTGGGTCAGCGATAAACATATTTACTGCCTTGGGTTTCTGGTTTGTTCTTCCAGATCCAGGGAGTTCAGTTCTCCCCTCGCTGGTTTCCTGCAGTGGCCTTCCTTGGAGAGTTTGGGGAATCGAATCAGTCAGACTGTGCTGATTGTGCCAACAGAAACCCTGTGTAGTGCAAATAGTACCTTCAAGAGGCCTAGCTGTATAATTTTCTGCTTACTTCATAGATATGTCATAGCTGAAAGAAGAAGTGGAAGAAGGCCTTTTCATGCTCCTTGGCCAAAATATTCAAAGCTGATGGAACGATAGCTGCCCGTGGCTGTCAATTAGTAACAGAATCATTTGGGTTTAATTTCATTGGTATACAATGTATCTTCCCTGGTTAGTTGGATAAAAAAACAGCTGTAGGTCTTGCTAATCTTTAGATGTCTAAAAGTATTGTTGTCATTTTGCTGTATAATATATTGACAATTATATTAATGACATAATTATGTAAGTAATTTAATTTTTCAGTGGTTTACAGTCTGTATCGACAGGTCAGATGTGTTCTTTTTTCCTTCCGCAAGAACATAAGCACAATAATAATCCCGTATCAAATTAAATAGCTGATTGAAGGTTTGGAATCCAAACTGACAGAATTTCTCCACCGCAATGAGCAACATGCTCATGAATAAACAGACATGCAAAATTACCCATGGACAAATTCATTTTTTAAAATAAAAATTTAATAGAGAATTACGGTTTATTTGCTGAATTGACATGGTGAAAATAAAAGAAAGGGCAAAAATGTTAAACATTTTTATTGGTTTTATTTTTTTCCAACATGGTAAATTCAACAATAAGCAGAAATTTTGTCTTAAAGTTAGCAGGAAACATTCCATATGTAACTGGGTTATATAAGTGGGTGTTATATTTTCACTTCAGCATCAACAATACATTACATTTCACTGCGCGTTCGAACTTTTGTGGACAACTGTAAGCTGCAGGAGGAGTCAATGCAATGACAACTGTCATTTTACATTACAACTACTTTTAGGACCTACAACACTGGGCCATTCTGAACAAGCCCTCCTTTACCCTGCAGGACAGAGGAGAGCTCGCCTCCTGTCCAGCCCCCTGTGAGCTTCCCCAGGGAAGTAGAGGGTTCAGACCCTCTTCTTGAGGTGAACACCTATTAAGCTCGGCCAAAAATCAATTTACCCAAATTTCCCCTGAGCCCTCGACATCTCTCGCCACCAATTGAAGGCAGGGTGGCCTAGGGAGACCCACAGGGGGCTGGACGGGAGGGGATCTATCCTCTGTACTGCAGGGTAAAGGAGTGCTCAGTCGGAAAGGCCCAGCGCTGTAGGTCCTGAATTATTAAAGAGACCATATTGCAGCAGAACAGAGGGAGAGCACTGTGGGCTGTGGCTGGCTTTTTTCACTGCCCCCCCACTGCAGATGCTATTTGTGGGGTACTGCGACGTGGGGGAGCCTGGCTGGAGTTCGGCGAGGAGTGTTAATGCGGCAGGATTTGGGCAGCGCGTGGCTGAAGCAAATAACTGCAGTGGGAAGATCAGGATGAGGATCATTTCCTCTTGCTACAGCTGAAAACCAGAGCTTTTCATGTTGCTAAGCACCAACCAAGAGCTAATTCTACGTTATTAGGATCATCACATCCTGCCCAGTGTACACACACCAATTAGACTGACCTTTGTCCGGAGTCACGGTTACTTTGCAGTACATCTGATTTACATTACATAACTATTCGGGGTATAATACACACATATTTAGTCACGATTCGCTCCTACAACGAATATTTTAACCAACGATCAGATACGTTTTTCGATACTTTAAAATTTGCAGTGACGTGAATCGGTTCAATGCGATTCAGTTGATTCGGCTCGATACTGGGGTCTGCAGTCAGTACGAAATATGATGAAATTTCGGCTACATTTCCATCAACTCAATGCAAACAATTTATAATCTGTATATTTTATTATTAAAGGTCAAATGCAGCAGTGTTGTCATAAGCAGAAGCAGCTTCTCAGCACAAAACACTGTTCATAGTAAAATGAAGGAGAACTAATTGTGGAGTGAACACACATCCGTTTTTATGTCACATGGATACATCAGATTGTGCCCTATTTAGATCGATACTACGGTATAATTTATGCATAATTACATAAATTAACTGCATAACTGTACAGTTCCATGCTTATATATATACAAGGTTTTATTCTAATTGTACAATCTTCTCATTTCAATCTGGTTTTTCTTTTTAGTTTCATTCCAGTGTATGAAAAATGGTAAAAATGGATGACTATTGTATTTAAAAAAAAACAAGGATATACACATCTCAATAGAATAAAAAAATGTATCATTTTCTACTTGTGGTTGAAATTTAGAATATTAGATTTATAGATCTATATATTATCTATAGATTTTTTTTGCTTGTTTCAGTGACCTACACATTACAAGTCTGATATAAAACGAAAGCATGTTTTTATTGCCGATAACTGTCTATGTTTAGTTGTTGTGGCTAGACGACTACAAGTAGGTCCATGTTGTGTCTGCCAGTGATTGTAGCGTCTTGCTCTCATTCACACAGCTTGTTGATTCCACAATGAAACATTTGAGAGGAACTGATTTATTGATCAATTGACCCGTTCATGTATTGACTTATTGATTTATCCACAGGCCTCCTTCAATCGCTGTCCATTGCAGTCTTCTGAAATGACTTAAGTTCCTTTCATGAGAGTCTTTACTTGATTCTATTAGAGTGCAAACAGCTGGGCTTCAGTAAGGACTGGAAAATGTTTTTTTCCCTTAAAATTTTGTCTATCAAGCAGCTCTACACGGAACTGTGTGAAATCCAGTGCTTGAAAATCTGTATCACACTGATATCACACTAGAAGAATGCAGTGAATAAAAAGACCCCCCACAATATCTGCCACAGCAAACTAAGGATTGCATTGAAATTCAGATCACGCATTGGCTTATAATAGAATGACAACTCTTCTCATCTCAGGCCTCTGTAGAGTTCAGGGCTTAGAGTAATGAGAAATGCAAGCCATGGTCATTACCAGTCCTCACCCATTATACTGAGAGATGGAATTCTCTCAGCACATACAAGGCATGGACACATAGACACAAATACACACATAAACACTAGAGCCAGCACTTCAGATTGATCTGAAAGGATATAAGCGAGGATGGCTTCTTGTCCACACAAGACATAGTTAACTAAAGCACATAGACTCTAAATAGCCTGCAACAAAATTACAAAGGTGTTTCCTGAACTTTTTTGCTATCTCAAAAACCTGCTCGACATTTCAGTGTTGTCCTTAACCCTTTAATATTTAACCATTTAATAAAAAAAAACAATTATTTTTTTCTTTACATTTTATATTAATTGGGGAAATAATAAGAATAATGTTATTTTTTTTATTCAGTAACCTCATGGTTTTTAAAAAAACAGGTCTCTATCAATCAGTGTAGATTTCGCTTCATTTTAAAATTCTGAATACATGAACAAATTAGTAAAAATCTAATAAAATTCTTGGATTCTCCATAAAAAATCCATAAAATGTCACTGTGGTATCGCACCCCGTGTAGTGCGAGGAGAGATGAGTTTGTGGTAGTAAAATGCTCGGGCAGTCAGTTAATCGGTGCCAAAGTGCCAGAGTGTAGTAGACTATATACAGCGACAAGCATACGAAACAAACACTGATATAAATGAAAATAAATGGCTAGTTATACACAAGCTGTTTACAACATTGACCAACCATTAGAGGGTTCCAAAGGAGATAATGCAGAACCAGAGCCATAGTCCTAGGCAGAGGACATTGGCAATACTTTAACATTGACAACAACAATATACTCTTGGTAAACCCGTCACACACCCTCCAGTTACACAGTGTTTGCCTTTTAAGCCCCCCCCCCCCCAAACAGGAAGTAATGAAAATAGCAAATATTGAACGACAATAGTTTCAAAATAAGAGGTACCAAAAACAATGATATTAGGCAAAATGATAATAAACAGAACGTAACCTTGTTCATAATAATTTAACAATCTCTGGAAAGCAGGAGGAATGGGCCTACATCCCCATAGTCATCAAATGTGTGTTAGTGCAACAGAACCACCTGCAACTAGCATGTCTTTGTCTAAATTCTGATGAGGAAGCTCACTGACAAGGTTGACTAATTAAAGGCAGGGAAATCCAATGGATTTATTGACCATAACTGGCCTAAACCAAGTGATAGAGATGGACAGTCAGGTTGAGTTAAGTTCAGTGAATGTTTCAATAAGATATTGGAACTTAAAATGTTCTACAACTAATTCAGTATGGAGCAGCACATCTGGTCTTTAGTACACCCAAATTCTCACACACCACCTCACTGCTGAGAACCCTTCACTGGCTTCCTGTGGCGCCCCCATCATATTCAAAATGCTAATGGTCCAGCTCCTGTTTACTTATCTGCAATGATCAAACCACGAGTCACAGCTCAATCTCCTCAGCCCGACTGGACACCCCTCTTCTCAAAAATTTGAATACAGATGTCAAGGCTCTTCTCAGTTTTGGCACCTAAGTGGTGGAATGAACTTCCCCTAACATTGAACTGCAGAGTCCCTCAGTGTCTTCAAACGATGACTGAAGACCCACCACTTCACAGAACAGCTAGGAGTCTTTTCTCTGTAAAGGATCAGCATCAGCTCGGGTAGAATCTTGGTTGACTAGCAGCTTTTAATCCAACTCTAGGTTTACTGGTGTGACAGGTTTTCTTTGTAGACAAGAAACCACAGAGTACGTCGCTTTGGGCAAGAGCATCTACCAAAAGCTGTAAATTTAAATGTAAATAATGAAGTGAATTTTTCATTAGGAGGCCCATGCCCTCCTTAAAGTAAGCCTCGGTGAACTAAGTGGAAATACCTTGCCCAGCGTGACTAGCGTGATCATTTCTCATGCGATGGCTTCTTAGGGCTCAAAGGACTCACATTCAGCAGTGGTTTCTGGCCTTGCTGTACACAGACAGAGATATCTCATAATCCCCTGAATCTTTTCACAGTATTACGTACTGTAGATGCTGAAAGATCTCAATTGTTTCAGTCATGTGATGAGAAATGTTCTTTTTGAACTGACTGATTCTTTCACGTTTGACACGATTCATCTGGTGTGAAATGCAATGGGAACATCATGCACTAAAGACGGTCAAGCAGTGAGAGCCATGCTGAATGAAACTGGTCAGTGTGTACAGGAGAAGCTGAAAGCATGGCAACTAAATCAAGAGCTAGATTCGTGATAAACTTGTCAAGTTTAGGTCACAACATGAATTTCTGTGTGTGATGTCTATTCTCTTGTGAAACAAGTCCAAGGAAGTTTTCTGTCCAGAAGGCACACATCACCAGCAGTCACCTCTCTGTCATCCATCGTGTGTGTTTAGGTCTAAAGTGATGTGAGTTGGTTAGAAATCCCGGATGTCTGGGATTTCAGCACATTGGTCAACAACTCTTGTTTGTGAGCACATCTTATAATGTAGGGACTAAGAACAACCAAGGAAAAAGCATTGGTTAGCAATTTTATTCCTGTGTAGTCCTGCATTGTAGATCAGGCATGCACAAATCAGCCATAACATTAACACCACCTGCCTAATATTGAGCAGTTCCTTTTATTCACCCTTTACTTGTTTCCACAGTAGCTCTTTTGTGGGATCAGTCCAGACAGGCTAGACTTCATGAGCCTTGGGTACTCATGACCTTGGCACTGGTTCACCAAATGTCCTTCCTTGGAACAGTTTTGGTAGGTACTAACTTTTGCACACCTGGAACACAGGAAATGCCCTGACTCATTTGTTTAGCCCTCACAATAAGGCCATTGCAAAAGTGGCTCAGATCCTTACACTGCCCATTCCGTCTGCATCCAGCACATCAATTTCAAGAACTGACTGTTCACTTGCTGCCTAATATATCACACCCCCCTGACAGGTGCCATTACAATGAAATAACTAGGTAGTCAATGTTACTCACTTAACCTGTCAGTGGTGTTAATGTTATGGCTGATCAGTGTAAGTCAGTGTTGTATTTTGCCAGTAACCCAGGAACTATGTTGCATTTTTCACCAGTACCTTTGCCTTTCTTAGCACTCTCTTATTCAGAATATTTATCAGAGTTGAAAAAGCCCAGTTGTTTCCACATGGAGTCATTTATTTAGCTTGAACTGTCGCTTGACAGCTAATTAGGGGAATGTTCAGACGGCAGAGTGTCGGGGAAATCATATGGGCTAGCTAAATTCCTTCGCTCCAACACTTATGCGTAGAGAGTGCTAATTAGGCATGCTCCAAAGTGCATCAGGGACCACCGAAGCGTTTCACATTCGCGCCCAGCCCCACCTACACTCCACAGACACATGGTACCATGCATTCGCCAAAGCCTAACAGATTTGTGATTAATATATTTTTGACAGAGACAGATATTTTTCCTACCAAAATTAGACTAGAAGTCAGTAACTGTAGTCCTGGCATGGATTTACGCTCCCACCGGCTGTTACTGTATGGCCGGTCCAATCTTATTATGAGCAAATGTGTGGTTGGCAGGGGCAGTGGGAGTGTAACGGTTAGGGATTTGCCCCTGTGATCTAAAGGTTTAGGCCAGTTTAGGCTAGTTTAATTCCCGGACTGGTACAGGTACCACTGAGGTGCCTGAGAGCAAGGTACCATCCCCAAGCACTGCTCCCCTGGTGCTGCCCACTGCTCCTACACACATGGGTTCAAGTCCTGACCTGGGTACCACTGAGGTAGCCTTGAGCGAGGGACCGTCCCACTACACTGCTCCCCGGGCAGTTTTTGTTTTGTTGACATGGTTTGGGAACATTTTTGTTTTGGGTGTTGTTTTGTCGCAGGTTGGGAGGACGGTTGATTTGTCAATTTATTGAATACATTTTTTTTTACTGGTTTTAAACTAGGGGCCACCACAGAGAAAATTTACCAGCAGAAAAACTGACTATTGATTTTAGACTACTACACAAACAAAAACTGTCTGATAGTCCAAAAACAGGATACAAATCAGTGGGGCAGTGGTGGTGTAACAATCAGGGAGTCGCCCCTGTTACCTGAACGTCGGTTCAACTCCTGGACCAATAAAAGCACCACTGATGTCCCTGTGAGCAAGGTACCGTCCCCATGCACTGCTTCCCACGATCTGCCCACATCAGCTGCCCACTGCTCCTAAACGGATGGGTCAAATGCAGAGGACACGTTTCATTGTGGTGAAGCTGTGGCTGCAAACACTCAAAACACAGTAATAAAAAAAACCCATCACACGTGCACACGTGGAGCAGCAGGCAGCTATCAGCAGCGCCCGGGGAGCAGAGTAGCAGGACGGTACCTTGCTCAAGGGAACCTCAATGGTGCCCGGGCTGGGACTTGAACCTGTGACCTTCAGGTTTCGAATTGCAATGCTCAACCACTAGGCCAGATTCATTAAAGCATGTCTTTGGTGTTGTATCCAGTATGATTCATTCTGGATGTGCCAATGATTTGCAAATATTGAATGACTAGAATACACGAATAAATGTTTTGCAAGATTGTTTTCCACCTTTAAAAAAATACCCATTTTACATTTGCATTCATTTTGACCAAAACCACGAAAAGCCGAAGTGCCGGTGGTACTAGTCCAGATTCAGATGACATTCTGAGAATAAGACGTGCGGTATTGCATGGAATAGTCTCTCTCTTTCTCTCTCTCTCTCTCTCTCGTTCTCTCACGCTCTCTCTCACTCTCTTGCTCTCTCTCACTCTCTCGCCCCCCCCCCCCCCCTCTCTCTTTCACATGCTTGTCTTGTGCTGGTCTAGCCTGCTTTAGCCTGTAATGGATGCCTGGTGTCCACAAATGCCCCACTGAGCATTTCTTGTGATTAATCACAGGCAGGATCTCCAGACTGTGCTGTTTCTCTGACAGCCCACTCTACTGCAGCGGTTTTTTCCTTTTCAAAAGGTTTTCATAAAGGCTGCGTAATGGCTACATAACACTGACATAACCATGCCGTAAACATGTCATTGGAAATGACATACTGGGTGTGTCATGTCATCTTAACTGACAATTATCATCGGTCATAATGGCTGAAGTATTGACAGTCACATGCTACACATCATGTATTTGTGAAAGTGACTATTTGTCATTGTGAACACACTCAAGCACCACAATGAAATGCAACCTCTGCATTTAACCC
>JBBPDA010000003.1:1868667-1893249 GCA_037974385.1 Arnoldichthys spilopterus
CAGTCTGGACTGTCTGATTACTGCCCTCACAGGTCACATACAGTACTACAGTCTGGACTGTCTGATTACTGCCCCCCCCAGATCACATACAGTACTACAGTCTGGGCTGCAGGTTGGCATTAAACAGAGGGAAACGTTGCTGCAAAACGCATATGTAGCTCAGAGTGCATTCACTTATTAATGAGTTGAACGCCCGTGTGGACTAGGCCTTAAAGATTGTTGAAAAATACTGTTGCCAATATCAGCAGACACAAGTGAGTGATAGCGACAAAACCAAAATTGTCCTATTAATGCTCAGATTTTGAAAGAAACACTGGACGAGGAGGTGTCTACAAACTTTTGGACATGTACTGTACAGTCGTGGCCAAAAGCTTTGAGTATTGGTTTTCACAAAATTTGCCGATGCACTGTTTTTTAATCTTTTTGTTAATGTTTCTATGGTAACTGAAGTATAATAAATTTAATAAGCTTCAGAGGCTTTAATTGATAATTACATTACATTTATGCAAAGAGTCAGTTTTTACACGGTTGGTCCTTATTTTTTAAGACCTTCTGGGCCAAATCCTGATTGGTGGCAGCCCATTCTTGAATAATCAATGAAGTTTGTCAGAATTTGTGGGTTTTTGTTTGTCCTCCTGCCTCTTGAGGATGCTTTTGTGGCTAAAATGTAGTGGAAATGGGGTTTTTTTTGAGGCAGCAAACAAAATGAATATTTGTGTCATTCTCAACTGCTTGCTTATGAAACTATATATAAAACGTATATGATTTTATATTGTAAGCCCTTTATGTTGCTTTATGTATGACTGGAAACTGTACTGCTTTTGTTCAAACGGCTGCCTGTTTCCTTTCAGTTCGATGCTACGTTAGATGTGCTCTCATCCATCATAGTGCTCTGGCGCTACAGCAACGCAGCAGCTGTGCATTCTGCCCACAGAGAATACATGTAAGTACAAAGCTTTAAGCTAAAGCAAAGGAACACATTACAATAAAAGAGCTGCACATGCCTGGAAACGAGATCTGTAATATTTCCTAGGAAATGTTTTGCCTGGATTCATAAGCTGGTTTGCACTTGTCCCGTGTACAATATTTCTGTACTCTGTTATGGAATTTCTCATAATGGTGTAATATTCCCGATGCATTTATATACTGATACAGTGACGTGAACACATTTCCTCACCCTACAGGTCATATATGCATCCACCATGTTAGAATCTGAAAAGCTTCAATATAAGAACTTGCTCTGAACTTTAAAACTGAACTGTTTTGATTAGAACTGATTTTTTTATATTATTTTTAAAATAATTTTCATATTTTTGGTAACACTGAAGGCCAGTATATGTAAGCCAATTATGGTAAATAACATAAACCTTCCATGACAACTTTACAGTAGTCTTTAACGCTTCAGTGTTGTGGCAAACATTTGGTTGAGCGCATTTTGAGTCTGAGTCCCTATATTCCTATATCTCTACCACTTGGTTTATGTCAGTTATGGCTTCTTCACTACACTCATTTCATTTAAGAGAATGCAAGAATTTGATCTGATTTTTACTATAGTTTATGTATTGAGACTTTTATGATAAAGAGAAATCTCGACTGTTTGATAGAGGCCTATATATATATATAGATATACTATGTAATATATACTATAGGGATGTTAAATAAAAAATTTAAGATTATTGTTATTTTTGGCCCAAATGAATAAAAAATGGAAAGAAAATGTTTTTTTCATGGTCTAGCCATTAAAGGGTTAAACCACGGTAGCCTGCTTAATTTGAAGGGATAAATATAGGTCCAAAAATAATAATGTAGATATTAAATATAACTGTATGTGGCTCGTAAAAGCATAAACACATTATTTATATTTAAGCCGGCCTCAGGGAACATCATAAAATAGAAGAAAAGTGATATGGGTCCTTTAAATTAGGACAATAAATATTGGCTTGCTTTTGACCACAGAAAGTAAATGCTTCTATAATTGCTTCCACACTCAAGGAAAAGCTGTTTATTTATAATTAAATTGTTTATTTTCTACAGGGTATGATGGGATATATATTTACATTTTTTTTTCACCAGTTTTCACAGGAAATAACCTGGGCTCATTTCTACAGTAGATTATAGTTACTAAAACCTTATTCTAGCTGGATTATTTTTACCAGTAAAGGTTTGAAAGTGTAATTTGTGAGGAATTTCATTGGCCGCTGTTTGAACAGGAAAACGTATCTGTGCAATTTCCCCAGAAAGGCCAGTACATAGTTATAATTTAGCAAAACTACAGATATTATAGATTCATACTGGATTAAAATCATGAATCTTTCCTGCATTCTCTTATATGACAGCATTTCTACACGTAAAATTAATGCGTAATCGGTTAAAACGATGGACGTGGCGGATTCGGACAGGACAATTACGTTACCCCACCTCCTTATGTAAAATGAATGAAAATGAAGGTCATTTTTATTTCAATTTACTTCATTTTAATTACTTTCTCAACATCTGCTTTTAATTAGGGGGGGGGATTAGGACAAAGACTGCTAGAAAAGAGTTAATCTGTTTCAGTCTAACGAACCATCTCAACATCTATCAGCTTTCGGCTGTTAATGAACAGTCAGCTGATCTTTATTATCACGGATCATCGCTTTATCGCATCCGTCTTGTTCTCTATGGGATAATGCCTTTGTTCAACAACAGATCCTTCATAAAGCCTCCTGTTCTAGTTCCTCATCCATCGTTTGGCCTGTAGTGGCTCGTAGAGAACTGAGGGATGGTGATAGTCTCATTTTTCTTGCGGATGTGTCAGAATGAGAGATTAATGGAGATTTAATGGAGGAGAAAGCTGTGTTGGGCTCGGTCCCAGTTGGTAAACTGTTGGTGCTTAGTGGCTACCTGTCACAGTCAGGAAAGGTGCTTTTTGACCGCTTGTTCTTAGCAAGATTGATAAGGTTGTGCACTAAGGAATTGAGCTGTTTATCAGAGACTTACATACCCAGGCAAAGAAGTAAGGTATAAGGAAAAAGCTTCTGGAAATGGACCCCTAATGGGCCTATAAAAGCCTGAAGCCGTTTTTCAGATTGTAGCATGGGATGTTTTGCAGAACTTAGATCATTGTTATTAGCAAAAGAAACAAAAAAAAGCCCTAAAATTAGCACTAACCACGAATATATGCTAACTGGGGCTGGTTAGCATGATGAATTCATTTGCATGGGTTGATGGCCCCCCATTAGTGGTCTCTCATTAGTGGTGTTTTGAGTCGAGGATTTCTTTCATGTCTAGAAGTTGTTAGGGAAGATAAAATCACACTTTATTTTTAGATGAATCCTTTCCCACAGAGAAAGTTTGTTAAAAGATGGAATGTTTAATCCAGGAGACAGAGGACATATTTATATTGAAATCCTGAATTTTATGAAAATTTGTTTCAGTCATGGTCAATTGGAAGCAACACATTCAAAATAACACGTACTTGTAATTCCACTAATGATGACCTACATATACAAAGGCACTGAATTAGTAGGTAGGTGTTGGGACAGTGCTACATATCTCTAGAGTGTACACCCCATCGGCTCAGCAGGAAGCAGCCTTGACATAAGTACAGCATTGATGGTATACGCCAATGAGGAAATATCACCTGTATTAGTGTCACTAAAACCACTAAAACTGACTTTCACAGCAATTACATTTCTTCCGTTTTGTCCCAATCCCCAGAGCCTGTGTGATACTGGGGGTGGTTTTTCTCTTATCCTCCATGTGCATCTTGGGGAAAGCCATCCATGACCTGGCCACCCAGCTCCTGCCTGAAGTGGTGAGTGAATATCAGTGTTCATTCTTCATAGCTCTGGTTCTTAACATGCACAGTCCTAGATCTATACCTAAGGGCCTTGGACGTGCCTCTACAACTACACTTAATGAATAATAAGCTTTAAATGAAGGTCTTAGTCAAGCCAAATGTTTGGGAGCTACACTGATTGCAAAAATACGATTTTTTAAAGCCATAACGGTTCTTAATGTCCTTATTAAAACAGAAGCAGTAAATATTTGCAGCAGTAGCACCTGCATTGACTGTTAATGAGTTTAGCTCCTGCTGATTCTTCTGCAGTGCAGAAGTTTTATTTGAGCTCTAATCACCTGATTGTTTGTTCAGATGCAGCCGAAGGTTTGCCCCAACTCATTATTGGGTGATAAAGAATTAAAAACTGCTTAATGTAAGAAACTGGTGTCAATAGAAAGTGTGAATAGCCCTGGAAATGAGGTCAAAGGGGAGCACAATTATGGTAAAGAATCAACGATGAAATAAAAATGACAGAATCAATTTACATTTACTTCACTACACCACTGCCAGGCACTGTGTTGATCATTGGGAAGCTGACTCAGTTCTTAAGTAAAAATCCTTACGTTTGGTCTGTACTGACTGATGGAAAATCGGACCCAACTGTAACATCAAGTAAACATTTTCGTTCCAGTTTAGCAGCGACGGAAGTAAGGCAGTGCAAATCATTTGTCTTCCGTGGTACAGTTCTCCTTGGTAACCCTTGGTAACTGTTCATTTGCACCGCTCCGTAATTGCCACCAGCCAAACCACACATCGGTTTTATCAGGCTTGGCTTAGCTGCCGTGTGGCCAGGCAACCAAATACCAGCTGCTGTCTTTGTTTTTTTACACTATCCTGGCCTAAAGACATCCAATTAGCGATCACAGAGCAGCTCCAGGGTTCCAGGTCAAACCTCACCCTCCATGTTAGCAGAGAAACAATGAAACAGAGCTGAGAGAGAGAGAGACAGAGAGAGAGAGAGAGAGAGAGAGAGAGACTTAATTAAATTGGTGAGAGCAGTTGGGACGGTTTGGAGTCACTGTCCGAATTTAAGTCAACAGTTTTTACTTTCCTTGCCTGAATGAAACATCAGGATGTTGTGCTGCTGCATTTGGTTCATTCAGAAACGTCCTAAATATAGCCACGATATTTTTCTGACTCGGGAACACGTCTGGGACTCGCACATTTCTCTCACACCCCCCTCATCTCCTCAGCCTGTGAAATGCTAATGAGGTCCTGGAATCCGCAGCCTGCTTCTCGCGCCAGTTAGTGAGTTTCCATGTAGCTGAGGTAGGAGCCGTCTTCAGCTGTTGGTTTATCTGATATGGATCCCTGCATTATATCTTTAGTCTTTGGCTGATAATTGTGTTCATCCATTTGCATAAGACGGTAGGTGGGCTGGACTGTAGTATTGGGAAATTTGGAAAATGTTAATTTTATAAAACATTCTTCACGTCATTGTTGATGAAATGCTTTTACTCTGGACCATTTTCATTAGCCATATTTATGTAATGGAAAGCAGGTTTTTCTAAATGTTCCATGTTTTTATTCAGTATTATTGTTCGGTTTTTGCCATATACCTGTGAAACCCCAAAGGATACTGGAATATTAGAAGAAAAGGGATCCTTGATATGAGAACTACGTTGCTGAGGATGCCACACTACATAGACCGCAAAGTGAAGCCACTGGGTAGCCATATTGGCACTCCCTCTCTCTGCTTCAAAATCAATGCTTGTCAGTGGAAAACATGTAAACAACCTCCCATAAAATGACAATATACCAATAATGCTGACCTGTACTACACTTTTGTGCAACAATATTCAGTTTATAGGCTGTGTCAAGACATTTAGTGTGTAAGTACCCATGTAAAAATGTCATTTAACGACTCGTAAAACCTTATCTGAGGAACTGGGATTCATTATTCCATAAGGGGGAAGGGAGTAGCTATAATTTAGGACAGAGCAGGATTGCATATAACTTATGCTTGCAGTCACAACTGGTGTGTACATAAAGTAAATTGTCTGAAACCGTCTTAAGCACACCCTGTGTAAGAATAGTCTGATTAGAGGGGTTGATTGGAGACTCTATAATTGCCAGTAGGTGCGAGTGGTTGTCTGTCTATGTGTTGTCCTGCGATGGGTTGGCCTCCTGTCCTGGGTGAACCCCACCTTAGGCCCACAGTCAGCTGGGATTGGCTCCAGCCTTCCCGTGACCCAGAAATGGAAAAAGCGGTTTAGAAAGGTTTTTTTTTTATTAAATATTAAAACATCAGGGCAGAGACAGCATTTAATGGATACTGTGAAAATGGTTCATGTTTAAGACCTTATTTTATCTAGATGTTTCTCAAATGTCTACATAACACTGCAAAAACAACTACAAAGCACTCCCATGAGAATGGGAGCCCAGTAGGAGGTAATATGTGATTAAACTTGATGGCAAATGTCTTGAGAAGAACATTATGACTGGGCACTGTTCATATAGGTGGCGAATATGATGCGTTAAGTTTTAATGAGATGATTTGGCAAAATGCAACAACGCAATATCTACATCTGGAAATCTCAGGAGAATGAAGAATGTCCGGAAACACTACATAATCACCAGGACTGGCAGTGTAATGATAAAGGAAAGCTAGCGACATGTGATCAAACCAAGTCAAACAGAAACAACCTGGTTAACATCCTGTGCTGTACAGTTGTAAAACAGTAGGCAATTTCAGACCAAACAGTTCTAGAGAGTTTCTCTCATGATCTATGATTGGGAGTGAGGAAACTGGACAAGCAGGTGAGCAGGATCCATGGTCAAGCCTTTTAAAAAAAACTCAAACAAACAGCAAGACTTAAAAAAGAAATAAAAGAACACCAAAAGAAACTAAAGCAAGCCTCAGGAACAAAAACAAAGCCAATAATCCACATTCAACTCTCACAAAAGGAGAGTGCTTCGACCCGAGCCTGGGAAAACAGGAGGGGAAAACGAACACCTGGGGACACTAACGAGATAGGAAGAGGAACAGGTGAGCACATGAGGCACGGGGCAAACACAGGGAAGCGAAGACAGGGCTAGGGGAGAGAACAGACCAATGAAGCTAGCACACACATGTAGGAGGGGCATACATAAGGAGTGAACCAATAGACAGGGGGACGAGGGTAACCAAACACGTGGGGCGAGGACAGACACAAACCAATGAAACACAGGAAAGTGCTGAGAAAGAGACAAGAGGCGTGGCTACAGGGAACAGACAACAGCATGTGAAAACAGGGGAGCAAGGAAGCTCAAGTGGAGGGATGCTAAGGAGGGAACGGTGGCATCCTCAGAGCGGGACGTCAGTTTTTGAGAGGAACTACTCACTTAGGGAGCGGACTTGAAAAATACACATTTTCAAGGGTGTTTGTTTGCATTTGCACCACCAGTAAGAATGCTGGAGTGTTGTAATACAGATAATGGGATGTATAGCAACCGCATTGGAGAAGGCAGGGGATGGATTGGATCATTTTATCGAAACGTCCTCTTTTACATAACGGTTGAATAAAGCTTGGACTTCGCTGTTGGTCCATTTGTCCATTTTCCTCGGTTTTTAAGCAATAAACCAAAGTGAAAGTAACTGTTCGTCATTGTGAACACACTCAGGCACAACAATGAATGCGACCTCTGTATTTAACCCATCTCAAGTGCACACATGGAGCAGCGGGCAGCTATCAACAGCAGTGTAGCGGGATGGTACCTTGCTCGAGGGTACCTCAAAAGTGCACAGGCCTTCAGGTCACAAGGGCAATGTCCTAACCACTAAGCCACCACTGCCCTGTTGTTTTCACGGCTAATGGTTCACACAGATAAAAAAAAAAAAAAAAAAAAAGTCAGCATGCTAGCAGCAACATGGCTATGACTACAGTATGATCTCCCACATTCTGTGTTGTAACTCGAGAACCATTTTTTTTTCATTCAAAGCCTGCTACAATGCCAAACCTCCTGGGCTCTGCAGGACTGAAAACTCTAATTAAGCCACAATTACACGATCTGTCTAGACCCTTGAGTTTGATTGAGTGTCCGGGAGAACGTCTCTCACCGCTTCCACTTCAATCTCCTCATTTGATTACTCTGAACAACTCTCAGGCGGCATTAAACATTCTGACCAATCAAATCACTTGGTCCATATAAGACACCTGTCCACTGTTGGGAAGTGATAGTGTTTAGGTAGTAGATGAAAAAAATGGTCGAAAGTACACTGCATAGCCAAAACAACGGGATAAGCCTAATACACTGA
The DNA here is from genome assembly GCA_037974385.1 of Arnoldichthys spilopterus. Lineage (NCBI taxonomy): Eukaryota > Metazoa > Chordata > Actinopteri > Characiformes > Lepidarchidae > Arnoldichthys > Arnoldichthys spilopterus. Next base: position 1,876,728 of record JBBPDA010000003.1, read on the forward strand.
TCAGCCATAACATTAACACCACCTGCCTGATATTGAGTAGGTCTGTGGTGTACTGTGTGTTCTGACCCCTTTCTGTCAGTCAGCATTCACCTTTTAAAATAAAGGAGCTTCTCTTTGGGATCAGACCAGACCGGCTATCCTTCACTCCACATGCATCAGTGACCCTTTGGTGCCCATGACCCTGTTGCCGATTTACCAGTTGTCTTTGCTTGGACCAATTTTGGTAGGTACTAACTAGTGCACACCTGGAACACTGCACAAGAGTCTAACCATCACAATAAGGCCCTTGTCAAAGGGGCTCAGATCCTTATGCTCATACATTTTTCCTGCTTCCAGCACATAATCTTCAAGAACTGACTGTTCACTTGATGCCTATAATATCCCACCCCCCTGACAGGTGCCACTGTGATAAAATAACTAGATAGTCAATGTTCATGTCACCTGTCAGTGGTGTTAAAATTATGGCTGATCATACAGTGTCAGAAACCACATAAGCAAGTCCATCTGAGATAAGTGAGCATTTCAGCACTGTCCGAGGCCAGTGTGGGACAATTTTGGACAGGTTACACATAACATCACATTAAATGTTAGCTATATTAGCTATATTAGCCTTGCGGCTCTAGATTAGAACTAAAGAACATACCTTCAGGTCTTGTTGGGTTATGTGTAAGAGTGTAAATCTGACTTATTTTTTCCCAACCATTGCTTTGAGGCGTCTCTATCGATCTGCTGTGCGAGATGATCCATCAGATTGACAGGTTTAGCCCGCCAAGGCATGTGGCTGTGAAGAGACGCACCTGGCTGCCTGAGCCTGTGTCAAACGTAACGAAATTAGCTTTCTCCAATGCTAGCCAAAGTCATAGGGTTGCGAGGAAAGACCCAGACTTGGAAAGTACCCAATACTGACATGTCTTGATTAAAAATGTAGGTGGAGTGAAATTGGGTTCTCAGCTGTTGTGTAGGAGGGAGGCAGACTCGTTCAAGCCCAGAAAGAGGAAAAGCAGAATGAAAAACAGAAGCTCAGACACTACTGTTCAAAAAGACGTGGAGGATTTTTACTGGTATAAAAGGACAAATGTAATGGAAATGAAAGAGGACAAAACCACATGTTTTTTGGAAAAAATCCTTTATTTTGTCTGTTAAATATATGAATAATAATGAACAGATTGTGAATACTGTCCAGTGTTTATTCGTTTTTTTTATATTGCTGTTATATAGACTTTAATAATAATAAAAACCTATGATTATTTACAATACACAAATTTACTGGTCTTTACTACTAGGATTTTACTACTCTATACAATTCACAGCTGATATTTACTATGGTAAAAATGTGAGGTACCAAAGCAAAGAGCAAAAATACATAAATAAAATGAAAAAGTCACAGCACTTTAATAAAACCTTCACCGATATTGAAGGCATAGTCTGTTCCAGTCATTCTGGACCCTTGACCCTGTGAGCAAACAATTACATTAGTCTGCAAGGCTGTAAGGCAAGAGCCACAATGTATGTTCTGTGCATCTCTCAATGTTCCTGTAAAGCACATTTTAGCACTTTCCCTGCTCTAACACATCTAAAATGACATATGCTGAACAAGCCTAAGTTTCACCCTTACCAACTCAATAGTTTAATATATTTAAGTTCTGTAATTGTTAATATAAATTTGCTTTACTTTTAATTCATTGTTATATAATCATAACTAGGAATGTCCAGTGGATCATTAAATCAGCTTTAGTGATTATTTTGCAGTTTGACTGGGAAACAGGAAAGCTACAGTTGCAGTAGTCTGTGTATTCTCCACAAGGGGGAGCTATTAGCATTCAAGTTGCTTTTGTGATCAATGAAAAGGGAGAAAACCCACATCAATAGGATCTCCTAAAAGTATGCGTGTTTGTAGTTACAGATTTTATGTAAATGAACAAATAATTAAATGTTTGCTGTTATAAATTGTGTTTATATCATTACTTGATAAATTGACAAAATAACCACTAGATTACTCTAATATAATTGATAGTGACAGGCCTGATATGGATGGATAGATAGATGGATTCATTGATTATTTTTCCCAAGGGACATTTACTCAGAGCTACTGGTTGTGCTGCCACTTGCGTTGGCGCCTCTAATTCTTTGTTCCTTTCTTTACATTTGTAGAGGAACCTTTTTCCAACACGTGCAGCAGTGAGGCATGTTTTCCTAAATTATTTGGCTATCAATGAAAACAAAAGCTCAAACTCACTGGCCCATCACATGTCCAGCAGTCACTGTAAATACACTCAGTCAAACCCAAAGTGCATGTACAATTCTTCATTGTAATTAAATTATTTTAAAAAATGTACATTAACTATAAATATTGACAGACATGAATGTGGTGTCCCTTGAAATCTACTAGCTGCAGCAGAAAACTCATGAAATCATGCAGTAAAATGTAGGAGCATTTCATGGCTTATCGGCCATTGGGAGGATTGTCATACGCTGCTGTATAGTCGTATGAACAGCCACACTTACGCTGTGTAATACATAAAGTCTTGTACTTATGCAAGTCTTAATGGTGCACTACTAATGTCCTGTAGAAGGGCATCTCTCACAACTAGCAATGAACAAATTTCAGATTATTTTAAAGTAGATTAGTACACATAGGACTTGCTGTAAATTCAGCAATAAGGATACCACAGTGGTTCCTGTTATCTGATTCTTCATGAATAGCCATGGACATCCCAGAAAAAGATACCAATTAAATAAAAGTTCAAAACCTGCAGAGTTTGGTTTTTATTGCATTTTATAAAATGTCCCAACATTTCTGGAAACTGTAGGTGTCATTGCTAAGCCAATTCATGCAGAGCCAGAATTCTATTCAATTGTTTTAATCAAGACTGACTGAGTAAATCATGACTGCCCTAGTGCAAAGAAGTCCATGTGAAGAATCAACAGACCAGAAAGAAATTAAATATCTAAAAATGAACTACAAACTAAATTACAGACTAGAATAGAACTGAATTGTACTAAATGCTGTAAAAGTAAAAACTGAAATCAGCAAATGGAACCAAGTCCACTTCTGTAATGGGTCTGTTGGTTGGAAGCAAGCGCAGGTCGTGATTTTATTTCTACCTTAGCAAACACTAAGCACAAACAAACAAGGAAACATAGAACCTGAGAGCAGACAAGGATTATACCACACATGAACCTACACTCACCAGCCACTTTTTTAGGTACACCTTGCTAGTACTGGGTTGGACCCCCTTTTGCCTTCAAACCTGCCTTAATCCCTCAGAGATTTTGGTCCACTTCAGCAACTTGTCATCGCCTGGATCTGGATGCATAAATGCACTGAGTTGCTGCCATGTGATTGGCCGACTAGTTATTTGTGTTAACAAGCAATTGAACAGGTGTACCTAATAAACTGGCTGGTGACTATATATGCCAACAGGAAACACCACACACCTGGACATGGGTGGAAACATAAGAGAGATACACTTGGACATGATAATTAAGGGGCAGGGCTAAGGTAGGGCACATGGCTGGGAAAAACAATAAGAAGGAGCACATGACTGACTAGAATAGTAGAACTGAGAAGCATGACTATGATCAGAAAAAAAAAACACAAGGAACAGGATCAGGGGCAATATCTACTGTATTAAACAGCTTTTTATCTTTTTCTTTTATCCTTAGGATGACTTCCTGTTCAGCGTATCTATTGTGAGTGGGATCTTGTGTGTCATCCTGGCTGTTGCGAAATTCATGCTGGGAAGGGTGTTGACGAGCAGAGCCCTAATCACTGATGGTAGGTATACACACACACACACACACACACCAACTGCTGAAAGCTAATGATGGAGGTAAGCACGGCACCCAAGTCTTATGAGCATCATGCATTATCCCCTTTACTGTTTTTTCTCCAAGTAATTACGCACACCAGACTGTGTCATAGCCCCTGGGCTCCAAACACACCAAGAACCACATTCCAATAAGTCCCTGATTTTTTCAGAGACCCACAAATGATTTCCGTCAGGAGGAAGTTGTTTAGTTCAAAGAATAAATGTATAACCTATTTAGGGCAGGGTTTATCTACACCAAGTTTACGTTAATAGAGGCTCCAGCCTAGACACCCACAAAGGTTATGTCAGGCAAAGCCAGAGTCTTTCTGGTTACGTGACAACAGAAACCAATGAAATGTTGGAAAAATAGCCAAGGACAGTCTGTAGTTAAAGGTGTGATGAGATAAAATGGTGCCTTTTTCCACTGATGAAGGAGGTAGGGTACTTCTAAGGTAATGACAATTAACAATAGTTATAGTATGTGTGATCTGGTCCTTACTAAAGCAATGATACAGCTTTAATATGGTGATAATCAAAGTTTGCAAATTGTAAATATGGGAGAATTTTCTCTCGAGTTGCAAATTCTCCCAAAGGAAATCGACAAATTTGTCAGACATGAGGGACAAAGAAGCAAATCTGTAATTGTGGAAATTTAAAAAAAGGTTAAACAAGTGGCAGAAAAAGGATCAAAGCATGTCAAGAGAGATGCAACGTTGCTGTTTCTGACCTCTGTTAAATGCACTATCCATGTACCAAAGGTCATTAAAGTCAAGGGCATTGCTCATTTAAGTTATTGGCCTATGTTGTGATCAAGATAAAACTAATTACCATGTTGCTCTTAATATTTTGCCTTTTTTCGCCTGAATCTAGTTCACATTACATTCCGGTTGGGCTCTGGGATGGACTGACGTTTTGGCCACTGAAAGTTTTCACCAGCAAAAGAAATAGGCCTATAATGAAGTCCAACTCTAACATTTAAGAAAGATTTTAATTGATTATAAAAAGCGAACTAGTGATTAAGACCATGGTTTGTTGGTTGGTTTGGTGGACTCATGTTCTTCTTTATGAATATTCTTGTTCCAAAAATGTGACACAAACAAAATATCTACATATACATATTAGATACATGCACAAAGAGAACTGAAAAGGGAATTTATTTCATTAAATCTTATTATGAAAAGAGTACAGTAAACAGACAAAATAGCCATGTCTGTTAATTGTAAGGAGCTTAATTCAAGTCCTCCTTTGAAAAAGAAAGAGCTCTATATGATTTTGAAGGCCGATGGAGATCCAGGACGTACGCTTAAATACAAAGTGAGAAGAGATGCAGCAACATCGAGACAAAAGCCGTGTGACATAAAAGCTAAGGATGCAGCTGAGGAAGGCTGCATTTCTCAGCTGTTTCGTCACCGAAGGCTATTTCATTTTGTAGGATCCTTTAAATGCCACCCACGGTTCTTCTTAAGCTTTAAACTTGTCGTGGTACTCACGTCAGTAAGCTGTGGCATTTCAGTACAGCCTGCCCAGGCCCTCTCAAATGTACGTGGGCCTTGATTGGAAGAGTGATGGTTTGGGAATTTTTTTCAGTTGTCAAGTTTTCCAGAATTGACAGAAACCTTTCCCTGTAGGTTTTAACTCCTTGGTTGGCGGGATCATGGGTTTCTCCATCCTGATCAGTGCAGAAGTCTTTCGGCATCATCCCGCTGTCTGGTTCTTGGATGGCACCATTGGTGTTCTGATTGGGCTCATCATTCTAGCTTATGGAATAAAGTAAGTGGATCTAATATTTAATACTCATTTTGCCCTATGAACAATCTGTACAATGGAAGTAATTATTCTGTTTATGTAGGAATAATTTGATCTAAAATCTCATCTGAGCAAAAATACAGACAAACTACAGGCTACTATTGATGTTTTTTTAAAACTATAAAATATACTTTAATCCATTTTATAGATAAACTACTACTGCTACTATAATGTCACAACAAACGTAGACACATGATTATCCAATGTTTCATCTAAAATCAAGGGTTTTACCAGGGGAGATTGTTCCCCCTTTGCTGCAGTAACAGAACTCTTCTTTACATTAATATTTTGACATTGCTCTGAAGATTTGATCGGATTCACCCACAAGAGCATTAGAGAGGCCAGGTACTGATGTTAGATGATTAGCTCTGGTTCTCAAACGCCTTCCAAAGGTTTTTGATGGAACTCCATCACTCCAGAGTACACAGTTTTACTGCTGCACTAGCTGACGCTTGGCACTGGGCATGGTGACCTCACATGCGCCTTCTACACAGCATCCCATTCTGTTGGAACTTTTTTTGCAGTAGGAATAATACAATTTCGGTGTGCACAACTGAACACCTGTATGGGTGACCTTAAAGAAGCTGAACTGACTTATTATAAGTGGTGCCTGGACACTTGTGGACATATTGTAAAGGTATGTTCACATTAGAAAGTCTATTTGTGTTTACTTACCAACTTTACATGGTTTGAGAAAAAGTATGGAATGATATTTAAGAAGAAAAGCTTTAATTACTTGTTAGCTATGTTAGCCTCATAACTCAAGTGTATTGAAGATAAATGTTAGGCTGATGAGCTACAATTTAAGGTAAAGGTTTGAACATTTGATTTTACAATAACTTGTTTCAATTAACCGAGGTCTTGATGGAGATGATCTTGCATTTTTTTTTACTTTAGTTGGTGACTGAATGCTGTTGTTACTTTTTGCCACAGGTTGTTACTGGACATGGTGCCACGAGTAAGACAAACCAGGAACTACGAGCGTTTCGAGTGAGAATGAATGAGATGTGGGGGCAGTTCCATGCCGTAATGCCCGTCATCCATCACCTTCTCACTTCTCAAAGCACACAAACAAAAACACACTCATTTACATACAATAACATCCAAGCAAGAAGAGTTCCAATGGTAACAACATCTGCATCTGAGCAGCGGTTCCAAGACTAATCATCGCATGATCTATAGACTTATTCTGACAGTCAGCAGAAGAGGAAGGAGAATCGATGATAAAGACAGAGCGGGAAATGATTTCTGAGCTTGGTCCAGGCAAAAGAACCCACTGGGTCTCAAAACAAGGAAGTCCAGGCCGCTGGTTGAAACCCTTGACAAAGCAAACTCATTACTTTACAGTCATCTCTGCTGACTAGTGTGATATTGAGAATACTTGAGGTTCTTTACGGTTCTTCTCGGTCAACGTTCTGCCATCCTTCCTTAAAAAAAGCCCAATTTGTTGCTCCACTCAGCTGCAATGCAATGCGTCCTTCCAGCTGGAGGTCATATGGGTAGCCCAGCTGTTTCTAACCAAACACTTCAGCATATCACCCTCTCTCCTTCTGCTTTCAAACTAACAAAGCCCCGTCATCCCCAGAGAAAGTTTCAATGGTCAGACTATTCATTGATCACAGTGTCAGGATTCAAAAAACCTAGCCTTTGAGACTTAAAGCCCTAGAAGGCTCAATAATAAAGCACACAAGAGGCACAGGGACTATCAGGTCCATGCAGGGTTAATTTTTAGAGGAAACTGGGGTCGAGGGACCAATATGTTCCTTATAACAAAAGCACAAAGTAAGCATGTAGGCAGGAGAAGCCTCTAAAAAAGTGCTGAGATGTGGGCAAGAGAGGCCACTATAGACTGGGGACCAACTGAAGACTCTATAGCTGCCAAGCATGTTAATAGTATCATGTTAGTAGCTATAGGATTGCTTAAGCTCTAAGTTCATGTTTTTCAGTTCTACCTTTGCAACATACACTACCATTTAAAAGTGTGGAATCAACAATCAGAAGATTTGACTATTTTCAGTTATGTAAAACCAATTGCCGAGAAATGCATGCAATAATTATACTGTAATATTCTAGCTTTAGAGGTTTAGAGGGAAAACTGTATGTAAAAACAAAAACATTTATTACAAATAAATTGAGTTTTTAAGATTCTGAAATGACTGAGAAAGCTGTATCACTTTTTAAAAACAGGTGCCACTAACGTTTCTTTGGTTGATGCCATGGAAGAACCATTCTAGATCACTGACAAACATCTCTGTAAATGAGATGTGAGAGCGTTTAAAGGTATAAAGGACCTTCATATAATGTAAAGACAATTGGAAGAACCTTTAAAACATTTTTACAAGATGGACTCTATCTTTAAAGAACATCCACATAATCTGAAGGTTCGGTACCAAATTATGATGGAAGAAATAAAATGCTTAAAATAAAACCCACATCATAAAAGAAAATTATGATTCTAATAAATTAAACTACACAAATCAATCATCTTTTTTCATACACCCTTGTGACTAGCAGCACTAATAGTTACATTATATTATGTCATTTAATTCTGATTTATTCAGTTGTTTACAGAATTTTTTAAATATGAAAGACACATCTATGGCCAATAGTTTGTAACATTTGGATCCAAATTGTATAGGTTGTTATTGCATATCATCACTGTCAGAACAAAAACTTCAATCTCCAAAATTGTAACTTATAAAATTAAATTAAATTAAAGACCATTTCTGTTATTCTATTATCTATTACTGATATAAAAATGCAGGTTTTGTCCAGTTTTGTTATAAACAAGTACAAGCAATGTTAACATAACAGATAATTCTAAACTCTTAAATGCTGGCGTATATGTACAAAATGATTTCAGGATTTGTAGATGTGAACACAATGATAATCAGCTCAAGTTGTAGTACATTTAATATAAAGAATGTGCAAAATTTAAAGAGTGGTTATTAATTCTCAAGGCAGAAAACATGAGAAATTGCTGTACATATATAAAGAATCAAAGTTGAGTTTAATATTTCAATCTACACTCATGAGGTAATACTGAGCATAACCATTCATATATAATGATTCCACACTTTTGAACAGAGGTGTAGTTGTACAGAACCAGAATTACTTGCCTTCTCTGAGGAACAACAGTACCGACTAGTGCTGTATGCCATTTGGTTCCATTTTTTATCACATAGCAGTGCCATATATCTCATTACAACGGAAAAGAAAATCTCTCTAAATCGGATGCTTAATGGGCTATAATGTGGGGATCAGTTAAGATTAGTCTGCGATTTGCTTGGCATGGCCTGCTGTGCTCGAATCCAGAATCAACAGGATTTATCTGACTTTCTTTTTTTTTTGCGCCAAGAGGAATCCAGACTAGAACAGCCTAAAGGATCTGCTGGTGTTGAAGTGATTTTTTTAATAAATCAGTCTCTGTAATGTAAGATTTACGGTGTAATAATGGCACGGCTCAAAATCACCCTGGTAAAATGAAAAGCCGGTGGCTATGCGCAAGCGAGATCCAGAAGGTCGGCTAATGTAGTTGTGTGAAAATTTAGAGAGGCAGGGGCAGGGGAAGGACACCGGAAACACTGGCTTGGAAAGCACATTTCTAGAGCCTGCGTTATGTACAATCTTTCTTCAAGTGTTTTCATCTCAGCTGCTGATGAAGCAAAAAAAAGCAATGAACCGCAAACGAATAGCAATATCAGCATTTTCCCCTATGTTACTAACCTTGAAACCTATATAAAATTTGCCTGCAAAAATGTATGGAAGCCTGTTTCCACCATGAAAAAGACATTTACTATCTCTCAATTTCTTTTTCATAATTATGAATTCATATCTAAACGTATCTCAGTATCTTAGTATCTCAGTTATAATTAAGTATACCATAATTATGACTTTCTAAGACTTACTTAGTCATAATTATGAGAAAGATATATGGTATATTAAATTATAATTGAGAAACTAAGTCAGAATTATGAGATACTATCTCAGTTATTAATTTCTCTCTCAATTATGACTTATTATCTCATAATTATGACTTAATAACTCAATTATGGTTTGAGTTCTCATTAGATTATAAGTCATAATTATGAGATACTAAGTTGTATAAAACTTTCCCGATTAGTGTCTTGCCTATGGAAGCATATAATATAATATAATATAATATAATATAATATAATATAATATAATATAATATAATATAATATAATATAATATAATAATTATGACTTTGTATCTCGTAATTATGAGAATGAAAGTCATGATTATCATATAGTAAGTCATAATTATTATATTATATTACAGGCTTTCATAGGCATGACACTAATTGGGCAAGTTTTCTGAAATGTTGTACCTGAATGAGGTGGTCTAATTAAACATGTGCTTATTTGCATAAAGATATCCATCTAAAAAATGATCCGAATTCAACTGAATTCTGAAACAGAAGGTCTAACGTTTGGGCAAACATTGTCCTAACTACTAAACTCACGGGAAAAACATGCATTTAATATTGCCAGCGGTAATGTTGACCTCTAAGTCACAGCACAAGAAGGTTCAGTTTAACAGGACTTTGAATAGAAAGTCTTATGTCACATGCACAACCGCCACATTTAGTCACATGATTCCTAAAAGTGTGTAAGCACACTGACTTCTTTAGCCTTTTTTACAAAAATGTAAATGTACAGCAGGTGAAGCACATGGTACAAAAATTGACCTGATAGACTGAAAATAGTTCAATGTTATATATTTTTGTTGACGAAAAAGCGTTCGTAAGGTTACATGGCATCTACATAAGTCTTGCATGGCAATAAGAAACCTATACAGGCCTTTAGAAAACCTAAAGTAAAGTGTTGCTTACCATAAACACTGCTTTTACCCATTTACGTACGTGTTATGATAATTGGCATTCATTAAAAAAAGCCTTTAAACATGTCTATAGGTTTATTTCAGTCATGATGAAAGGCTTGTGTAGGTTTTGTGGAGCCCTCAGTCTCATTGTCTCATTCCCTTCAGTGCTGTGTTAAGTTCTCTGCTCTGACTGAATGGAAACTCAGATTGTTACTGGTATCAGTATTGGGAACAGGCACATGCAGGTGGGCTCTTCATGATCAAGCACCTGCCCCTTTGGCCATAATGCCCTTCTTGCCTCCTTCACAAAAACGTGCTTTGGACCCCCCAGATTAAATTCCCCTCATGGACAGGCACCAATTTTTGATCCCTTCCCCCATCCAACACCTCCACCCCAACCCCCAAAGCCCTCAGCACCAAAACATTCGGTCATACCTGCCCTTCTTAAGGTCTCTTGGGTATAAATCAGTAGGAAACTGGATCGTTGAGGTGATAAAGATGATTGTCCAATCTCATCTCAAGTCTAGCCTGAAATAACATACACTCACAGTGTGTGATGCCATGTTGCTAGCTGTGTATTCCTTCCTGTAGGGTAGAGTGTTTGTGTAGTCTGAGCATGATGGTCTACGTCTTAGATGCTCATATTTAGCGAAGCCCTTCGTTTTAAAGCTTTGTAGTTTTTAAAGAAGAAAGTATTTGATAGGTATCAGTATCGGTCGATACTCAAGTTTCAAGCGTTGGTATTGGACAAGAAACGTGATGTATGTGTCATCTCTAAATGGTCTGCTGTAATTAAATGAGCTCATTTATCTTTTCTACTTTAATGTTCATGTCCAACCATTGCATCGGTTGTATATAAATTAAACTTACATGTAAGCCATCATTAGAAAAGCTATCATAAGGTAAAAAACTACTTTATGTGAAACCAGTTACATGTATATCTCTGTGTATATGGTAAATATAGCCTTGTACAATATAGAAACTGAGTATAAACTTTTTTTTCCAAATATATATTACAATAATGTCCCAGGTCTAAAGGGTTTGCTATCGACAGGTATCACCTTCATCTCTGAAGTAATACATGTGTCAGTGAACCCAGCAGATTTGGTGAAACTGTTATTACCTGGATTTGAATTGAGTGTGATCTGATCTCAGCTCAACATCTCAGCTCACCTACAGCACACTGATATGTATCCCCACCACTGTTGGAAGACAATCACAGGCCAGCTCACAGTGGCTGACTGCACACTGTAGCAAAGCTGCGTTCTTCTCTACAGGTGCTAGAAAAGGTTCTTAGTGCAATACCATAGAAGAACTACTTTGGGCTGCCTAGGGAACCTTTCAGTAGATGGTTCATTAAAGGAAGATTTGTAAATGACGTGTAAGGGTGAAGAACCTATATATAATGTAAAAGTTCTTGGAAGAACCCTTACAGGTTGTGAAGGTTCTTTGTACCTTTAATGGGGTTTATATTGAACAAATATTGTTCTTGAGGTCCATTGTTTAGAATTAAATGAAATGAAATGTGTGTGTTTGAGGAACTTCCAAATAATGTAGATGTTCAGGGAAGCATTTAAAAGAAACTTTATATTATGTAAAGATTCTTTATCCATATTTCTTTACACTAACTAACATATCATAAAAGTGACTCTTTAGAGACCCACCCGTTATGAGCCTCTAAGTCTCTGTTATTAGACATAAGAACCTTTTGAAAGTTTTAAAGAACCTCCATATAATGTAAATGTTCTTGCATTAAAAAAAAACTTTATATTATGTAAACATTCCATTTAAATATTTCTTTACAATAACTAACATATACAAACGACTCTTTAGATTACCGTCCATTATGAGGTTCTTTAGGGACTGTACTTAAAATAAGCATTTTTTGAAATGAGGCATGTATAAAGAACCCCAATATAATGGCAATGTTCTTGGAAGAACACTTATAGTAATAATAGTAATACATAATATGAAATATTGGTGGGTTCTTTATACTTTAGGTTCTTCACACTCACATTTGAAAACTGGCTCCTTAAGAACAAAAATGGTTCTTCTATGGCATCACTCAAAGAACCTCTTGTGGCATCTTTTTGTAAGTTTCATTCTGTTGATCTTTTTCGAATGGGTCTTTATTTATCATTATTTATTTGTGTCTGTTGCCTTAGACACTCCATGGACATCCTTGACCATTCTTTTCTATTGCTACGTTTGCTTTTTTTAAATTTATGCTTACAGAATGAATAATAATGTAGTAACGGATACATTTTGCAATCCTGGTTTACATCAGGGGTGCATAACCAGGCCTGGAGGGCTGGTATCCAGCACTGTCTTTGTTGTTCCTACCTTCACACTCAAACCTGGCAGTTGAACCCAGTGTATATGAGCATGGAACTCACCAAACTGTGCTGGACTCTGGCCCTCCAGGACCAGAGTTGATCACCCTGGTTTACATAGTTTAATACTGTTTAGTACAGTCAGTGCACTGACCTCCATCAATGTGAGATTGATTGTTGTTTGGTTGAACATTGTGTGCAACTTTGTGATGGTTTACACTTGTGGAGTGTTTATTGCTTTTCTTTTATTTCTATCAGACACATCTTGCTCTTTTGTAAAACAGGAGTAGATATTAGGCCCAGCTGACAGTTATGGACTACTTGTGTCATCTAGTAATTGCAATGAGTGATTGAAAACTTGTGTATTATTATAAAGTTTATGAAGGTCACACAAGTGTTAACTTATTGAACTCTGCTTGTTTCTGTGCAAACGCTCTCTCCAGACTCCAAAGAGAAACTGTGAAAATGACAATGTTGAGTATTATTTTATCGGAGCTAGAGCTGACCTTTAAAGGTCGACTTTCACACAAACACACGCACATACAGAACACTGCTTGTATTCTTGCTGTAGTGAATGACCTTAGCTAGATAGTTAGCAGTAGTCAGAGCTCAGCTGAGTTAGCCCCTGGCAAAAGCAAAATTTGTGAGCTAGATCACTTTAGGACGGTCCAGTAAAACAATGGCTTTTGACTCCAGTCCCTGGAGATTCTACAAAGTTTCTATTTTAACAAATAGCTGAAGCTGCAATGGCTTTGTGTTTCCAGGGCTGGAATCAAGAGACACTGTTCAATTGGACATTCCTGAAGTTATCTACTGGACAATCTAGAAGATTGCCTGGTAATTCTTACTGGAAAGTCTTCTCTTTTGCCAACTCAATTTATATTAAACACCTCTGCTTTGCTTTGCATGAGCATAAAAGCAACAATGTTTTCAACTGTGTCTCAAATCAACAGGTTGTTAAGTATGAAGTCATTTAATTGGGGATTCTTGGGTGTCCTGATGTTGAGTGCACAGAAATATTTGCCCACAATGGACCTCAACAGGAACATGAGGCATGAACATGTGTATCACACTAATGCTGTAACCGAAACACCAACATCCACTTGTATATAGAGTATTCTCCTAAAGTAAAGAACCAAAAAACTGTAAGAAAATGACGCCGAGGCCTCAACAACTAAATTTAGTCTTTGTCACTTAGAACTTCCATAGAACTTCGTTTCAGGAGACTTGAGTGTTTGCAGGGGCATTTTCTATTTTTTTTCCCAACACCTCCAATGTTCAGTCTTAGAAATTTGCATCAGTTTCAATTCTCAGTTTTAGTTTCTAGTACTTTTCTAGTACTTTTTAATTTGTTTGTTTGTTTGTTTTTCTTAGGCTTCACATACACATCCTTTCAGGTTCACAATGTGATGTTGTCTTCTGACACATTTTTAGATCTGAAGCAAGAGTGGTGCCTGTTTTTCTGTCAAAGATGGGAGCTTTTAATACTGTTTGTGATAGTGAGATTTTTGGTGGCCTTACAGGTTGTTAGGAGTCCCCATTTATCTAGCTTTTTTTACTTCAGGAACTCATGTTTTTAATTAATATTCTTATGATTTCCCTATGGCACAGTAGTGCAGTGGTTAGCGCTGTCGCCTCACAACGAGAAGGTCCTGCGTTCGATCCCCGGTTCGGCGACGGGTGCCTTTCTGTGCTGAGTTTGCAAGCTGTTTGCGTGGGTTCCTCCGGGTTCTCTGGTTTCCTCCCACTGTCCAAAGGCTGCTAAAAATTGCCTGTAGGTGTAAATGTGTGTATGAATGGTTGTCTGCATGTGGGATGGCCTGCTGTCCAGGGTGTATCCTGCCTTAGGCCTGGGATTGGCTCCAGCTTCCCTGTGACCTGGAAACGGAAGAAGCAGTTTAGAAAATGGGTGGATGGATGGTTGATTTCCCATGCACATATGTTATCCTAATCGCAGAAATATGACCTGTAGCCTTTTAAGCTATACATGAAAAACAAATGTGTGGCAGCTGAGGTGTGTAAAGGTAGTTGCATGTGTGAATGTGTTTCTATATCAGTAAGAGCTTTGGGAACTTTTGGGAAGTTTTGTTGCCAGCTGTAACTGGTGATGTTTTATTCTGGAAGGATGGAAGAGCAGAAGATGCCATATGACCAAAAAGAGATGGCAAATTAAATTATGATAATAACATTAATAAAATTATTATGATTGATTTACATTATATTTAGTTGTTGAGGCTCATGTGTTCTGTTAAACATTTGGACATTGGTTTGTTTATATGGAAGTCTGTTTTCCAGAAATGATCATCCCCTTCATGACACTCACGTTCGTTCAACAGAGAGACGTGTACTACATAGGGAGGTAGAAGTTGATTTGATACACAGCTTAAGGCACAGAAAATGTTGCGTGGCTGATTCACAAATGGCTCCCTATTCCCTAAAACATGACATAGGTCACCCAAATAATGCTCTGTATATGTTTCACTGGGAGCTGGTTGGGATTCAGCCTGTATAAACCTGCCTGTCCCAGAGAGGAGGACATCTGACTGTAAATATTCCAGTGGTATTGCTGACAATGTACTGTACATTTCTGTAGATTCAGACAGTTTTGACCAAAATGTTAAATGGGAAATAAAAGCCGCTTTAGAAAATGAAAGTCTGCATGCGTGGTCATCTGTTTCAATTCATGTGCTGTAGATGTTGTGGTGAAGGGTTATGGTGCTTGTATCATATGATGCTGCCATGAAGTGCTAGATGGTTATTAATTGAGGCACAAATGAGATGGTACTGCCACCTACTGGACTAAAACTGCAAGTGGATAAAAGGACATAAGCTGATGTAGTTATAATTATTTAGTTCTTAAGAAATTCACTGTATTTTTCCACTTAATTATTAATTATATCCACATAATTTCTGTTCTGTTGGTTCAAGCTTTAGTTCATAGTTATCACTTTAAAGCTTTCGCCCAACATAATCCCAGAAAGAGAAGAACAGAATCTAACAAACAGTTCCTACAGAGATGCTCTATGTCCTGAAGTTCTTGGATCTGCTTTTAATGATTTTACAAAGCCTACTGTACCCTGATTTGCTTTTTTCCATCCCATGATGGAAAATAGGATGGTGAGTAATTACTGATATGGCAACTGTAAAGCCTGGATGTGAAGGTTGCATCTCTTAGGCCCAAGTTTGAGTCTTTTCACTGCTCCCAACACACATGGTCCAGCTAATGAGCTCATGATGAACCTGTTATTGCATTGAAGTGGGTGTGTTAAGGTCGAGAAAGCATTAAAATGTGAAGGCCAGTGTCTCTCCACTACCAGAGCTGGGAAACACCATCTTTCCACGTTCATTGGAATGATGGTATGGTTATGATCTTTTTTGTAACCTTTCTGCCCTCCTTTGGGATGTACCTATTATTATTATTACTATTATTATTATTATTATTATTATTATTATAAGTAGTAGTAGTAGTAGTACTAGTAGTAGTAGCAGTGGTAGTAGCAGTAGTAGTAGTAGTAGCAGTAGCCGTAGTAGTAGTCCCTTTCTGCTATCTGGACCAACCTGATCTGCACTGATACCCTCTTAGTGGTTCGAAGTTTTTGCAGCTTTAAACCCACTCGGTCCTGATGAGGAGTCCATATGAACACCCCTCTCTGCCAAAGACCTGATCTAAAGTCATCATGGCACCTCTACACAAGGAACTGCTGCTGCCCATTTATACTAAGAACT
>JBBPDA010000003.1:1898864-1921927 GCA_037974385.1 Arnoldichthys spilopterus
AAACGGAGATAATGAGATGACAAGATCACATACTTAATCTATTATTTATCCATTATGGGCTCTGTAGCATCCTGAGATACCCAGGGGTTTTGGAAATACACTGTTTCCACTAGACTGGCGCTTTTTGCCTTGTTTGCAAATGTCTATATCTATAGCATCTGTAGTATCTCGAGTAATTCCATGAGAAAAAAAGGCCCTCCTGATTCTCCTAATTATACTCCAAATAACTCATGATTCATATACATAACATACTATTAGCAAAGTTAGTGAAAATTATAATAATTTACATAAACTGCATCACATAACTATGAACAGCAGCAACAGCCATCTTAATATCTGCATTTTTTAAAATTGTTATTAATAAGAAAACACATAACATCATACGCAAGCATTCTAAAACCCTTAATCAAATTGCAATTGTCACTGATTTTCTAAGTGACATCTATTATGTAAATGTTAGTTGCTGAGTTTAACCTAGAGAGAACAAAATAGCAAAATACAGCACAAAGTATAACTGCCTTAACTTTTGCACACATGGTGTAGCAGTGGTTAGTGCTACCACATAGGTCTGCCAAGTCGCTAACGAGGAATAAGTGAAGGGTACCTTGCTCAAGGGTTCCTCAGTGGTACCCTCCGACCCTCCAGTCCCTAACCACAATGCTAACACTGCATGCATAGCAGTGTATTTTAGTCCTTAAAATCACATACTATACTACTGACTTACAGTATCTACTGTTGACTATCCTTGTCTGCATGTTTATCATTTCTAGCTATGCTCAGTGACTGCATATCTCTGTTTGGGAAGTGGGACATACCATGACAGGCAGGCTAATTTAGAGCAGCAGGGTTCCCTACTGTCTCATACAAATTGTCTTGTCTTAATAGTCTGACCTGTAATATTTCTCTCCCATAGATTTGCACTGAACCGATTCTCACAATGACAGAACACATTGTGTCCCATATCAGATCAATAGGGAACACGTCTTTTAGCGTCTAAATAAGAGGATGATTCCGCATCTTAGTTAATAGGAACCCTTTTTTGTAGCCTCACAGCAAGAAGGTCTTGGGATTGATTCCCATGTGGGGTGTCCAGGGCCCTACAACTGTGAGTTTCCATGTTCTCGCTGTGTCTGTCACATAACTATGAACAGCAGCAACAGCCATCCTAATATCCGCATTTTTTACATTTTTATTAATAAGAAAACACATAACATCATACGCAAACATTCTAAAACCCTCAATCAAATTACAGTTGTCACAGATTTTCTAAGTGACATCCTCTAAAGGGAGCAAACATACTTCTTTCTATGTTTTCCTCCCACAGTCCAAAGACATTGAACTGAAGATGATAAACTGTGTGCGTGAAAGTGCTTGTGATGAACTGCCAAATTGTACAGGGTGTTTCTCCACCTTTTGCTCTAGGAGTGCTGGAATAAGCTCTAGCACTCCCACAACACTGGTTCAGATAAGCAACTCAGCTCAGTGAATAAATGAAATAACTTTTGCACAGGCTACATTTTATGTTTTCTACTTTGTGGAAAATTTAGCAAATAATCAGGAATTCAGCGTGTTCTCTTTAGAGGAATCAGTACATGGATTGGCTTGGAAAATCAACGAAATGTGCAATTTAGGCATGGGTGCCAAAATTTTTGCTTGCGACTGTTAGCAAGTTTTCTCGAGGTTACTTAATAACCCAGTGAAATTGTGATGGTTTAGTTTGCAGTGATAACTGGGATAGTATATGTTTTAACCGCATAGCTCTAGTGCAAGTTGAAGAAGCACCAAATATGCACTGGCTGATCATCTCCATATGGGGTAAAAGGAAAACTGTAGATCTTAAAACTATTCCTTTTAATGTAAAAAAAAGCTTTTAATGGAACACAAATCATAACTGTTCATTTTTTTCAGAATTTGTCCTTGCTGTTATGTGAAGAAGCTACTGCGTTTTAGCCTCCTGGTACATGTGTGAGTACCAGATGGTGCTGGTCTACCACAAAGTTCCAGTTGGAAGGAAACCCTGTTCAGCTGTCTGGCCCACACACTATTAGTAGCACTTACTGCTTTTCCCTTCCCCCGAGCAGCATGCCAGACAAAGCCAACACGCTACCAGACCAAACAATGACTAGGATGTTTTCATTAGTCTCAACGGTGATCAAGTGTGTCTCATAGTTCTTGCATAAACACAAACTCTCTGTCTGTTCAAGTCTGCTTTCTTACAGTGCCAGTCAAAAGTTTGAACACACACTTCTACTGTAGAGTCTAAGTTTAGAGTCAAACCTTTTGTGTAGAGTCAGACTGTGTCCCCTTGCAGCCAGAGTGGTGGGAGGGGTAATAGAACCACAATATTATTGGATAATATTCTTTTTTCCCACCCATTGGTACATGGTGACATAATTTGAAAAGTCAAAGGAATTTTAGAGGCAGTAAGATTTGCATTTTGCTGGAATGTTACAGAAGAACAAGAAATAAGATGTAATTGCTATCAGGTATTGACCAAAGGACAATGGTTTCCTCTTCTAAATTTCTCCTGAGATTTTTTCCTGAGGTTTCTTTTGCTTAGAGAGTTTTTCCTTGCCTCTGTCGCCACTGGTTTCTTCATTAGGGGCTTGGATTCTGTAAAGCTGCTTTGTGACAGCATCTGTTGTAAAAAGTGCTATATAATTAAAGTGAAATTGGAAACTGAAATTGAATTAGGCTTAATATGATTAAAAAATAATGTCAGATTGGCTTAAAGATTTTAAAATGTCAAAAGCATTTTTGTCAGGAATGATTTTATAAAACATCACTGACAATTATAAAATAACAGTGTCATGAAAAATAACCGATAGACATTTTCAGATTACCTCTACAATCCAGTACAGTTTCAATACCTTAAAATTTGCAGCAATGCGATTTGGTTTGGAACTGGCATCTGCAGTGAAATATCAACTCACACATGCAAACAAATTATAATGTGAACATTTTATTATTAAAGGTCAAATGCAGCAGTGTCATCATAAGCAGAAGCAGCTTCTCAGTACAAAACACTGCTCACAGTAAAATGAAGGAGAACAAATTGTGAAATGAACACACACCATTTGAGACATCAGTACATTGGATTCTGTCCTATTTTGGTAGATGCATCGATACAGATTGTTACTCACCGATTCTTGTACGGATGTATCATAAGAAAAAAACACTAATTGTAAGAAACCCATAGATAGTGAATTTTTTATAAAAATGGCTAAAATACTGACAGCTTCATGTGATGGAAAAAGAATGTATCTGCAGTGTTACTCATGAAGAATTTACTGATTTTAAAATTTAAATAGAATAACAACATAAATACATTTTTGGCATTTTCTATAAAGCAAATGTGGCAGTGGACTGCACCTCTGAAAATCCAGTTTTAGTAATTTTTCAGTGGTGTTACAACCAATGGTGTTGAATTAAACAGACTATGCTTTACACTTGAATGACAAACCCTGTTCGCAATTGTAACATGACCACTATGAACCTTTTGCAGCGATCGTTTATTTTGGTTATACAAAAGCTTAATCTTGAAATTATATATTGAGATCATTTCTGAGACCATATCTTCACTCTCAAATCCATGATTAATGACTCTTTTGGCTATGTCTAATGTGGCTTCAGAGATCTCGCTGTTTCTTTATTCCCTCATCTTCCTTCTGACAGACTATTGCAGGGATTCCATCTGAAAGCTTTGTTGTCTCCAGGAGGTCTAGGCTATGTCTTTGTCTCATCTATTAGCGTGACCAAAGCCCTATTTGCCTGCCCAACCATGCATGAGCTCTAACCTTTCACCTCTAGTCACAGAAAGTCTCTGCTAAACAAACAGTCCTGCTTGACCGTGCTCTGTGGCCCACTTTGCTGATCCAGAATCAGCTTTTCTGTACCGGATACTGATTTTAACCATATTCCGAGAAACCAAAAAAGCTGCTCTTAAATCAGCTGCAATTGGCTTACACATTCTACAAGTCACTGACTGCTGAGCTCTATGTGACCTTGTCTGAAAAAGGACCATCCTTGGGCCTTCCGTTCAAGAACTGAATAGCATGTGTAACATTTAGCATGTGGCTCTGAGGGAACTCTGGACAATACAAATGAGAAAAGGAAGGAAGAAGCAGTCATAGGACTACTATTCAGACCAGTTGTTGAGTTACATAACTTATCCTACTGGTCTAAGTGGTAAAATGTGACATCGTCCCTAGACATGTTCTTGGATAAGTTTCAGGACTTTAAAAAAGTGTATTGGCTAGTCTTGGGTTATGAAGGAGTTAATTACTCAATAAAACAGTACACAGTAAGTAATATGCTGGGCAGAACTATAAATATGCATTTTTGATAAATAATATTTCATTAAAAGTTAGTAGATTAACAAAAACATTCAAAAAATTATTCCTATATATTCCTGTTCATTCAATAAAGAATCAATAAGAAATCAATAAAAAAACAATTAAATGTACATTGGTTCTTGTCCATATATTATACAGGCTTATATCTTGGGCAAGTTTTCTGGGCATAGAGGCTTAAACTGGGTCTTTGAAATTGAGATTGAAGATGATGTTAATCCATTGGATATTGGATTGGTCCAAATTTGCACCAAGAACAAAGAGTAGGGAGAACTTTAATATATGTTTCAGTTAACCAAAAACACTGACCCTCCTGGAAAAGCTACAGACGAAACTAAATAAAACCTTTAGAAGTCGTGATGGCCATACATCACTGTCTCACCTTCCTTTCATCTCATATCGGCTCCAGGTTCTTGCCCTCTACTGATGGAGAAGGCTGAAAACAGATACCTCAGAACTTCCATGAAGAACTAGCAAAACAAAGGAGGACACATCTTTTTTCAGTTGCCACAAAAAGCCACTTCAGGTATCTGTGAGTACCAGGTGTGACGTGGTCAACATGTTTCCTTCATTGATAAGTTTGCTCCCTCACACCCACACGAGAACAGTTCCCTGGTGAGAAAACTTGCACAGACAAGTGTGAGAAGTAGCAGTTACTTGATAGATTTCACAAATGGTCCTTTTTTTCTTCATTTCACACATTGGAGCTGACCCAACACTGACGTCCTGCCAACGTTCTGAGCAACACTATTCTTTGTCTTCTGTCTGAGCAAAAACGGTGTAATGACTTGAAGTGTAAATCCTACTTTCACTCAAATTTCCCAAAAATTACGTATATCATTACTGTGTAAAATGGTAATTAGATTTTAGTCCATGTAGCTTTTAAAACATTGAGGCATTGGACATTGTAGAGACATGTTTGTTTTTTTTTTTGGACAGAGATAATATGCTTCTATAACATTTTCATCTGTTTCATCTTACTGAACGGCAAAAATGAAACAGCATTTTAAATAAAGTAAGAAATTCTGATTGACTTAACCCTAAAACAGACAATGTGGACCAGGAGATACAAAATCTTTAACCTACTATAGCAAGTTTATTAAAGGTTTTCATCCAGTCAAAAGTCATTTTATATATATATATATATATCTGTCTGTTTAAGGTTAAAGTTTCAGAGTTCATTCAACTTCCCATGGTGAAGTGTCAGAACAAAAATGTGTGTTTTACATTTGTTTGAATAATTATTATCAATTTAAAATAATATTTGAAATTATCTTGAATTAAGTCTTATGAGTTACTTTTTTGGCTGAAATGTCCATTCTTTTTTTCAGTTAAAAGAAAAGGAAGACGTGCTAAGGAATAATCAGGACAGGAATGAAATGACAGCCAGGTTCCTTTCTTTTTGTCAGTAGTAATACTTTAAATCAACAGTACTGTCTCTGGGCTCGCAAGATATCATCCCTCATGGCTAAAAAAGCCCCACTGAACATATGACGTCATCAAGAGAAGTTTCCCAATTTCCATTTACTTTCAAAAGTGCCTTGGAGCGTGTTCTTCACACCCACTCTTGGAACAGCTTTGTATTACTGTAAAACAGTCATGACCCCAGTCTCTGTTCTTCACTCTGTTGAATGGGCTGTGCTAGTATTTCTCAGTAATGGCCTTGAGGTATCACCGCTCTATATTTTCCTGGCTCTAACTAATTTCAGTGCAAGCCAAGAAGGGTTTTGTTAATTAGCTAATGACTTGGATCATGTGTGTTGGATCAGAGCAGGGAAACACTAAAATGTGCTGGGAAGGGGTACTCCATGACCAGCAGTGAGGCATACCTTTAATCAGTGTATTGCACAAAGGACAAAGGAACAAAAAACTGGAAAGAAATGATATTTTGCTTGTAAGAAAACCTGACGCACAATCTTTCTTTCGTGTTTTGGTAAAAAAATTTAAATAAGAATGCTTAAGAGTATTCTGTTGCCATAATGACTAAACCTGGTTTGCACTACTTGCCAGGATGGACAGCACTGGGTAACTCTACCTTGCTAGTCAGTTGAATGTATTCTTATCACCTAGAAATCAGGGAAGTTCATGGGGGGTAATGTATAGGGAGAAAATTATGGAGTAAGGGGGTATGGGCAGAGATGGCTTAAAATAGGCTCTCAGTTTTCTGTAAAATGATCTGTTTCAGCTATTAACTTGTTGAAGTTGTGAAGTTTATTTACTTTTTTCATGTGTAGTTGCTCTCCTCTTTGTTTATACCATTATATCTGTCAGGTAATACAATTGTGATCATTTTAGAAGGAAATCTATATCAATGGTTCTCAAACTGACCCTTAGGGCCTACCAACCAGTCCACATTTTTCCTTTGTCTTTATGTGTTGTGGGTTGGGTTGAAGCAAAAATGTGTCTGGGGGAGCTCTGAGGACTGGTTTGAGAACCACTTGGCTCTATTACTGTTACCACCACTTTTAGTGATCAATGGTGAAAAGGCATCACATATTCAGAAGAAACCGTACTGACATGCCTAGAACTCAACTTGAGGCCTGACAGTACTGACTTGCAGGTCAGCTTGAGACTTTCCTGTCATACATTGGAACTTAAGTGTCAATTCTTGGGACAACTCAATTACTTGTTCCCACTTCTTTTAGGTATTTTCTTTTATGTATTTTTAGCCAAATGCATATTGTTCATTTTAAGCACTTCTGTGGAAATTTTGTGGTTTCCTACTGAGAAAATGATAGATATGTGCATATCACATAGCCTACGCCTATGGCCAATCTCAACAAAGCCACATTTTGATGTCAAGATATGCTAAGATCATCATGCCTCATTGTCTCATCCTATTTTCATCTCATGTGAACTCCTGCCCTTTTCTCCAGGAGCTGACTGAAAGTAGAAAGCTCCCAACTTTCCAATGTCACGAAACCAACAAAGACAAAAGGGAAAGAAGTTATTTCCATATACTACACTCAAAGATTAGAACTCATTGTTCCCTTAATATACAATTTGCAGATGGTACATTATGGGAACAAATAAAGACAGATGAAACAGATGAAGAAATCTAGGCTTGCAATTATACTAATGCAGGAAACCCCCAAAACAAGTTATGAAATTATGCAAATAGACTCAAAATAGCAGGTCTTAGACATTCTCTTGGAAACCAAAGTGCTGCACTAGTAAAAAAAATACACAAATGGGGAGGCAGAAGGTAAGAAACAGCCAGCAAGAGACCGAGTGAAGAGAGATCAGTATGAATAATAGAAAGCGGGGGCTGGTCTGCTGCATTTCCATCTGAAAGGAGCTCTCCCAGCTTGGGCCACTGAGAATGGAAGGAAGGAATCATTCTCGCCCCAGAAGCTGTCGCACATTAGAAGAGAAGCAGAGGAGGATTCGGGAAGTGCTTGGCCGTGCATGAACCCTAAACCTCTTTGAAATCCTCACTACACATAACAACAAAGTGTGCATCCAAACTTAGGGGTCACCTAGCTTCTCAAAATGGCTTTAAAAAGCAAGCATGTTGTCTTGTGGTAGCAATAGACAGAAATGTGTTAAGTTCTTACTATTTTACTCTGAAAAAACTAAGGAACATCTGACAGCATTGGGAACAGAACCAAAGTCTAGCCATTATATCCCCCTGTTATAATGCTAACACTTTGAATCTTTTGATGCAAAAGAGTTTAAATATATGCTTTTTGTGAAAAGTCACAGTTGAAAAAAAATGTCATCATTATTTAGGCAAACCCTACTGCTTATACCAAGAAAGACACATGAACCTGAGTGCTGGAGATATAACCAAAGCATTAGTAAGTGTTTAATGTACACCCTCTAGTAAAGACGATGACATCTACACTTTATTTCATTTCCTAAATCTCATTCTTTTTTGCCCTCTGTATTTCTTTTTGCTTTCTGCACTGGGTTTTTTTTTACCAGCTGAAAATTACCAATAAAATTTAACAATACTCAGGAATCAGAATGAAGGCAAGGTGTTCCCAAACATGTGGTAGGGAGAGTACTTCTGAAGTAAACTGACTAGAGGGTTGAGACTCCCAGTAAGTGAGTTTTCACGTAAATGACTATTCTGGCTTAACCTGTATTCCCCCAGTGGGTAATGAGCTGGTTGTGAAACAAACTGAGGCATGTAATGGACTGAAGATGCATTGGGGCAGTTGGTATAAACAGAAACAGCAAAAATGCTTTACATGCTGCTAACAACCTTCTAGAAGCTAAATATTTTGGACTTCTGGAGACCCTAGAACAACAGCACCAGTAAAAGATTGTAAGAAAAATATGAAATATATAGGGATGATTTACATCTAGCCCAAGCTGTAGATTAACCAAGCCTTGTTCCAGATGAAATATATTATGCATATTCCATGTAGTAAAACTGATTAGATTTGTATTAGGACCATAAAACCTAGTGCAAAACCTACAGTCTGCAGTAGATTTTGTATTCTTTTGGTTTTCTGATCCAAAGCATCATTCCCTCAGTAATGTTAACTATGTGGTGTCCTTCTTGACTGGCCAGGTAACTTTCAGAAAATTTCAGACAGCCCACCCCCAAGAATCCACCCTAAAGCCCTTGTAGTGTTTCAGCAGTGTTGCAGCTCTTCCCACTTTCAAAATACATGAGAACGCAGTTTTCCTAGTCTTTAACATAGAGAATTTTGCTCTAGAGACTCATTCGCAATAGGCAGTGATTAGGCATGTTTACAACAGATGTAGTAAGAGGGCAGAGTTCCCCTTTAATTCTTATGAAACAAGGGTGGTTTAAAGGTGTGCGAAAAATTGATTGTTAGAACATTATGCCATGATGATGTAATATCAGCTGATATGATCGTGCTTGAATTTCCAGTCATAAAATAATTTATTCAGTCCATTGTCACTCAGTAAACCCACACAATGAACATGGTATAATGACCCACAACCACAAACCAGTTAAACTGGGTATGGGACTTCAAGCCACATGCACAATAATCGAATGTGACATTTTGTGTCTAAAGCTTCTTTATTAGCTTTGCACTGGAGTTATAAGGCTAATGTAGCAGTTACCATGTAAATGGTATATCACTTGCTTCAAACCATGATGAGTTAGCCAGTCTCACTGCAATCACACACTACTGGTTCTACAAAAATGCACACACGTTTATTTGCATAGGTAAAAACAGCAGTGGTGGCCATTTTGAGGTATGAATAAAGTGTAATTTTTGTTGTTTTTTGCATGTAAAACTTTATGTCAGTGTGTCATAAGCCACATAAGCAAGTTTATTTGAAATCGTTTTTGACCTTGACATGGTTTAAGGCAAGTGCATGATCATTTTGGCACTCAGTTTACGCAGTGCTAATTTTTGCTAGCTTTACCCGTCTCCTAGCTCCAGTGCAAGGCTGAAGAACCAACCTCTGGTCATCAAACTTCTCTATTAAACGGAAACATCTACCATAAACAACAGTACCGAGAGCAGCAATGCCAGCATACTCATTTCTACATTTCCACAGTAGATTCCGTCTGTTCTTCTCTTTTCCATTCCTTTACCCCCTTGTTTTTTATTGCCCCCTTTCCCTTCCCATGGCACTGCGATACTGTGACAGGTGGCTTAGCCCTGCATAGCCCTGGCAGAGCCCACAGCCTATTTGTTGGTTTGGCATTTGACTAGCTTGCTCTGTCATCAGATTAAACGCATAATTCATCTTTATGTGAGCGGCTGGGAAAGGGAGGAAGAAAAATACGACTTAGATTTTTTTTGCCCTCCTCCTCACTGTTCATTTCCTGTAGATTAATTATGCCATATCTTTGAGCGTGGGCGGGGAGTGCGTGTGTGTGTGTGTGTGTGCAGGGTGAAAGATGGATAGGCTCGTGTAAATGCGGCTGTGTGGAATATTCCAGAAGCCTCCGTCTCTGCTTCTGGAGCCATGCTGCAGACTACAGTGAGCAGGAGCTTGGATGCATTAATCAGACGTGTCACTGATCCATGGTGGAAGGTTTTGCTCAGAGCTGGGAGCAACAATCTGTCCACACAAACACACAGTTACACATTAGACCCACATAATCTGAATACTTGCTTTTACGAAAATTAGCATTTTTGATTTAGCTATTATCTACACTACATGGCCAAAGATATGTGTTTACCCCTTCTAATTTGTGGGTTGTGAGCCACACCCATTGCTAAAATGATGCATACAGCAATGTCAGATTCAGTGCAAACTCCCTCCTCAGATGTATCTATTACTTCCAGAAGGCCTACAAAGATGTTTTCTGTCATGAAAGTGGTCCCAACCACTGTAAATCATAAAAGGATTGGTTTGTTTTTCTGCCACTTCCTAATTATGTTGGTAGTGAATAGGTTGGTAGACATATTAGACCTTCATTCCTGCTTTTGACGTCCTAACCAGTGAGCTTGTTTACCCATGTCTACCTATAATTGTAAAATTATCGATTGTACGTCTAAAGAGGCAATATTTATTTCTCAACTGAGTAAGAACGATACTTAAATAATTGCAGAGTTTTAATACAATTTGATTTTATTTAATTAAATTTGACTAAAATTAGGCATTTTTTTAGTTCCCAGAAGTCATTAGGTCTTGAAAGTCCTTCTCCAGATGAATCATATTCCATAAGCATTGTTACAGACAATCTGGGTTTTTGGATAAAGGAGCGCACCGCCTGTCTAAATAGTGGCCTGAGGTTTCACATTCTGTCACTTAAAATTTTTTGTTGGGTTGCTGTTCAGAGAATCAAGACCTGTTCCAGAGCATTTTGGTGATTGAGCTGTTGTTGTTGTTGTTGTTTTTTTTTTAGCAAAATAATCAATCTCAAATGGGATTCATGGTCTGTGATACCTTTAATAACACAATACAATATCATCCTTAATACACATAATGGAATAGAGAACTGTGTGCTTCCACCTGTGTTTAAGCAGTTTGGGTAAGGCCATCTCTTGTTTCAGCAATGATGATGTCCCCTGTGCACACACTGAGTTCTGTAAGGAAACGGCTTGTTGAGTTTGGTATGGAAGAAGAGTCTCCACCTCAACTGACTGTGAATCAGACCTTCCAACTCAACACTAGTGCCTCACCTCACTTAATGCAGTTTCAACATGTTGTGGAAAGCCTTTCCAGAATAGCTGTAGCAATGGGGGCTAAAAAAAATCCATATTAATACCTTTAGAACAAGACATTAAATAAGCAAATATGGATGAGACGTTCAGGCGTCCACTCATTTTTGGCCATATAGTGCATCTAGAAGGATGAAACCATGAATCGAACACCAGTATACCAAGATATACTAAGAAGTCTACATGCACACACAAACACACACACGCATTAATATAAATGATGCATTAATACTCAGAACAATAGTACTAGCTACGTCAGCATGCTAGTAAGTAGGCTACTGACATTATAACACTTCCTTAACTCAACAGCATGAATATTTATATTTTTATTGATTAATACAAACTGTTTGTATAATGTTTGTAATATTTCATTAGATTAATCACTACATTGAGGAAGGTTTTGCTCAGAGCTAGCAGGAAAATGTATGTACAGGCACACACGCACACACAAAGGCGATATTACTGAAATGTATGTCACACTTCACTGGAAGAATGTCATTTGCAGCCCCTCTCTAATATGAATATGAGGTCAAATGAAATCCCAACATCACTCCCTCTAACTCCCGCTCACGCATGCTCTAATCACAATGTCAATCACTAGGATTAATCTGCTGAATGGAGCCGGTGTGGAGTTTACTCAAGATTTCCCCTTCAGATTCTGTAAACATCCCACCGCTCCTCTTACAGCTAACAGCAGCCAGCTCATCCATCCACTGCAGCTGATCCTGTGCCTGCGCTGCGCTCTCGCTAATCCTGTTTAAGACTAGCATAAGACTAGTTGAAGATGATGCTAGAACGGCGCACAAGGTCTTCAATTCAGAGCCAGACACAACGGCCCCGAGCCATGTCTGAATATGCAGCCGAGCATACGGCAAGAGGGGGTTGGCCTGACTACCGATCCGGCGCTCCAACAACAGATCACGATCCGCAGTGCTAAGCAAGAGGTCATTGACAAATGGACTCGCTGGAAGACTGCTGTCACTCTGAGGCCTTGACGGATGATGTTTGCTCGCCCAGGCTCACAGCCACCTCCAAGCACGCAAGCCTGTGAGCCTGCACTGCATACTAATTCCTGCAAATGTCTGTGTTGCTGCACAGTCACAGCCCTGAATCTGATGCACTGCTGTTCTCGTGTTGCACTTTATTTTCAAGGCCCAGTGTTGCTGCTTTGTAAATATGTCTTTAATTGTTGGTACATTCAGCTAAAATGTATAACCTGAACCCAATCTGAACCAGTTTTCACCAAGGAGTTTGAGAACCTGACTTGCATACGTGAGAAGGTATCACTGAGGCAGAGGCATGTACTGGGATTTTAGAGAGACATATGCTGCCATCAAGGTAACGTCTTTCCCTTCGAAGTCCATGATTATTTCAGCAAAACAATGGCAGGTCTCATTCGGCCTGTGCTACAGCAGTGTGGCTTTGTAGACACAGAGTGTGTGGGTTTGACTGGCCTGTGCCCTACTAAAAATGCATGACACATTATAAAGAAGAGAATCAGACAACAGCAACCACAGACTTTTGAGCAGCTAAAGTCCTGTATCAAGTAAGAACGACCAAAAATTCCCTGATGATTAAAAAAGTGGTAAATATGTCCCAGCTTTTTTTTTTTTTGATTGTGTTACAATCAAATTCTAAATTTGTTTTGATTTTATTGCTTTCTACAAAATGTCCCAACTTTTACAGAAATGGGGTTTTCCTCAGTTTCCTCCGGGATCAATAAAGTTTTTATTAAAAATTGTAATTAATTAGCATTTTTCTAATGTCATGTTCCTTTAAGGCCAAAACAAATACAACTGGCTTACAAAGTCTAAAGGCAAAGCCATGTGTACGTTGGTTGGCTATTTAGTTAATTATTCAACATGCATTCCTGTCCTGAATAAAGTTAAGCCAACTATGTCTAACTTAGTTAGTACGTAACAGCATTCATTCACATTAGCAATGCTAAAATGACTGCAATAACGCGAGCCAGAGCATTCTACTGTATGACATTTACGCTGAAGCTGACTAACGCGGATGCAAGCATTAAATCAGTGGGATTCCCCTTTAAGAATCTGAGCATGTAGAGATAATCTGTATGGGGACAACAAAATTAAGTTTAACCCAAAATTCAAATTAAGCCTGTAACTCTAATGTGATTAAAAGTATTTGTATTCTTTTAATGTAATTTATTACTGCCACACTTTATACTGTGCAATCCCCAACACTGCAGCCAACCACTGTGCATGGTGGTCTGTCATTAAACAGATACTTTTATACACAGCACATGGGAAATCTGTATCCTTTTGCTCAAGTGAAAACAAGCATCTAAAGGAAACACATTTGCGTCGCCTTGTGAAACTTCAGTCTCTCGCTCTCTTAAAATGCCATTAGCACTTGTTGTGGCCTGGCAAAGGGTGGTGAATGCTGATGACCAAATTTGACAAGAGTGGGGGAGGGGGGGGTGTCTCGCTTCCATTTGGGTGTGGGAGAGACAGAGTCATGGGGGGAAACCAGTTTGCTCAAGATTTCACTTCTCTGTGTCTCATTCCCCCAAGGAACCTTAGCGTAGGCCGTCGTCCCCGTGCACTCTCACCATCCTCCACTCTCTAGATCCAGTCACCCATCCCCCTCTGGAGGGAAATGTAAACACACACACACTTCAGCCCACCCCATTTGGCCTACACACTCCCTATCTTTCTCTCTTTCTCTCTCTCTCTCTCCACCTCTCTCACACAATCAACACATCTGAATTGGCAGGCCTTGCCCATGGCCAGAGGCGACCATTTGACTGGCAGTCAAGCTTACAACCTCCCCCAACCCCCCCAACCCCATTCCCTCAGTAGAGAGCTTAAGTGATAGGCTGTTTGACTGCCCCGTCCTTGTTTACATGCTGACACAGAATAGCCAAATAGTATTACCATTAGACACACTTTGCTGGAAATCTGGACTTGCACAAGACACATTTCCGACACAGATATAAACACAGACGTGATGTTACACCATTGTCTGTCTGCAAAGTATACACTGATTTGTTCTCTGGTTAAAGTAAAGGGGGGAGAAAGGCAGAGCATGCTAAAATT
Organism: Arnoldichthys spilopterus; assembly: GCA_037974385.1. NCBI lineage: Eukaryota > Metazoa > Chordata > Actinopteri > Characiformes > Lepidarchidae > Arnoldichthys > Arnoldichthys spilopterus. The sequence goes on from JBBPDA010000003.1 coordinate 1,913,385, forward strand.
AACACACACTGACCTATATATTTGAACGACCTCCGACAACAAGAGAGCCTTTTTTAAGCTGAGGAGACAGTGGCAGATAGTTGCTGTGGGCACACACACAGTTGCACTCAGTCTGGCCCCAAAGAAAACATGGCGTGTTACAATAAAAGACCCCACACATGAAGAATGTGGCGATAAATCTTTAAATTATGGCTTGAGATTCTCTGTAATCTACAATCTTAGCATTTGATGTGATGTAAGCACTTTTTGAAACTAACATCTACGCCATGATTACAGTATCAACCCCTTTATCATGGTGAGGACAAACAGACATTACGCTTAACTGGCTGTGTTGTCCAACACACTGAGACTAATCACTCGAAACTGGTAATTACATGACAAAGAAAGTGAGAGAGGAGGATGCTGAGAGAGTGGGGGGGTGGGGGGGTGGGGGGTTGGGGTAGTTGGGACTTTGCATACTTCCCTTGACAATGCAGCGGTTTCAGTTGTGGAGGCCCACTGTATCTGAATTCTGTCGGCACGCACTGACCTTGTATGAGGAACAATAAGTGAACGCTGTGTTTTGTCTCTCCAGGGGCACAACAGTTGCAGCTTATAGGGCCACACCGACATTTTGGTGCTGTGTGCTCTCCCCTTGGAATATTCATGCATTAGTTTTTTTGCAGACCGGTCCGTCTTTGTCAGCGGAACAACCTCCACAAGGTTAATTATATGAGACAAAGGGAGTGTGTCAGCTTTCAAAACATCCTGCTAGAAACATTCCCCATGGCCAGGTCTTAAAAAGGTCAACACGTTTTTTTAAGTAAGGACTGGACAAAATAATGAAAACTGGAAGCCATATTCCGTGTATTGTGATGGGGTGGACAAAATAATGGAAACAAGGGTCATATTCTAGGGATCATACATGAACGGATCACAGGAGCCAATCCCAGGTGACTGCTGGCCTAAGGCAGGGTACACCCAGGACAGGAGGCCAACCCATCACAGGGCAACACACAGACACACAGACAACCATTCATACACACATTCGGGCAATTTTCCAATCCAATCAGCCTACTGCAGCCTTTGGACAGTGGGAGGAAACCCACGTGAACATGGGGAGAGCTTGCAAACTCCGCACAGAAAGGCACCTGTGGCCAACCCAGGGATCAAACCCAGAACCTTCTCACTGTGAGGCAACAGTGCTAACCACTGCACCACCGTGCCGCCCTAGTAACAGAACCATTGTGTCATATTCTGAGTATCATGAGTATAAATGAGTTGGACAAAATAAGGGAGAGCGTCATATTTTAGGAATCATACATGGACTGGACAAAATAATGGAAACAGGGCGTCATTCTCAGCATCATACGTGGACAGGACAAAATAATGGAAACAGGGGGTCATATCCTGGGCCTCATACAAAGAGTAGACAAAATAATCATATCCTGCAGTAAACTGTCAGAAGGAGAAATGCATGAACATTCGTAATTGGCTAAAATTGTAACAGTTTTCACAAACAAGGGAAAACCAGCTCAGGAAGGAGGAACTGCAGCTGAAGACGGGAAGCTTACTGACAAGGACAGGTCGACACAAACAGGATAGTTGTTGGAAAAAAAAACAGCCTCAAATGAACACAGCTCCCCTGTCTGATCTGCACCTGTGCATGATTATATGACATTTACAGATACATATGATTATATTACCTGATTATGCCATAGTTGTTTAGAGTGTACTGATATTTTGGAGATTACCTAGAGGTGATAAAGGCAATATTAAAAACCAGAAAGTGATATAATAAGAGCAACATTGGTTAGGACATTGCGCTAGGGACCTGAAGGTTGCTGGTTCTAGTCCCGGCTCGGACACTACTGAGGTACCCTTGAGCTAGGTACCGTCCCACAACACTGCTCCAAGTCTTGGAAGTCGCTTTGGATAAAAGCGCCAGGTAAATGTAAAATTTAGACCAGAGGAAGTGAGTGAAATGGTAAGCTTCTACTTTTACAACATCTGGAGGCTTTTTTCTTTTACAACGTCAATGGAAACCACATTGCCTGCTCCCAGCTGTTCAACATATTGGCCAGTTCACTCTTGAAAAGAGAATTCCCTGCTAAATGTGGCTCACTGAACTGAGATCAACCAAAACTACCTAGCACGCTACTCTTCACAAAGCATGTGGGTATTTTGACTGTAACCTACAGCGGCGTTAAAAAATAGATATAGCAAATTATTCTTGATTTTTGGTCAAATAGTGATAAAATATCAAAATATAAAATTTAAAGCAGAGATTAAACTGCCTTTCCAGTAGTTTTCAAGTAGTTTTTCACCAAATTACCACAGCGACAACGTGTAAAAAACACATTGTGTTTTTTCCAACATTCCGCACATATCTACCTTTTTATACTGCAGATTTACAGTGGATTCTTAATTTAACTTACACCAATACTTGTTGGTGTGCAACTCTGAATAATAACAGGTTTTATAGCCTGTTTGGCCTTATATTAATTAGCCTAGCTTCTAAGACAAGAAGCGGTCAGCCTCACTGTTACAAAATCTGGTTATGAATCGATCTGTCAACACACTTAGTGATTCATGTGAGCAGCTTACTCACAGTTTGTTCACTAGGGAAATTACTAATTTTGCATTGTTCATTGAAGGGCCAAACTTAGTGCTAACCATTTCTAATAGCGCAGTCTAAAAATAGGCGAAGTAATTCAGTACATTCAGTACTGAATTCAGTACAAACTCAATACACGTGCATTTGTTTACAAGTGGATCTTGATCAGTCCAGCACAGATGACTCATACACATCATAGCCACTGAGAACAGAGAAGATTTGTTTTTGCAATTGCGACTTTGTTTAGCACTGGGGGCAGCTGTGGCCTAATGGTTGGAGAAGACCAACTCTAAGGGCTTTTGTTTTGAAACAAGAGATCCCCTAGACCAGCAGGGATAACGTGGGTGGGGTGACTGAGAAAGCAGCTTCCCCCTCCCGCATCCTGGGTTGAAGTGCCCTTGGGCAAGACGCCCAACCCTCTAGCTGCCCCCAGGGTGCAGGCATGCAGCCCACTCGTGTATATGTGTACATGTGTCACAGATGGGTTAAATCCAGAGGACAAATTCACTGCTCAGTGTTTACAGTGTGTTATTGCCACATAATGTGACTTTCACTGTATGATCCTTTACATGTGAGAGCTGATTCTCAAAATATTCCATCAGTATAGTAATATCGATATTTAAACATTGATCCACCCATCCCTACCATTCCCATTACAGTGGGTTTTAGTGAGCTGGCATAGATACAGAATTCAGCTGTTGTGAAGGTGCTTGAACACTAGCGTATATGCAACACAGCTTTTAGGGATGTAACAATGAATCAACATAGATAAGGTAAGAAAAAACAAAAAAGACCCACACACAGCTGTATTTTTATTTTTATCTGTGCAATATAGGTAACTTACTCATATCGCAACGCAATCACTGGGCAATGTGCAATATTTTCTGTGCAATATTCATTCACTCACACACTGCTACACCTTTTTGTTGTACAAAAAAAACAAACAAACAAAAAAACACTTTGGTTAAGACTGCATGAGTATATAGTATAGTAAGATTCTTATTTTATAGTGTTTTATTTTATGTATTTCTATTCTTTAGTACGTAAATGTGTGTGTACATATGTATAGGTGTGTGTGTGTACATGTGTATATATATATATAAGGATGTGTATATATATATATCTGTATCTTTCTCAGCAGCTGTGGCAAGTCAGTTTCCCCAATAGGGGATCAATAAAGTTCTATTCTATTCTATTCTATTCTATCTGTATCGATGCATTGACCAAAAGAGTGCACAATCTTATGTATCATCGATGTGACACAAAAACAATGTGTGTGTTCTTTCCACAATTGATTTTACTTAATTTCACTGTGAGCAGTGTTTTGTACTGAGATGTTTTTGCGTATGACCACGATCATGAAAATGTAGCAGATTGTGTAAAATTTTGTATTTCATACTGACTGCAGACCCCAGTATTAAACCGAATAACATCGATCACATCGCTGCAAATTTTAAGGTATCAAAAATCTAATGGATCATTGGCTATAATAATAGATATAGTATCAACTTGTGATGAAATTTATTATTTTAATGCTATGCTAATTTCCTAGTGACCTCCTGAACTTACAGCACCACACATTTGTGATTTATACCCCTAATAACTAAAAGAACAAAATATGATATGGGTTCCTGTATTTTTTTAAAATTCCCAGCATGCGTGATACTGGTCAATATTTCAATCAAAAGTTTAGAATCAGGTGTGTAAGTGTAGACCAGTATAGGCAACGCTCAGCACTCATTTAAGATGAGATTTGTCAAATGTGATCATGCATGTACCAGTATAAGTCAGTACACACTGGCCTATATGTAACAGGCCTACATGTGGAATAAAACCTCAATGGGACAACGAAGTTGAAAAAATGGCAACAAGTTTTTTCAACAGCTGGATTTTTTTCTCGTAAAGAAAACGAAGTCGCGTTCCCTGTTCCCAGCTATCTTCTGAGGGTTTGTGCTTCTCAAAGAGTGGATGGCCTTTCCACACTCTATGCTTCTTGCAGGATCACATCCCGAAGAATTCCTCGTAGCATCTGTATCCAGAGGAAGGTAAGTACTAAATGAAAAAAGAATCCACTGATTATCACATGAGAGATGTATAATGCATCATCACCTTCTCCAGCGGGACCCCACCACCACCCAGTAGCCCTTAAATGAGTCATCTCCCAGAGGCACAGAGGTACTTTCAAATGACTCCGGGATGGCCAAGTTTAGCGATCGATCTTCATGAAAGTTTAATGCAGAGAGGGCCCCCGAACAACTGCCTCTCCCGCCTGACACCCTCCTTGCATCATCTTCGGTATCAAATGAAGATGGCAAATGCCATTCCCCAATTACCCCCCCCCCCGCTCATTAAAAAGTAATCCCCCTCATTAACAGATGCTTTGCCACAGTTTGTGACTGCAGAAAGTCATTTCTGCGCCGCTCGACGCGACTCTGCTAATTGAGAAGGCAAAGTGGCATTAGGCTAAGCATATGATTACAAACTGATTTTAATTTAGAGATTTCGTTACAGCATTTGGTCACATTTGGAGCTCATGGCCAGGCCAGGTTTCTGAAATGAAGGTTGCATGCAGTCAGGCACTACCCCCTCCCAGTCTTGAATAACCCCCAACCTTAGATCAAACGGGTGTTAAAAGCACCTTCGTTTAGCATAAAAAAAGTTCTGAGAGGGACCACAGGAGTGAAACTTACAGGACAGTCGCTACTTAAGACAAATAAAGGAGTGCTAGGGTCAACAAAACAGTGCTGAGGAACTTTCTCTAGATGTTGCAGCTCTGGAAGGAGGTGCTTTGGGGTAATGGTATACGGGTGTGTGTTGTATGCTGGGTGGTGTTAGCTGCATGTTGAAACCTGCTGCTGAAACCAGCTGTGACTGGTGGGTTGCTATAAAAAACACCAACCCTATCAGCAGTGGGTGAATTCTAAAGAAATGGCTGTGATAAGGGGAGCAGAGAGACTTGCACACATTTGATAAGCTAAAGCAGTGGTCCCAGCCTTCAAGAACAAGTATCTACCAAACATTAAGGTTGTGCTCCAGCCCCCTGCATAGCAGGCAGGGAACACACAGGCCAAACACAACAAGAATGTGGACTGACCTGTGGTCCCTGACTCCTCTTGAGAGCAGCTCACAAATACATGGTGTGGGAGTGTATAACGCAGCCATTAGCAACATACCAGTGTCATATCTTTACATTTTCTACATGATTTAACAGTTAAAATGCACACAACATCAATCAGGGTGGTTTAATGGCAAGTGCTCCATTCAAAAGAAGCATGTCAACTCTGATTTTTTCACAATAGTGGTGAATGGAACCAGACACCCAAGGTATTTAACCCCCACTAAAAGCCACCTCACCTATCTGGCAAGGTTTTGGCCTAAAATGTCCATTCCATCTAAGCCAACTATCCTAACCATGGTTGTTAGGGGTGCTGGAGCCTATCGCAGAGTGAAAGGCAGTGAAACACCATGGACAGGTCACCAGTATGGCCTAAAATGCATTCATGGTGGAGATTCACCTGGAGAACATGCACTTCTGTCAGGTTTACAACTATCAACATTATATTTAAAATAGTCATTTGGGTCGGTAAATAAAATGGCCATATTTGTATTGTTGACATTATGACCCCTGGTTCCTGTTACCACCCTGTGAAGAAATCTGAGTAGGTTTCTCACAATTAACCATTTTACACCAAAAACTACTCTCACTTTTATACCGAAACCACTTAGTTAGGCAGAAATGTTGAGACGTCAGTGTAATTCCCCCTTAGTTGTGTCACTTTGGGTAACAAAAGCATGTCCATGTCTTTCTAAGACAGGACAATGAAACTCACCTCCTATTGGTGGATGTAAGCTAACGTCAGCTGAACAGCAACGTCAATGTTTATCCTGATTGTCAAATAGACGTCACAGTTTCAGTGCAAAGCCCTGACATTGGCAAAACACTGGATGCAAGCCTAAAGATAGAGTAAATGCCTTGTTTTGTTGACCCCATCCCCCATCAGCATGTATCTCCTGGCCTCAGCTTTGCCTGTCCTGCAACTGCCACCCACCCCCTTTAGATGACAATAGCAGATGCACAAACACATGAAATGACATTAAATAAAGACGACCATGAGTGCACGCTCATCCTCACCACTCACCCCATTTTTGTTTTGCCAAGCTCGGAAGAGCAAAAGAATGCAAGTACAAAGAAATTTTCTCTTGACATTTTAATTGAAAAATACTTCAGGATTCACCTTTTGACTGTGTAATACAATAATCTGATTTTTGCAATACAGTGTCGAACTCTACTGTTTTGGTAAGAAAAAGTGCTAAGTGGTGGGCTGCATTGCAAGCATGTGGATGGCAGGCATCCTCCACCACAATATGATGTTTTAAAATTTTTTTTTTAAGTCTTCAGGAGCCTGGACACGTACGCCGAAGTCCATGCGCTAAATGAGACTTTATGCATCCAGCACAATCTCTTATGCAGGCCTGAGCTGCAGCACCTACAAACCATCAGCCACTCGCTCACTCGCTCAATCACTCATGCACAAGCGCACGTCAGAAGTCAACTGGGGTTGTTCTTGAAGGAACATTGGTGATGCACACAGTATTGATGCCTAGGAGACAGAAATCAAGCATTCCATCAACCAAAACTGCAGCGATGTGGTGTTTTTCACAGTGCTTCAGTAGAGAACTCCTTCGGTCCTTCAGTATGACAACGAGGCTACTCGAATACAGGGGGAAACGGACAGCAGCAGAAAAGGGACCAGCCCTTTGTCACAGAAGTTTTTCAGTGTTCGCTTTTTCAAATTTGCAGTTCATTTTTGGGTTCCTCATGCACCCCCACCCTCCCAGCTCAAAGCCCAACAAGCCGACTTGAACACAAATCCAGCCAAAAGCAAAGAGAAGCACCCCCCCGACGTCAACAAGGTCACCAGTCACCAGTGCGACATCTTTGGCCTACCCAACAGACCAACGGCTACAAGCACAAGGCATGGCCAAGGAAGGGAAGGGAGGTGGTGGAGGCCAAAAAAGCACCCGGCGTGACCCTGGGCTATCGCTTCTTCTTCTGCTTGAGGGCCTTCCGCCGCTTGACGATCATCTCGTAAAGCTTGTCCATGCCCTCGTGCAGGCCCTCTCCAATGATGGCGCAGGCCGGCTGCACGTGGTACGAGGTGGACGGGGTCAGCTCGCTGAGGGCCAGCTGCTTCTCGATGTCCGCCACTGGCAGGGACCTGGGCAGGTCCTGCTTGTTGGCGATGACCAGCAGTGGCGTGCCCTGGTTCTCGGCGAACTTGGTCACCTTGTGCAGCTCCGTCTTGGCCTCCTCCAGGCGGTCCACGTCCACGGAGTCCACCACGTAGATGATGCCATCCGTGCAGCGGCTGTAGGACTTCCACAGGGGCCTCAGCTTCTCCTGGCCGCCCACATCCCAGAAGTGGCAGCTGATGCCCTTGGCGGCACCGTTGCTCAGCTTGATCTTCTCGGCGTTGAAGCCGATGGTAGGCACCGTGTTGACAAACTCATTGAACTTGAGCCTGTAGAGCACAGTGGTCTTGCCAGCCGAGTCCAAGCCGAGCATGACGATGTGGAGGGACTGGAACGCAGAGATGTTTGAAAAACTGTTCCCCATCGTTTTTTAGTTCTTTTCTTTGGACAGGGATCAGTCTAACAGGCCAGCAGGTAGCAGGACGGTGGAGGCAATCATGAATAAGACAGAGGCTTTTTTTTGTTCTTGTATCCGTAGAAAATTCTTATTCCTTGGGGTGGGGTAATGATGGTGCGGTTCCAATGCCGCAGTGAGGCACGGCCACCCAGAACCGAGGCTTACATTAGCATTCTCCCCACGACCACCTCAAAATGCCATTGCGACACGCCCCCCACCCAGCTGTGGCTTGTTTTCCAGCCTAACCGGTTCAAGATAGATCCACCCGTGTTGATCTGCCCCCTAAGCGTCTCAAAG
>JBBPDA010000003.1:1922027-1934957 GCA_037974385.1 Arnoldichthys spilopterus
GTGCCCGGGCTGGGACTCAAACCTGCGACCTTCAGGTCTCAAAGGCAGTGTCCTAACCACTAGGCCACCACTGCCCAGTGTGACGTAAGCAAGCAAACTTTATTGCCAAAAAGAGACAAAGACATTATCGATTTAACTGATTCGCTATTCCTACTTCAACTTTCAGCTTTTAAGCCACAACTGCCACAAATAATGTTAAACCCAGAGAAAATGTGACCTTGGGGCTAACCTCTGATAACAAGACTCATAGAAATGTATGGGGAGGATATGAGGTAAACAGGGCCTACTAACAAAGGAAACAATGATACATATGATATTAGCAGCTGGTGCGTGATCATGATTACATCAAAAAGAAGCTGATGAACTGGAATATCTAGTGTTTTTTTGACTGTATGTTTCTATAGGTTGTGGAGAACACCAGGGGTGCTTTGCACGTTTTGCATGACTGGCACTTAAATATAACTATATACTTGTTTATACTGTGTATGCGTCAAATGCCCACTTCTAACGTGCTTGGCCATGCGGCTGCTAAGCATCGCGCTGAAGAAGCTGGATCAATCGGGGGCTTGAGTTTTTGCTGTGCACTTTGATGAATTCGAAGATAGCCGGGGAGTGAGGGAAGTACGTGCTGTTACAAGCATAATTTGCAAAAGGCCATGCATGCCTTTTCAAACGGGACAAACTGGGAAGCAGGAACATCCGGCTGGTGTGTAGGAAAAGGCTGGGGCTACTGTTTGGTTTAACTGGCCTGTTGCGTTTCCACCCTCTCCTCTCTGGTGTGAATGGCAAGGTTCATTACAGTTCAGCTCTGGCGTTCCACGATTTCGGCTAAGGCTCAGTGAAAGAACTGAGATTTCAGACGAAGCCGAGTCAGAACGAAAAAACAAATCTGAAAAGATTGTAAAGACAAGTCGGGCGTCGCTGAATCTAAGGCAACTGGCCTGTTGTACTTCCTTGAAGACGTTTCACCTCTCAACCAAGAGGCTTCTTCGGTTCTGACAAACGAGAATCTCCACAGGCATTTTGTAGACAAGACACGGCAGGATTAGAAACATTTCCAAACCATGTACATATGTTAAACCATGCTAGGATACACATGCTCACGAATGCAGACACTCTCCCTGAGCTCTGTAATCTCTGATTGCAGTTCCATGGTTTGGAATGCACGGTATGAGAGGAAATGAAAGAGGAGGGGGAGGAAGCTATAATACTCCAGAAGAACTGGTCAAAAATAGGACACAAACAAAGATAATGTAGGTAGCACTTTAGCTAACTGTAAAGAACGCTGCTGCTGTTTTCAACAGGCATCGTCTTTTATGACTGAATTGTCTTTCTTGATGAAATATGAACTGTTGAAACTTCAAAAATGTGCAGCAGAAGTGCTCAGAAAGGCCAAACGTATTCATAAAGTGAAACAAGGCGATTCTTCCTTAATGTTATCCCAATGCAAATCAGTACAGTGCTTTACCCTGGTAAACAAATCCTCCGTTTATAGGATCCCCCACCGCTTGTTTACCCAGACGCATGTTTCTATGCATCTGCGATGTGCTCAAGATTAGTTCTCTACTCATAAAACATGAACTACTGCTTTTGACTTTCAAATGTTTCAAAATGTGAATCTAGAGGATTGACCCTTTTCAAAGAATTTCGGTGCTTGGCCCCGATAAACCAAGCTTTCACTGATAAGACCCATCACTACATATTTACCCAGCTGCCAATTTTCACATGACGAAAGCCTAACTTAATGTAAGAAATGCCACTAAAGACGTCATCTGTAGTAAAAAGCAAGTGTCAGAAGCTTTCCAGCCAAAAAAATGGCATTAACCACTTTGCATTTAAGGGTCTTCCCTGGTCAAAAGAATCTATTATGAGTACAATGTGAAAATATTGAGGTGGTTGGACTGGTTGCTTGAAAGCCTTCTTGCAGTTAAAATCTTCCAGTAGATAAAGCTTTCTGTTTATTTAGTTTAGATTATCTTTCACCATATTTTCATATTTTCAACTTCATTGCTTCCAAAACCCTAGCGTCCAACAACAACAGGGGCAATTTAACACATCTTTAAAAATATGACCAAAATTAGTTTTTTTTTACACTTGGGCGACTAACAGTTTGGTGTTTACATAAAAAATTTCCCAGTAAGCCATAAAACTTAAACATATTTTTAAAAGGCACTTAAATTAATCCAGTTTAAAGTTTAAAGCCTATAAAGGTTGAGCTTTGTGGTAGTAAATATTTATAACGGAATAATACATCACCACATAAACATATACAGCCCATGTTAAATATGAATACATCTAGTAATGTAGTATATTTCAGTAAAAACATATCTAGTGCTAATCAAACCCTATCTAGGAATATTTTAATGGGCTGGAAAATGGCTATGTTAAGTCTAGTCTTCTTCCCATCTTTACATTTTAACCAGAATTCATAGCTGAATTAATGACTGCACCCTGCCTAGTCCCTGAGACAGCAAAGCAACCCAAACCAAAACATTTCCACCACCATGTTTCACAGTTTGTTTATTTTCTCCTAAAAAACACGTGTAGTATTACTGTGCCCAAGCAACTCTATCTACACTATTTCAAAAGCCCTAGTCTTTGCCATTATGTTCTTTGGCAAACTTTAGTCTTGGTCTAATGTTCTTTTTGGGGTGCAAAGTTTTTCCTGGCATGCCTCCCATGCAGGTCATGTTTGTCCAGTCCCTTTCTGATTTGTAGACTTATGTACTTTCACACACAAGAGTTACCTGCCGTTCCCATGATGACGATATAAGGTTCTTAGACATTTCCATTTGTGGCGAAGGGTCTGCTCTCAAGCTGTAGTCATTTAATATCTACACCATTTGTGCATGATTTTCCTTACAGTGAAATGCTTTCATTTAAAAAAATGTTTTATACTTTTAAATCCATTGATTTTTACATTTTGGTACAATCTCACCAAAGACTTAAAGTGAAAAAAGAACACCAGAACCTACGTCAATATTAAAGTGAAAAACCTCATCGAATACTGAACCAATGAAGATGAGATTTTAATTAATAATGTGATTTATTGAATTTTAAGCATAATGTATGAATGCAGGTTTTTTTTTTAAAGTACAACTAGTCTTTACTGAGCTAAACTGCAAATATTAGAATGACCAGAACAAACTTTTTTTGCAGGATTTTATAGATTTTTATAGATTTTTTTTTTATAGAAAATATTTCCGTAGGTTATTATTTTATGAAAGATTTAAAATGGACTACTTTTTTCTAAATTGTTGGTGAAAAAAATGGGCATTTCAAAACGTGCAAGAAGTATATCCTCAGCATCCCCAGCTTTAATTACAAATATCTCTCAGTTTTTTGTCTACTTTTGAACTAGATGCCTTTTGTCACGAGCATATAAAATGTAAATGTGTTTTTAAATGTAAGTTTTGAGCCACATAATTCATTAATAAGGTACTTAGATTGTATTTTGGACGTCTCCGAATACATCACTTAATGCAACTCGTGTGTTTGTTTTTATTGGCTTTGCGCAAATGTTAAAGAGTGGATGTGCCTCCTCCGCTTATGGCCATTCTGTTTAGATGCAAACAATGAAAAAGGAAACATCTGTTGCGCTAAGATTCTCTCCAGAAAGACACCCTCTGGCCTTCGTCCATCTTCCGCCAATACAGAACAGAACGCTAATCATGAGTCAGTCTGGTCTGATCGCACAGATGAGACTTCAAGATGCTCCACTGGACTTGATTCGAAATTTCGATGGGTCAATGTTTGCTAAAAAAAGTTGAATGTATGCAGGGGAGGCTTCCATCCATCTATCCATCCATCCATCCATCCATCCATCCATCCATCCATCATTTCCCTTTAAAATGATCTGTACTTAAATGAAGTGAATTTGAATGGCTATTTGTCATTGTGAACACACCCAGTCACACAAAGTAAACCAGAACAAAATCTGACCTCTGCATTGAACCAATTCACACATGAAGCAGCAGGCAGCGACCAGCAGCACCCGGGGAGCAGTGTAGTGGGCACCTCAGTGGTGCCTGGGCCTGCGACATTCTGATCGCATGGGCAAGTCCCAATCCACTAGGCCACCACTGCCCACTACTTCTTATAACATGTAGAGAAAGGCTCAAAGGCGATTTTCAGGTAGCGATAGCTGCAATTGTTTTAAATTGCTTTTACTGCATGAAATATTTATAATTAAAATAGTTATAGCTCATATTATCAAAAAAACTGTCTTAACTTCAAAGTGGAAAATATTAATACATCACGTGCAGCTGCATGTAGTTGAGTTAGACCAATCAAACACAACCAAAAACCCATGTTCCCATGTGCAGGACAATACAACCACTTATAACTCTTTCAACTCCTCCCCTCAGGCAAACGCTACAGGTCCCAGCTTAACAAGACTGTCAGACACAGGGGCAGTTTCTTCCCTCAGGCCATCACACTCATGAACAGCTGACAGTAAAGCTCACATCACTTACATATTTAAACTCTACACCACCTGTGTAATATATACTGTATATTTTGTATAATAACTGCACTATCCACTGTACAGCTCACTGTATAGCATATTGCTTTTAATCATGTACAATACTTACATACTCTGTATATGGTACCCATACTGTATATTGCATACAATTGATTGTATACTGTACATATAAGCAGACATGAAAAAAGACTACAGGCTACATACAACTGCACCCACATGGCACATCGTACCGCATGTACTGGACCATACAAGAATACTGTATATTGTGTATACGGTATGTTGTGTACAATAGAGTATATTGTACATTGTATTCAAGTGCACCTTACGTTTGTATAGTGTCTACTATGTTTCGTATTGTACAGTATGTCTCATTTGTTTAAATACTAGAAAAAATGCCATTGGCCGGAAACAAACTCCTTGTGTGTACAAAAATACATGGCCAAAAAAAATGATTCTGATCCTGATTCTGATAACTGGCACTTTAGCACAATGTCCAGTGCCTCAAGCATAAATGAAGTGATTGGTTGGTTGGTTGGTCAGTTAGTTAGTTAGTTAATTGGTTGGTTGGTTGGTCGGTCGGTTGGTTGATCAGTTGGTTAGTTGGTGGGCCGGTTGATAGGTTGACAAAAGATTAAAAATGATTCAACCTCACTGTAAAAGAACCATGTAAATGTGACTCTTTGTCATTGTCACTCAAGCACCACAACGAAATGTGACCTCTGTATTTAACCCATCACACGTGAAGCAGCAGGCAGCTACCAACAGCGCCCAGGGAGCAGTGTAGTGGGACGGTACCTTGCTCAAGGGTACCTCAGTAGTGCCTGGGCCGGGACTTGAACCTGCGACCTTCAGGGCCCAAAGGCTGTGTCCTAACCACTAGGCCACCACTGCCCATAAACACCACAAATACCTCCAACGATGTGCAAAAACAGTGACTTTAAAGCAAGACACAGTGGCTTGGGTTTTAAATGCAGACAGTCTCTATTTTAAATAGCCTTAAGGCATATGGCAACATAAGGGAATTTTGTGCTTTGCCTTTCAGTGTGCAATGCCATACAACTGCACAATATCATTGCAGACATAAAATCAAAATGCCTTATATTTCTGTCTTTTGCGAAGCTGACATGATTTCTCTTGCACAATTTTCCACTCTGGTGTGTAGGCTGGTTGATGGCTCTCTCTCAATTCAGCCTTTGACAATAGTATGGCAGACAAACAGCATTATCACACGCGACACGTGGAATGTTGCCATTGTTCCATTTAATTTAAACAGCCTAAAAACGCCTCAGCTATCAATCACAACAACACAAATCCTGTGATTACGCCAAACGTAATGGTATATATCAATGGGGAAGATTACCCTCGGTTCCAGACTGGGGAAAGAAAAAGCACCTACGGTATCTGTTCCTCTGTTGTTTAATCAGCTCTCTCAAGAAAAAAAAGGAAAAACATGTTCCTTAGTGAACATCCTGTTACCGGGTCCTGTTTGAACATAAGTTTCTTCCGTACTGTATTGACACAGGACAAAGTGTGTCTATACACATGCGTTTGTGTGCTTTTTAGTTGGTTGCCACACATCTTAAATGGCAGAGAGGCAGATTAGCACTGAGATGTAAGGGATGAAATACCAGGTGGGTTCTTTGTCATGTATAGTGCTGACCAAAGGCATCATTCGTGCAGGGGACATTGGGACATGTCCCCATCATGTTTTTTCAAGGGCCATTTTGTCCTCACCACGATCGGTAAAAATGTGTCCCCACCACTTTCACTTTCACTTTCACCATGATGCCACCCCAGGCTGACTAAAAACATCTGTGACCCACACACCACTTTTTACAGTACAATCGCCACCTATGCCATAGTTGGCATAGCAAAAAACAGCTCAATGTAGGCTGCAGGTCCATATTCTTTTCAGTACTAAATATCAATAAGGGACAAGAAAGAATGTTAAGAAATGTGACCTCTGCATTTAACCCATCACACGTGCACACATGGAGCAGCAGGCAGCTAAGAGAAGCGAGCAGTGTAGTGGGACGGTACTTTGCTCAAGGGCTGCCCAGTGCTGCCTCAGTGCTGCCCAGGTCGGGACCTGAACCTGTGACATTATGTTCATAAGAGCACAGTCCTAACCACTGGGCCAGCATTGCCCCTTTAAGTGGGTTTGCCCAAACTTTCTGTCTCATGGGGAATTCGATATGTAATGTTTGTTGTTAGCCAAAGGAACTAAGAAAACAAGAGTTAGCTTGTTAGCTTTATGTTTCGCACAACATTGGTGCATGTGGAAAAATTGGAACCTGTGTTCTCATGCTGACAAATGTCTCCTTACAAATCAAAGCAAAATACTTTGCCTTTAAATTCCACAAAAAAAATTTTCCATTGCCCCCCAAATCTCTGTCTGTCTGTGTGCCGCTGTCTATTTCTGTGTAGAAAGATGAGGAGTGAGGTTGTTAAAAGCAATACATGAGCGGAAGAACTTTAATGTGAATATGGTAGTTTACACAGAAGTAAGCGAATGTTTCGGAGAATGGGTGTAACGTGGAGGCGTGACTGGCTGTATGCGAGAAGTCAAGCCGCAAGTTGCAGTCGCCCAAGATGAAGAGAGCTTTGACAGCAGATTGAGAGTCTGAGAATCTCTCAGATTGAGATTGAGAGGTTGAGTCGAGGAAACGTCCAGATTATAAACCAGGGAGGAAGAAGGCACAGCTACACCACTGACTGAATGAGTAAGAGAACTGAGGGGGAGACTGGAAACCAACAATCACTGGAAAGTCATTGTGGCCCACCTGCACACTAGGAACTTCTGCTTCCCTTGTCTCCTACAACCAGATCGTCCATCATTGGCCCCTCTTTATTCCCAGATAACTGGTCCCAGACTAGTTCAGCTGCCACAGGTATGATCTGCTAGATATAGGATTTTAGCTGATGACTCCTATTTAAACTGGAACTGTTTGCATTTGTTTGTTATTGCTCTCCGGTGTTGACCAGAGGAGGATGGGTTCCTCATCGGAGCCTTGGTTTCTTCCTACAGGAGTCATTCCTTACCTCTGTCACCTTTGGCTTGCCCATTAGGGGCTTGGACCCGGATGCTGTACAGCGGCTTTGCTTTGCAGCATCAGTTGTAAAAAGTGCTATAGAAATAAACGTTTTATCGCGTTTTTGATTTGAGATGTTTCTGATCACCTAAAGGATGGACTATTAATGAATTTAGTCAGAGGTAAATCTAGGTATAACAGTATAATTGTCAGGAGGGCGCCCTAGCCCCGCCCCCGCAGCTGAGCCGAAGCTCGGGCTCAGCTGTGGGCAATTATCTAAGGGTTTAAAGGGCTTTCGTGGGCGTCCCTCCTTGTCTTTGTTTGTGCTTATGGACACTGTCATGGTCCTTACGTTGTGTCTGTCCTTTGAGCTAGGTTTTTGTGTTAATAAAGCCTCCTTTGTCTTCCACGATTGTGGGCCAAACACCCCCGATCATTACAATAATATTATTTTTATTACTACTACATTTTAAAAATAATTTATCATTTATTATTATTACTATTATTGCTTTTGTTGTTATTATTGTTATTATTATTAGCCACGTGTGGGGGTGGGGTGGGGGGATCTTATCTGATTCTCAAAAAAAATCTAAGCTGAAACACCATAGAGTAGCTCGTAATGCAACATTATGTAAAGTAAACTTATGTAAATTAAAATTACAACAGCTTTTAAAAAACCTACAGGTGGCAAAAAATTTTTTAATGAACTATTTTTTAAATAATATTTCTACCTTGCATGCAGTGATACCAACCATACACACCAACCATAATGTATACATCAACTATGCAACAGCCTAATATGCGACATACAAGCCACTTGGGCTGATCTAGAACTGGTTCTGATCTATTGTCAATACTGAGTTACTTGGTTCATGAAAATGCACAATACATGAATCCCACCCTACAGTATCAGTCAAGCATCTACAATCCTAAACATTTCCTTCCATTGAAATATGATTATATGCTGATTTCACAGTGTTTAATCATAAAGATAATACATTGGTACATACCGTCATGAGCTCCTTCTGGAAGGACTTCCTTTCTTTTCCGTCAACTGCACTGCAATCTTCTTTGAGCCTCTCTACAATGGAGGCCACCTTTTCTGGCTCACTGTCTGGCTCGGTTCGACAAAAGTGCATCAAAGGAAGGTTGACATAGCCCAAGGCGTCAGCAAATGCTCTCCAGCTGCCGACGTTTTCCATCAATATAGTCCTCACCGCGGCATAGATGTAAGTGAGACATTTGCAGGGCTTCAGGATTTGGTCCAAGAGCACAGCAGAAGTTAAATCGGCCCCCTTGAAATGGACAGGTTTGACCTTTCCCGTTATAAGAACGTTCTTTGCGTGTACCAGTCCTATTCTGCCGTGACAGTATCCAATGTACCACTCTTTGGTCCATAGATGCCCCTTAAGTTTGATTTTTTCATCACTCAAAAGAGCCACCACGTCTCCTTTCAGATACTCCAGCAAATACAGGTTCTTGGTTTGTCTAATGACGGTTTTCAGTAACCTTCCAAATTTGAGATTTTTGACTAGTCTGTCCTGAAACACCGGGTATTTTACGGTGGTCACAAGTGGAGAAAGGACAATTTTGTGCACTTCCTTTTTCTTCAAGAAGCGTCTCTGCACAGAACTTCTGGTTGCTGCCTTTGGTGGAGGTGTTGGTGTTTGAACACAGAACTGAGCGAGGATGCAGTCCTGATCATCTTTGACCTGAACGCGCAACGTGAAGTCGGAGATGTTTCCTTCGTCCCGAGCAGATATCAAGTACATCAGGCGACATACTTTGCCAAGTTTGAGCTGAAATCCCCTCATGACCTTCGCCTGCTCACTGACATTCACTTCATAATTTGACATGTTGGAATACATACCAACCTGGAGATCTTGAGGCTTTGCAAGAACAAACTGGTGTTTTCCCCACAACTGAAGGGTCACTGGTGGAGTACAGTGTGACTGCTTTTTAACCTCACTTACAAGTAATGTTTTTGGGGCACAGTCATGGCCAAAGATAGCAACCACTGACTTAAAGGATGGGTGGATATGTTTGGGACCATATACACCAAGTGTAACCTTCTTAACAACATGTTCCCAAACCGTAGCATACGGGGCTACAACTTGGGCTTGGGCAACAACTGACACATACATACATGGCTCTAAATTGTCCAAGGGTACTTGCACTGTATCTCCATACATATACGCATGAGGAATTGGAACATATGGTCCCTCCTTGCAGTCGCTCCTGACACAGATCACTTCCGCCTTTTGCCGACTATCCATCTTTACCACAACAGACACCTTCATCTCTAAGGTTATGGTGGATTTTGTTTCCATATTACTGAGCTTGACTTCCACCACTGGGCTTACAGTCGTACATTTGTCGTTGTTTAGCTCAAGTGGTGGGTCCAGTAAAGCCTTCAAAGATATCTGCTGAGTGTCCCCTGATGCAACATGACCCTCAGGCACATGGATGCTGATGCTAGTGTTGGGTAACTGGACAGCACCACCTGAACTGTCCAATTTACATACAATGTTGGTCTCTATAGGCTGCGTTTGACCCCAGCCAGGGTTTTGTCCAATAGAATCTAAGTTATGGCAGGACCTTGCGAGCTTTCGGTGGCTTAACCAGGCACTTTTAAAATCTTCTCTGCTTTGAAACTGCTCAGGTGTAGGTGCTTTCAAGCCACCAAAGAAGCTCAAAAACTCTTGAGGTGCATCTGCTTGGGACTGCAAAACAGAGAGTTCGGACAAGCTGTAACAGCGTTTGCTCCTGTAAAATGGATTGTCCCTGCGGAGAACCTGACTCGTGACAGGTGTCAAGCTATTTGTATCAAATATATTGCTTCCAAAACCATTGACATTCAAAGTGCTGCTAGTTTTTGAGTCGGGAGAGGACACAGTGTCGAAACCAAGGACGTCAGCTGAACTCTGCACGCTGTTTTGATCAGCTGTGCTTTGCAGAGAATCATCAAGGAAAGGATTAGTGGACATCCGCTTAGATACGAAAGGATTTCCGTTTTGAGGAAGTGTAGGTTTTGCAAACTCCGACCACTCTCCACGTTGCTCTAGCTCTTTGGTCCCATCCTTAGTAACGTCACCTAGGCTAGCGATCATTCCGCTGTCGCAGAATGAAGAGTCTCGACGTTTGATAGGCTGAACATAGGCTGCTGGAATGTATCCCATCTCAGTATTATTGTGGGCATACCACCATTCTCCACCCGATGTGTCGATAACATAAAGACAGTCTCCCTTGGAAAACTTTAAGGTGGTGAAGTTTGAAGGACAGTAATCCTTGATGGCAATAACTTCTCTAGCTGATCCAATTGAGGCAGTTGTATCCAGTCGTAATGCACTGGGGGTGGGCACTAAAAGAAAGAACAAATAAAATGGACATTAGATCACAACGACCACTGCTGAGAGCATAAAAAGCTAGGAACAAACGTGTTTAGGCGCTACTCATACGTCATCTTCACAATATCTAGCACAGTGAAAGAGGAAAGAACAATGAGGCAAACCTTTAACATCGTTAAGGGTGGCTTCTGAAACTCCTTCGCTCAGCTCGATGAGCGTTCCCTCCGACTTGCAGCGAGGGAGCACAATATTGTTATTCGTTGAGCGAATTCGATGGGCAGCCATGGTTTGTCTTCTTGCTGTACTTCTTAGTCCTTATCAAGGTGAGCCCTCCATTGCTGTCCTCCAATGACAACAGTGATCTGCAGCCTTCCAAACCTGTCTGTTGAGAACCAAATCAAGGTGAGACAACTCCTCAGTGAAAGGTAACATGAAAGGAAATCTGTACTGTGTCTTCTCTGGGTTATATTCCCAACAGCGTCGGAGGCAAACACCTAATATTCACTACTCTTTATAATACCTAACAATTCTACAGATACAGTGTATTTACTGAATAAAATGCCATTTAACTGAAAAAATAACGATTCAAAGCAATTTATATTGTTTCTACTTTTAAAATAAAAGATGGATAACTCAGTGGTTATCCAACACACTTTATTTTCTTTCTCAAATCCAAGCCGTCAAATCAGGTTCCAACTTAATACCACTATTATTACATAATGTGCTGAACCATAAATACAAAAAGGGAACTTTGTCATGACATGTCATGCTGAAAAACTAGACAGGAAAAATGCTTCTTCTTGTCTAGACAGGTTCCCTTGGCTCATTCCTTAAATCCTCCAGTCTAGAGGAGCACGAAAAGAGGCATTTGTCGGTTCAGCTTCTTGAATAAGCTGACATATCATTTTCTGTTATTGTTCATATTTCATTTATATATGTTGTTACCATAATATTTCCTTATACAGATTCTTACGTAATGTAAACTAATAGGTTAGTCATAGACACCCAGAGCACAGAACTATGATTTAAAACCTTGGGCAGGAGAATTAAATGTATTTTTTCAGTGGGGGTGCACAGGAAGTAATAGGGGAGTTATGACAGTAAACGTCTGGATGTGTGTGTAAATTAATATCCAACAGATCAAGTTTGCATGTAATGTTTTACATGGTAGTAAACATTTTGCACTTGTCAAGGCTGTATGCCAAATATGTAGTGATTTAAAATGTGCCTTCAATGATCAGACAGATTGATCATTGAGGTGCGACCTTGTCCTCTTAAGTCTGAAAGCTCTTCAGAAGCACACATCAGTGGTTTCCATGGGTACCACTTTGGAGAGGGGAGGCATTTGCACAAGAGTATCTTCAGACAAGTGCAGCACTGTGAAGGTCTTGCACAAACCTGGCGTTATTATTTCCTTACATACTCTAAAACGGCTAAAAAAACAGATGTTCGCCATGTTACACTTCATGGAGATTCTTTTTTTCATAAGTCAAAGGGGGAGCGACTTGCATAAAACTGGGTCCGGTAACATATACGTTGGGGCAGTGGTGGTGTGACGGTTAGGGGCTTCTGTTACCTGAAGTTTGCTGGTTCAAATCCCAAACCGATACATGTACCACTAAGCTGCCCACTGCTCCTACATGGATGGGTTAAATGCAGAGGTCACATCTCTTTGTGGTGATAAATAATCACTTGCTGACTCTTGTTACATTTTACCCAAACCCTGCTGTGGAACATTCACACAACCATGTCTTAAACGTGTCATTGCGAATGTGAAATGCTGTCATGAGTTGCTACGACAGATGATGTCCATTGCCATTAATCGTCATATAAAATAGTGTTTAATGTCATGGCATTCAATTAGCAGGTGGCATATGCTGTAATGACAACATTATAACATTTGTCATGGCAACTACCAGTCATTAAAGCACTGATGACAATTCATGACAGCATATATTATCTGAAATGACATCCATCCATTTCCAACCGTTTTTTCCGTTTCCGGGTCACGGGGAAGCTGGAGCCAATCCCAGCTGACTGCAGGCCTAAGGCAGGGTACACCCAGGAC
>JBBPDA010000003.1:1959747-1970602 GCA_037974385.1 Arnoldichthys spilopterus
CCACAGGTCACATACAGTACTACAGTCTGCACTGTCTGATTACTGCCCCCACAGGTCACATACAGTACTACAGTCTGAGCTGCAGATTTTGCATTAAAAACAGAAGGAAATGAAGGCGAATGTAACGTCATATTGAAGTCAATCAATCGGCGCAACAAAATGCCTACATTGCTGAAGCCGTGAGTTTATAATGTTTTTGGTAGGTCAGATATGTAATTGTGGGAGTAAAGGCTAAAAGATACAAATGTATGTTTTTTTCTGTTGGATAATAAGCCATTCTATAGGCATCACTGGTCTTTTTCAAAAGTAATATCAAGAACATGTCATGGAAATAAATGATGTCATAATATATTAATGTTTTACAAAGAGTAAACGTTTTCTTGACAAATGGACCAAGAAAAATGGTCCAAGAATTATGCTGAATTAACAGTCCTTTAAATTATGAACATTTCTTCCTTCTTCTGTACAATTTGCATAATTTACATAGAAATAATATAGGCTTAATAATTAAGGGCTCAGGATTGAACCTTGGGGGACGCCACAAGATATTGCAAGATGCCTGGAAGCATAAATGCCCAATAAGCCCAATACCCAACAGTATTACAACCATTAAGTAGGATCTGATCAAGCCAAGCCAGAGAGGTCAACAGAGTTTTGCAACCAGTAATGTAAAATCTTCTGATGAACTGGATCAAAGGCAGCACTGAGTTTTAAAAAAGCCAAGAGAAGAATTGTCAAACCCAGGAACAACTACAGTACACAGCTCAGAACTAGAATATTAATCACAATGAGTGGTATAAGTGAGGGAGGTAAGGAGCCCATGATGAGCTGCTGGTGTATTTGGAAAGGCATAGGTGGAACCAGGGTGGAAGTGGAGCTGGAGCAAACCAATCTCAGAGGGCATAACCATGACATAGATATTCCTTAACATGATGGACAATACTTTTTAATTTATTTAGCAAAAGTACAAAAAATATATATTTTTGTAATAGTTTTACTTGCCAACTTAATTTAACTTTGTATATATATACAAATTTAGAATTTAATGAATACAATACGCTCAACAAAAATTTGGGTGATACATCACCTTTCACTATAATTATACTTTTTCATCATTGTGGAACTGAGGCACATAATTTTAGTAGTTTTGCAATAGGAATTATGTCCATTCTTGTTTGATATGATATGCCATACATTTTCAGAAGAGGGTAGATCTGGACTGGCAGCAGCCCATGCAGAATGTGGTCTGGCATTGTCCTGCTGAAATAAGCATGGACGTCCTGGTAAGAGACATTGCCTTGATGGTAACATATGTCTCCCTAAAATCCAACATACATCTAAGAGGCAGTGGTACCTTATGTACCTTCACATACATGCAACTCACCCGTGTCGTTGGAACTGATAGACCCCAAATACCAATGCTGGCCTTTGCATCTTTTGCTGATAACAAACTGGATGGCTAATTTAATTTTAAACACCTGTAAACAAGCTGAAATGTGGATTCATCTGACCACAACATGTTTCACAGTCTTTCCATCCACTTGAGATGAGTTTGGGTCCTGATAACCCACCAGCATTTTTGCATAGAACAGATGTATGGCTTCCTTCTTGCAATTCCAAGTGGCATTTCTTGGTGCAGCAATGAAACCCATGTGGCAACATTTGTCACAGCAGCATGACAGCTTCTTACAAATTGGTGTCTAAGGGCCTGAAGATCACACACATTTAGAAGTGGTTTCCGCCTTTGCCTTTGCTACAACATGATCTGATACAATACAACACACTGTGATACAATCTAGAGGTTTCAGTCTCTGGCATTCTGTCTACTGAAATGAATATATATATATACGATATATATGAAAATCAGGAACTAGCACACAGTATACATACATAAATATATTGTGTGCTAGTTCCTGATTTTCGTCTGAAGCCCAGTGTAACAAGTAAACAACACATCCTTGTGTGTTTGCACACCACTACTCAACTTTGTCTCTTTAGGGGACATGTCAATCTTTACATTCTGTGACTGGGTGTTTTGCATGTCATTCAAAGGACACTTTCCACCAAACAGTGTCTAATTGTTCTAACACTAATTAAAAACTGGACACTCCTATTGCCTGTACACTGCTGTTATTTTTAGGTACTGCCCTGGACTGGTCGACTGCTGCCCATTGGTAGATTTTTTTAGACAACTAGTGTATGGACTTACTGTATTGTTCCATGCCTAATTAGTAGGTACAGAATCAAGCAGGTAGTTTGAGATCTTTCGTTTCCTCTGGACAAACAGTACCCACTGGGGTTAGTAAATGCTCCTGCACTTGTGTTAATTTATCATGACTGTCAGTGCTGTCGATCAGAGTGAGGAGATCCCAAGAGGGTGTTTTACCAGAGAACTTATGTTCCAGACTACTACTGCAGAAGTAGTACAAGATGTGTGTTCTTGATTTTACTGCAGGCCAGTGAGTCACCTTGTTAGCACCATCCTCTGAAGCCCAGGCAACATTACATTAACAAGAAATTATTTGTAACATTTGTGGGTTCTAATTTTACTTTGTGCTTCTGACTGAAGGTTGATTGCTAGTACAGTGCTATAAATACGAAGTGACTTGCAGAGTTGGTTATGGGTCATCACCTGGTATAAAGGACTTAACATCTGGCGAACATCTGCCATCCTGGCTGCACAATTTTTTGGGTGAAGATATTAATGTTATTATTCAAATATAGATGTTCAACTCCGAGTCAGTGAGCGTATCATTAGGTATGTAAGGTCAATAAATTATGGATCAGCAGAAATGAGTCTGTCCAGAGGATAGAACGCCACCTGGCAGATCTGTCATCTGCGGAAATGCTGAGGCTGAGGATACAGCCAATAACCAGGGGACGGGGAGCAGCATGCATAAACACACAGTCATCTGACATGTTCTCTCTAATTAACTCGAATCTACTGGGAAAGTGCTGTGGCTTTCTGTTCATTTACATCAGCATTAGCACATTAGCATCGATATCTGAGAATGCTGTGTAGGTGGTGGAATGGAAATATTAGCCAAGGACAACTAATTAAGCTTGTTAATGCAGTCGATATTTTCGGCTTTCATCCCAATTTCATCGGAGGCCCGCATTTTGAATTTTGCATCATTTTTTAAAATATGGATGTAAACAAATTCCAACACTGTAAATTATTTGTGGCGCAAAGATAACGTATAACTTCAGACAATGTATAGCTTGCATCTGAACTTTTTGGTAATGACAGAAGACACAGAAACACTTTAAATACTGCTTGCTCATGTGCATCTGTCAGTAATTCTAACCCTTTAATTTGTATGATTTATTGTTAGATGTCTGATAGAAAACAACTTAATGTATTGTAGCACCACACATGTGTGACTTGGACCAGTGAACATTCCAATGTTTTCAGCCTCTTTTAAAGTTAATGAAGGTTCAACAATACAGCAGATCTTTACACTCAGGGCTTTAGATTAATACTGTTACTGTACATTAAACACTTGATCTATAAGTAAATCCAGTAAACCATCCTGTGCTATATAATCCATCTATCATTTTGTGCAACTGTCGAACACACATGACACACATCAAAGCAATACCAGCAAGTGAGCCAGTGTTAGGCTACTGAACATTTCATCTTTACACTCAGAGCGTTTATATTTTCACTGTTCTACAATTGAAAGCTGGTCAATGAAATGCACACTCGCTGTTTGTCATTCAACACTGTGGAACAAATTGTAATTTTGTGAAACTACTGCGCATATTTGACACACCTGCAGGGGCCAGGAGCAGGGGGAAGACACGCCTCCCTGCTCACATCAGCAAGGAGGGGAGGGGCGTGTCACGAGACTAGACAAGTTGATTGTCCCTACGGTGAAAAAGTAATACTAAAGTAAAACATCGCTGCAAAGCGTCTGGGCAAACCGCTTTCCAGCAATGCCAGAGCTAAACCCTCAAGATGGTAACATGGGGGCAAAGGGCCAGCTCTGGCAAACACCAGCACTGAAACTCTTGGGTTGGGGACAAACAACAAAATCCACAGATGCGAGTGCTGGGCTGAGATTGCTGTGAGCACACAATGAGAAAAAGGATGCGACTTCATCGCAACAACAGGAAGAGTGCCTCTCGCGCAATAGCACACAGCACCCGGGAGCCTGCGAGGAACATATGCAGCCCCTGGCGTTCAGCAGGGCGCCAACACTTCAGGCATTTTAGACAAAACTGAAATAAAATCTTAATCTCATGAGACTTAAATGTAAAAAACAATCTGAGATAAAATGCTCTGTTACATCGTCTGAAAAACCACTGAAAAGTCAAGTTTTCCTGCTCATAGTTTCAAACTGTGCATTAAGCTGCTTAAAGGAAACATGCCATCTGCATGCAAGTGCGAGTTAAGTCTCGAGGCTTTAGAACAGAATTTTAGTTTAGCCTGTAAGCTGCACAAACACAACATAAACCTCTAGATTCAGATTCAACACAGCTTAAAAAAAAAAGCCTTTCATCATGAATCAAAAAGCCTTTGTCTGACACAACTGATGTACTACATGCAGTAAATCCATGTTTAAGTGAAAAGTAAAAGTGACAATTTGTCACTGTGAACACACTCAAGCACCGCAACAAAATGTGACCTCTGCATTTAGCCCATCATACGTGGAGCAGCAGGCAGCTGTCAACAGCACCCGAGGAGCAGTGTAGTGGGACGGTGCCTTGCTCAAGGGTACCTCACTGGTGCCCAGCCCAGGACTTAAACCTGCGACATTCAGTTCACAAGTGCAAGGTCCGAACCATTAGGCTTCCACTGCCCACTAGGGAAAAGGCAAAACCGTTTGAAACCACTGGTTACCCAGTGGTTAAATGTAGTAGTTTGTATAGGTTTGTTCTGTTGTTGAAGCAGAAGGTTTTAAAGCAATGTAACCTGTAACTTAATCAACTGTGGCTTTGATTAGCTGGCATCCCCAACTAGCTGTACCGTCTCGCCATCAGACTGAAGGTTTTTCTATAATGAAGGGAAAAGGGAGAAATCACTGTACTGAAAGATGATGTTCATGCTGCATTAAGGTTGGTGGTCCTGATTTAATCCATTTTGTTCATATTTGTTTTCCCCCTCAGGCTGAACCTCCCAAAAATCTCCCCTGTGGCTCCCCTGCTGAGATGATCAAACTGGCGTCCTGTGGAGGCCAGAATCAAATACAAATTGTTAGTGCTCACATTCCAGGCTTCAAGGAGCTCAGCTAATGACCTCCGTACATTGGTTCTGAACTATACACCTGCAGGCCATGGCTTTTGACACTTCACTCCTTAAAATCTAAGCCTCCTCAAAGCTGCTTTGTTGTGTTGGACCCTTACTGGTGGAATTAACTTCCCTCTGAACTCAGTACTATCTGTACACTTACTTCCCTCCATCCTGGTCTGAAGATCCACCCCTTCAGAAAACACTCAGATTACAAGTTTTCTGCAGTGGTGGTGTAATGGTTAGGAAGTTTCCCCTGTGACCTGAAGGTTGCCCATTCAAATCCCAGACCAGTACAAGTACCACTAATGTATCTGTGAGCAAGCAATTGCCCTCAAACACTGCTCCCAGTGCTTGTAGTGTTTTCAGGTACTTTTGCTTTGCTTCGGGTTACACTTTGCGCTTTGAATAACAAACATCTGCTAAATGCCTACATGTTAATCTAAAAATCTTTAGTCTTGAGTTTGAGGCATAATGATTACTGGAGATAAATAACCACTTACATGTTTTTTTCTGTAAATGGCAAGCCAAAAATAGACTCGAAGCTTTGAGCGTTAAGCTCTGTGCATTCCTTTCATTGTGTTTTGTTTGACACTTGATAACTGTACTTGATCATGTTTATGTAATATGTAATAACAAAAAGTAAAGAAATTTTATTAAAAATAAGATTGAAAGGTATATTAGGCATAACATCTGTTATCAGAGTGAGCTACACTGACTAAGGTTTCTTGAAATAAAAAAAAAATACTGAACGTCTGAAACCTAGGAAGCAAATGGTCTACTTGATACTCAAATCTCAAAGTCTCAAAATACTACTCAAATTACTATTATGTCTTAGTGAAGTAGATAGATATACTTATACTGGATCAGTGAATCTTATTATTATGCATGAAAACCTCAAATTTATAAGAATGAATAAAATGATTTTTTGAGTCTAATATCAGTTTTAAAATGCTACATTTTCTCACTTTTTTGTTTACTAGTTTTTGACTTTTTGAGGTGATATAAAGAACTAGATAGTGTTGAATATTTTTTCTATCCTAATTAGATTTCATGCTTAATATAAGCATTTAATACAGTTTTGTAGGGTTTGTTGTCTTTGCAGTGTATCTCAAAATTCAAGTAAACACAATGTAATGAGACAAAGTCCAACTTTTGACACAGTAACTTTGGTAACTAGATCATTCAGCTCCACACAGCATTCTACCATTTGACACTTTTTTGAGCACTAAAATGATACAGCTACAGATAGTAGCACTGCAACACCCTCCTAATGAGCTTTCCAAATGTTAGCACTAGCTTTCCTATGGGAATACATGGCATGTTTGGCAAGAGCTTTGGTTAAGGCTGAAATCTATCACAACAAAACAGGTGAACAGTCTCTTGGGGTGGGGTTAAAGTGTTAATTGTATTTTTATGGTGTAAAGATACAGCACAATTAGGACAATATTTCACCCATCTAAACAAATCACAGCCTCAGTTCATTTGGATTCTTGGATAAAGTCTTTGTAAAGCCAGAGGGCATCAGGTCTGCCAAGTGATTTCACCAAGGGAAATGCTATGGACTGAAAAGAACATCTGTCTCGAGCGAACACTCATGCTTAAATTGAATTCCATATCTGCCGATTGCTTCATACAGCCAGCCCCATCCCGGCCTCTTGAAATTTGTTTGTGCTGACGCCAAAAACGAGGGGGTGCTGCACAAAATAAATTAAGCAAAGATTGGATCTCCAAACAACTGAGTTGTCCAAACCATGTGGGCTGGCACGGGTCCAATCTAGCTGAGGCTCGTCAGAACAGGCAGATATGCGCTTGCATTTACAAACCACAGCATGGAAAGCAAACCCAGTCTGAAGCGTGTGGAGGAAACTTCAGTGGGCTAAACAATGGAGGACCGACAGCCAGGCTGTGGAATGTGATAAGAAAGTACGATTTTGCTTTTGGGCCTAGGTTTGATCTGACTGTGCTAATACGCCCCACTATTCCATCAGCCAGTGGTAGATATTACAACTGCCAATCATACAGACATCTGTAGCTTCAGACACAATGGTGACAAAAGGAGGGGAAAAGCACAACAGACCCGTAACAATACAGAACAAACAATGCCATTCAACTGTAAAGGCTTGTAAGGAAAAACTGCTACATACTTGTTCGGTCCTGATTCTGACAGCCTTAAATCCTGAGCATAACTGACATTCACTTTTTAGAGACTGAAGAAGACATCCACAGTTTTAAGTGAACATAAAGATTCTACACACACTGGCAAGTGAAAAAAGTTGATACACTACATCCAATATTTCAGATTTTGACAGTGTTGCCAAAATTAGAGGAATGATTTTATTCAATTTTCAAATTATGCATGAGCAAGAGCGATTTACCATATATACTGGAGTGCTGTGAATGTACTTAACCCAGGGGCCTAACCCTGGAAATCCCTAATCTGCTCGTCAAGACAAACGTAAAATAAAAACTACAGGCTTGAGAGAAAGAGTTTCACATTTGTCAGCAGCTCCCATCAGATTAAAAGCACAAACTAAAACTGAAACACCAATGTTTTTAGAATTATTAGAGAAAGAATTACATAGTTCACCTCCTCCACCTCATGGATGGCTTCCTCTTTATCCATTTTTGGTTGCTTTGATGACCAAAACTGACTGAAGCATTCAAGGTGGAGCATCAAAATTGAAAGAGGTCTTCCACTCTGCTGGTGTAGATGGTTTGGTTGATCACAGTGTCAGTTAAGGTAAGAATTGTTAGATGAAATTAACTTTTTGTGTTTTTTTTGGTGGCTTGTTGTCATTCCTGCATTACTGGCAAGTAAGGTTGAGTGATACTAAGAGATTTGGCTGGAGTGCTAATATCAGGAAACAATGGCACTCATAGAAAATCTCTCAGTCAATTGCACTGCAAGGTCATATGAACTGTGGTTCACTGGCACATCACTTTCCTTGTTTCAAGACAGAAGTGTTTAAAGATTATTTTGATTATAGTGGTTGAAATCTGCCAGACAGATAGTAGGAAACTTTCACAAGATAAAATGACCTAAAAATAAGTAAAAAAGCATCATATTCTCAGTATCAATGGTGCAGCGACAACACCATCGCCACCATCGCCAACCTCGTATTTAAGAGTCTGGCTTCCAGTGCACTTTGTGGACATTTGAAGCCTAGTGGTTAAGGACTTGCCCATGTGATCAGTGGGTCTGGTGCCAGCCCAGGTGCCACTGAGGTAACCTTGCAGCCTGGGCACTGCTTATAGATGCCCACTGCTGTGTGTGGATAGGTTAAATGCAGAGGTCATATTTCATTATGGTGCTCTGGTTAAGTCTATTTTCCAAATGTAAATATTATATAAATGATTTTTAAAAATGTACTTTCTCATACATCTACATTAAAATTTGAACTGCTTTTACACAGTCCACCTGGTACAGTAAACAGCAAACAGGACATATTTTCTTAAAACATACGTCAGCTGTAAAGTTCCATCATCAGTGTATGGCACATCATGAAGAACCCTAAAAATAATCTTAAAAATGTCATAAACTTCATATTACATACTAAATACACCCTAAAAAAGATTCTTCAAAGGTTCTTTGGTAAGGCAATACATTTCTGAATGCATAAATTTGAAGACAACGGAACGTCATTAAATGTTAATGTAGTTGTTATTATTAACATTCCTTTCATAAACAAAATATCCACACATACTAACTACTACCTCCGGCTCAGAGCCTGCTCTGACTCTGAGGAATATTAAAATGAAGCAGTTCCTTCATCAAACTGAAGCAGAAAAAAAATGGACCTATGTTCATCTTGTACAGCTCTTTTGGTCCGAGCACAATGCTGCGGAGCGGTTCAATAGAGGTCCCTGATATTAACTGACCCGGAGGCCATGTATTGTGTTCATTTTTGCCCTCCCTGCACTCTGCCTATTCTTCATGTATTGAACTCCGTATCGCTCTCAGGCTGTCAGTCTGAAACGGACAATGACCGTGTTATGGCATGAGGAGCTAAATTAATGGTGTCGAGTTGATTGGGTTTGCTCACTGGACCAAGTGAATATGGGCAATGATTTGCCCAATGTTTGAATTAAACAAAACCTTCCCTTTAATGGCCCTGTTTTGAATTCCACGGTGCGCGACTTTTACGATTGCCGATTGAGAAGAAGAAAAAAAAAAAAAAAAACCTGTCAAAGTGTGTTTATATTATTACTGTTATCAGAGCGACTGGGGAAATAGGATTTGCATGGCATGACAGCTCTTTTTCATCTTCTCATCTTTGTCTGTCTGGTGGTCTTGGATTTGTCTGCCGAATGATGCAAAGAGTGCACGTCACGCAAGCCTGCATGACATCTTTCAATCATAGAAAAAAAAAAGCAAAGAATATGACGGCGCTGTGGTTGAGCAAGTGCTAGGGGGTTTTCTTGAAAGATGAGGACAGGGTGGACTGTATAAAACTTCCTCGTTGTGATTAGAATTGTCCTCATTGGGCCCCACTACTGGTACTGTTTTAAGAATACACTTCCTGTCAAAATCATTCAAGGTATATGTCAACATGCCAGTAATAAAAACCAACTACACAGATGAAAACATGAGTTCTGAGAAATTACAGATTAATTGGAGTTTTGTGTGTGGTTGGAAACCTACAGTCTTGTGGTAATAGACACTAATTATACACTTTTCTATTATTTTACTGGGTCTACACGGTGGCTGAGGGGGCATTGGGGGTAATCATACTTAGGCCCATGTCATGGGGTTGAGTAGGGTTGAGTCTCATGGTGAAAAACATCCGGTGATTGGTGTAGTATGTTGTGTAATACCACTGCCCTCCATGCAGCAGCCTGGGGCTCAATTTCCCACCCGAGTAAGTCCAATAACAGTCCCTGGGCCCCACTATGTTTACCTTCTGTAACATGATTTGATTAAGTTGTAAGTCACTTGGGTTAAGCATATTCACCAAATATTTCTCATACTAAATCTACATTAAAACTTGAACTGATTTAACAAAGTCCAAAGTCTAAACACAGCCCCCTATATAAATAAGCTTCCATCAACAATGTATAGAACAACAACAAGAGGACAGAGATCACAGACTTTTGAGCAACTGATGTATCAAGCAAAAATGGGTAAAAGTTCCCCTTGCAAAACTGCAACAATTAGTCTCCTCAGTTCCCAAACAAAAAAGAAAAATACAATAATAAAAAATTTAATTAAAAAGAAAATGTAATGTTACACACTGGTAAATCTCTATCCAAACTTTTTTTGTTGAGTGTTTTGCAAACATCAAATTCTATATGTGTTTATATTTACAAAATATATTCAGTTGTCTAGTGAAAACTTTGTAAATCTTTGTATTTTGTTCTGATATTGTCATCCAAATTATATGCAAGCGGAGTAGTATATACAGTGGGTTCGGAAAGTATTCAGACCCCCTTCAATTTCTCACTCTTTGTCATATTGCAGCCATTTGTTAAAATCATTTAAATAAAATTTTCCCCTCATTAATGTACACACAGCACCCCATATTGACAGACAAAAAAAAAAAGAAAAAAAAGAAAAACTGAAATATCACATGGTCCTAAGTATTCAGACCCTTTGCTCAGTATTTAGTAGAAGCACCTTTT
>JBBPDA010000003.1:1972879-1987639 GCA_037974385.1 Arnoldichthys spilopterus
AACACAGCTGGACTCAAATGAAGGTGATCTCAAGGATGATCAGAAGAAATGAAAGCACCGGAGTTAAATATGAGTGTTACAGCTTAGGGTCTGAATACTTAGGACCATGTGATATTTCAGTTTTTCGTTTTTAATAAATCTGCAACAATTTCAAAAAAATCTTTTTTTTTGTCTGTCAATATGGGGCGCTGTGTGTACATTAATGAGGGAAAAATGTATTTAAATGATTTTAGCAAATGGCTGCAATATGACAAAGACTAAAAGGGGTCTGAATACTTTCCGTACCCACTGTATATATATATGTATATACCCTAACCCAAAAGTGGTAAATGATAAACGAAATGTTTTTGACATAATGGATAATATTTCACTATACGTATCTCTGGTTCCATTCTAAAGTTGATGAAGACTCAAGGAGGCTGTTATACTGTTGTCAAAACACATACTAATTTTACATTGAAATTCAGCCTGCTTTTATGTGCTGCACCAGATAAGGTAAACAGAAAATGAGTCTCAGCTTCATCTGTCCTCTTGTGATTCATATCCACACTCTTGTTGCTGAATGGCATTACACAAAAGAGTAACGATTACAGATGGTCTGTTTGTACTGTCGCTTCCCGTGAGAGCAGGCTTGCTTAATCTTATCCAATCTATCAGGTCTGTTTATTCAATTGGACACTGCACGTGCCTATGGTTCCTGCTGCTCTCAGCACTATCTAGCTGACAGGTTCATCATAGCTGACATTACTACAGGTCCTGAAGGGCCTTGCTCCATTGAGCTGTTCAGGTGAAGGAATGGCTGAGTCCTTGTTTTAAAGTCTGGAAATGGCCAAAGCAAGAATGGTTAAATCAGTTGTGGATTTAGGCACTTTCCAAGTGAAAGTGACTATTTGTCTTTGTGAACACACTCAAGCAGCACAACGAAATGTAACCTCTGCATTTAACCCATCACACGTGCACATGTGGAGCAGCGGGCAGCTATCAACAGCGCCCGGGGAGCAGTGTAGTGGGACGGTACCTTGGTCAAGGGTTCCTCAGTGGTGCCCGGGTCGGGACTTGTACCAGCGATCTTTGGTTCAAAAGGTCCTAACCACTAGGCCACCACTGTCCACTGCCCACATACCCACTGCTTTACATGTGGATGGGTTAAATGCAGAGGCGACATTTTGTTGTGGTGAACTTTGTGTGTTCACAATGTTCATTTTGTCTTGAGTGAAAATATTAATAGACAATAGCAAAGTCAAATGTCAAAATGGCATTTAGTTATTCCATCTAAAGAGACACAAAGGTTCAAACCATTTCAAAATCAGTTTCTGTGCCTTATGTCTATCAAAAGAATGTTAAGCCAACTCTAGCTGACCGTTTGCTTTCAACTTTATGTAAAGGAACCACAACTTTCCATCTACAGACCAAACTCCTCAAATTCCTTGAGTGGAAATTCCTTTCTCAGTGGGTTGACTCTTTGTCATCATTACCACATAGTTGCTGATGAATTATTCACTCGTTTCAAAAAACTTACTTTAGCTAATGAGGAATTACTTTTTATATGTAGTAACTGATTACACAATTAAATATTGTTTTTTGAAAGAAGTAACTTGTACTTCCTAGCAATTACTAGTTTTCAGTAATTTGCTCAACACTTATCATGAACAACTTGACTAGAGTAGTGTTTCTACAACTATGAGAGATGTCATCATATAATATGTGTGTCTAAGTGTGAATGGTCAGGTGAGATTTAAAGTATTTCACATCGAAACAGAGGTGCTAGGTACAATTTTGAACCAATTGGATTTTCTGCATTTTTAGGCTGGAGAAAAAAAAATGGAAACCTTATGGCATTGACAGACCACTTCATCAGAATGACTTATGGTCTAATCATGTTACAGGGGATAGCTAATTTAAAAGTCTTTCCCATGGAAACTTTATGATGTGCTTGCCTGGGTGAAGTATGATGTTGAGAGTATGGCAGTGGCAGACACTGTAGAACATCTTGCATGCAATTAAACTAAACTGTGTATAGTGGTGGCTGCGTTAAACAGCCAGACTCTTCACTCTGAAATTCCAAATTCATTGAAGGAAACACCAAAAGGGGTCTTTACTAAACTGCAGGCCAGAAACTGTCATATGATGTCTATCTCAACAAGCTTCTTGTCCCATCTACACATATTACAGATCTGAGCAGTATTCCTGTCATTTTTTTCCATAGTACATTATTCATAATAGTTTTACAGAGTTGCCCTTCAGATGCAATCTGTAATCCTACTCATGGATCTTTCCTCTGTACTTACATTTTACATTCATGCATTTGGCAGATCTTCTCCGGAGCGACTTACAATTTAATCATGTTATAGATGTAGGCAAATGTAGCGTCAGAAGTCTTGCCCAAAGGTTCTTATTGGTGTAGCATGGTGTGCATGCCCGGGCAGTTAAATTGAACCCCCTGGAGGGCAGTGGAATTTCCCACCATGCTCTGTTTGATGCCAGTGCTTCTGTTTAATCCTGCTTTGAACCTGATACTTGTATTCTTACTGCACTGTACAGTAGAGCCTAGAGGAGGATGAGTTGCTCTTGTCTTGGTTCCTCTCAGTCCCTGTTTACACTTGGTCATTTCATGCAGATAGTATCTGGATTAAGACCTGACAATATTTTAAGCATATGCATTTCCACTTGGTACTCATATGCATCCCCAGCTATGTGGCGCTATGTGGTGAGTAATATGTAAATTAATTCATATACAACAACCAGTCACCTTATTCGTTTATCCTGCTATGCAAAAGAAAAGCATATCATGCAAAAAAGGTGCGTGCAATAGCGCCACATTGTTTATGTAAAAACACATTTTTATAGATTATTAAAGAACAAAAGCACATAGAATCTTTAAATTTGGTAGGCATATGCTGTGGAGGTCAGCGAATCAAGTAATGTCGACGTTTTGGTGTTTTATCCAGTGGATTAATTACGGATCCTGACGCTTTAAATGACAATTGGGTTCGTAACAGGGCTGAAACAGCCATCAGGGGGCAGTGCAAATATTAAGCATAATTAGCAACCTATGTCATAGCTGCCCTGAAGCATGCATGTTACAACACAAGCTATTTTAGCAAAATCTTGACCTGGCTAATAAATAGAAATTGGCCACTAAAATCAACCGAAAAATCATGTTTAATATCATATTTGTTCTCAGTAGAGAACATTTTTTTTTATAAATTATCAACCAAATGCATTTCTTGGGGTACTTTTGCATACCATTGCACACTTAAATCGATGGACGCATCCACAATGGCTGTGTCCTATTTGGTGTGAAAAAAAAAATCATCTCTGATACCTGACATAATTAATATCTTTAGAAACATCATGTGCTATGATTTAACAACAGCATGTAGTCATCAGCTTCTTCACACCTCCTAACTGACACAACAGCTTCTTCTGCATTTATCTGACAGTAATTAGCACCTTCTGCACCTCTGTGACAGGCCTATTAACACCTTCATCAGAACATGAAATAAAGTAATTCGTTTAGCTAGCTGATGCATTCCACTGTTGTTTTATTATTTTTCTCCTAACACCTTTTGGTGAGGACATATTTTCGGGCCATTAATATCACATGATGGCGGCTGCTATGGCATTATAAAACACTATGAACACTTTGTATGTGATGACGATGTATATTTTACACTTCATATATGTGGGATGCACTTAATTCATTAGGCTCAATGCACTAAGTCAGTTTAAAAATCAGATGCCAGGGATAACTGTAAGCCTGAATTTGCGCTTAACAGGCCTTTTTTGTGGTTAAAGGCAACATGCGCTTTTCTTCTCCATGCATATGCATTTGAGGCATGGCCATGCAAATCCTGGTCAGATCGAAAGAGTGAGTAAATATTGTGTATGGGTGGCTAATTACATATTTTGCTTTATTTACAGTACCGTTATAGCTAGCAACTCGTCTTTGCATTGATTTCCTACTGTCTTTTAAAACCAGGTACAACACACACACATTTATATATATATATATACCCATATATATATATATATACCCATTCGGGCATTCACAGCTACGGCCAATTTAGAGTCTCCAATCAACCTACTGCAGCATTTGAACAGTGGGAGTAGCATATTATTGTACATGCTAAATGTTAGCTTTCTTCCTCTGCTAAGTCATCTAAACGCTGCAGTCGTTGCAAAGTGTGAAGCAGTTCAGTATTTTCAAGATATTTCCTTGAAATGCGTTCGGCACTATGCCCGTTTATCTCCCTGATGAACGCCACGGTTATGAGCAAGTGCCAGTTCTGGCGTTAAATTGCATAGTGACATTTCTCCTAAAAAAATAAGCACTAGTCCTGAACACAGGAGCTTATTCCCGTATGTACTTTCTTGCTCCTCCCCCGACAAATTTGACCAATAAGTGGAGTGGACGTTTGAAGTGACATGTTTTGTTTGTCTTGTTTTTCTCAGATGTAAAAAGAAATGGAACCAAGAGGAAAATACTAAGTTGAACAAACTCCAGAACAAAGACCAGAGCGAACAAACTATAGGTGTGAAAATGCCATTAGTTCCCTCCTATCAAAGCATTCTCCAGTGTCAATTATGGGTAAGAAAATATTACATGGACTGTGCACACAAACTGCACAGCATATTCTGCGGTAGATCTTCTTACACATGTACATCTAATCCTGAGATTAAACGGTGCTATTCAGACATTACATATACTTTCAGCATGTGTTTGAGGCCTGTACCATGTCTCTCAACACCATATTATTTTAAGACCCAACCACAAATGTACAGCTGGGTTTTATTAGAGGAGAATTGCTACAAATAACATCCACCTGAAATTGCTCATACTTTAGTAAATGGAGTGGAATATGTAATCAGCCACACGTGTAATATCTCCACTTACTATTTTGCACAATCCTCCCACGTTTTGTGTCCCCCCCCAATATGCATGACTGAAGCACATTTGGCTCATAAACTGCACATTTGAATCCAGCTATGGGCTTAGCACATCAGGCTCCCTGTGTTTTAACTGCTGCGGTAATGTTGAGCATGTCTGAAGAACTATTGCAGGTTGTAGGCCTGGCATTGTGTCGCTTGCTCGCATTGAAAATGTTTTCAACTTTGGTGGCCAATGTGGCTAACCTCTGCGAAGCAAATAAAATGAAGCACATTATCAATAGTCAGATCAGGTCCGCTCCCCTGCGTCATAAATTCGCATGGCGGAAGGTCAACACATCGTCGGTCCTGCAGCTGAATAGAGTTGTCATCAGCTGATGGCCTCGTAATGTATCAGGCCATTCCTCTGACAACACTTCGCCAAAAATACACCAAGCCCACGAGGCGCGATCCATCTTACTGAAACAGTGCAATAAACTGTCCGTGGGAATTTTTGCCCGAGACCGGCAGGCATGATTGAGCAGCGCTAGGAACAGTCACACCTCATTCTCGTTGCATCAAAATGTGTTTTTACCGCAAGCTGTGTTATGCAGGCTGGAGAAAGGCATGGGATTTGTTGTAAAAGAGAAATGGGGAAGTGTACTTTAGCTTCACAGTAATAATAGT
Organism: Arnoldichthys spilopterus; assembly: GCA_037974385.1. Classification (NCBI taxonomy): domain Eukaryota; kingdom Metazoa; phylum Chordata; class Actinopteri; order Characiformes; family Lepidarchidae; genus Arnoldichthys; species Arnoldichthys spilopterus. Next base: position 1,978,436 of record JBBPDA010000003.1, read on the forward strand.
GAGGCTTTTTATTGGAAACTGATGCTTATAATAAATTAAAGATCAAATTAAAAATAACAATTAATTCAGCAATATCTACTAAACCACACTGATTCATGCATGCTAAAAAATGTTCGCACTCACTGACCACTTACATAGCAAATAATACTGGGGGGTGGGCACATCCTACCCACCCAGAGAGAGCAAAGCCAATTATGCTATCTTGGACTCCCAGCCACGGATGGCTGTGGCACCAATGGGGATCTAACTCAGGATCTCTTGACAATAGGGCCAATGCTTTGACAGCTGCACCACTTCAGAGACCTATGTATCAACTTATGTGTAAGTTTCTAATCATGGATTTGCAGCTAAGTGTAAGTTCCTCCATTTTGTTCCTTCTGAAAAAAAAGACTGCAAAAATGTGCCTTTGTGGATGAATACATCAAGGTTAATAGTGTAAAGTACACAAAGCTGTGATATCCTTTCAAAGTAAAATAAAGGAATCAATAAAAACATGCCTCATTCGAAAAGCAGTGGTGCGACAGTGGAACTGCTGAGATTATATGTGTTGCGCTCGACTGCCTTTCTGAAGCTTTTGAAAGTTCAATTGAATGGAAGAAGGCAGAATGCAAGCTACTGCAATTTCACAGTGTATACCAAATGACTGTCCTGGGAGTAAAAGGACCAATAAATGTAATGTATTCCCCACCCACCCCTTAATCAATGATTTGCATAAAAATATCCCTTCTCAAATGTACCACTGGAATTGCACCATATCTCGCCGTCTTATATCCGAATTTCATCACTCCACAGATGCTGCCAAAGAAAAGGTTGCTGCTACTTATGCCGCCCTGATCTTTTTCTTTGATTCCGAAACCTGCTTTCATGTCCCAAATCAGAGGAAGAAATGCATTCTCTTGCTCATTTTACCCACCCACCTCTTTTTTTCTGGCTGAATAACACTATGGTCTCCCTCCTACAGTGAAGGACAGTCTTTGTTTCTACTCTAATCAGTAATTAAGGCTCACATCGAGGATGGTTTCAGCTTTCTTTAATTGTATAAAGAGTGCAATGGAATCAGGCAGGCGGAAAACGTGCCCACTTTTGTCGCTGGTAAATGGCAGTGCTTTGCTGACAGGAACATGATATACCAGAAGGGTTTCTTCGCAGCTACATTGGGAAAGAACAGCTTTCTCTACCGAGTTCAAACTTTAAAGGAACACCGTGAATGCAGAGCAGCTAACCCGGAATGAAAGCCGGTTAGCTAGTTGACCTGACACACTACCATGTCAGTGTGACTAACATGTTGAGATCCCACACAGATAACATCTGGTGAAAACAAAGCAATGATGAATAGGACAGAGGATAATTTCTTTAGAGTCTGTAACTCTTGTTATAGTGACCTATAATATAGATACCCTAGTGGTTACACCATTGTCCCTGAACTGAAGGTATCAACCCAGGCACATGTGATGCGTTAAATGCAGAGGTCACATTTGGTTGTGGTGTTTGAGTGTGTTCACAATGACAAATAGTCACTTTCAAAATGACTAACTAAAAGATGTTTCAGATAAAGTGAACTATGAATGGTTATGAATTCCAGTGTGATACTTATGATAGCAATGTTTATCCAAACTAGCATGAGCTGTTCCACCAACTACGTTCATTGCTAGCAATGCTAACATTTCATTATAATACATTTCAGTATAGTTATAAAAAAACAGCCGCAAACCAGTGGTAAATGTATATGTTTCCAAAAACATGGATCGTGAGTGTTGGCTACATTGACATGTGTGGTCCTCAAGACAGACATGTTGACTACAGAATGCAAACTGGCCTTATAGCTTCCAATTATTGTGAGTAATCTAGCATTTTAGCATGACAAATTCTCTGCACAGTGATGTGAAAACCAGTGGCAGGGCCAATATGTTGTTTGCAGAATGGTAACTGACACTACTAGCTTCTGCTGCATTCCTTTTACACTGCGAAATTACAAGCTCTTACTCTAAAAATGCAATACATGCATGGTTAGGTCAGATTTTTTGTCTGTGCAGAAGTTTAGAGCTCTTATTTAACCCAACATGATTTCATAACAATTATGGCATTCTCCATTGTGGCTAGTAAAACAGCATTATTACAAACACCATTTAATTGCTTAACTACTCATCTACTATTGTATGGGATACGCATTAGCATTCTTAATATTTCTGCTATGCATAGAAAACCCTTCATCTCCATTTTCATTTTTTTTCTTGCAATTTTTATTTTTCTACATCAACACAGCAGCAGTCCTGTACATTGTTTGAAACATTCATGATGAACAGACCAGTGGGCAGTGGTGGCCTAGTGGTTAGGACCTGGAATGTCCTAGGAATGTGTTGTAGTAGTGTAGTGCCAAAGTGCTGCTACAAAACTCTCCTGGTGCTGTTAATAGCTTATAGAGATATAATAATAACTGATATTAGCCCATTAGTCTTTTCAAGCTTCTTTGATATAAACAACCATCTTGCTCAAACCTGGCAAGCAGCTGCAATAACTTGTTCTTTACTAAGACAACAACGTGCGAAAGTGTTATCCTATTGTGGGCATCCATATTGTTTTCCAAGCTGATTATTTGAACTGATTATTTAACCATCATTGTCAACCCTTACGAAAATTAACCATGTTTTTACTATGATTAAATAACCATGGTTTACAATGGTTTGCCATTTTTCATGGTTTTCATGGTTTTTTGGGTAACTATGGAAACCACGGTTATGGCAATGGTTTTATCATGGTTTCGCTACTGTTAGTTCACTAGTATAATCTTGGTCATGGTTTTTGTTTTACCATGGTCTTTACGTAAGGGACATCAAGACAGCTGTGTTTTAAACCAGATAGGCTTCTGATCATCCCAAAACATGATCAGATGCTTCTGATAAAGTGGATGGTGATCCATAATTGAACTAATGTTAGCTGTGTTCAGACTCATGATCTGCTAGGCCTACTAGCTTCCATGCACTGCTAGCGGTGCTTCCCTTTTGGTTGGTAAATTTCATTAGCAGCATCAAAAAAGAAAAAAAACAAACTGTTATTTATCACGTAAATGTTCCTAACAAGGATAATGTTTCAAAATAATATCAAAATAATCTACTATGCCCCATCCAGCTCCCATGCATCGCTAGCAAGGCTAGTGTTTTAGCATGCTAGCAAGACTAGCATTTTAGCAAACTCTCTCCACAGTAATATAGAAACCAGTGTGAAGGGCAAATATTTTTCCTAGAAGGGATGGCGATTGCACCACCGTAGAGCTAATGACCTAGCCTCTGCTAGCTTTCATGCACACCTAGCACTGCTAGCGTCTAAGGACGCAGAGTTTTAAGAAACAAAACCAAAACTGGTCATAGATCAGTGTTAAAGGGCAAGTTCCACTACAGCTGAGGCACACCCGTCACCAGGACAGACGAGAGTGATCCCTCACTTCAAAGCAAAAAGCAGGATAAATGATTCATGAGCAGCTGGCCTTGTTGACGTCTCGCTCGCTCACAACTATGCTTGAACACCATTGATTGTTGCACTCTCTCCCTCTCCTCTGGGAGCAGACATTTCTGCTACTCCATCATTTACTGTGACCCCCCTCCCCATGCCCTAGCTTACACACACGCACGCAGCACACATATACGGCTCATGGCCTTGCGACGCAAGAGGGAACATGTTGACACAGCGATCAGAAAGGCTCTGAAGTGAGATTTCACAGCTCGGAGTGTTGACCTATTTCACAGAACCACTCTCTTCACACCCCAGTCTCCTTTAATAGAAAAGGTCAGAGAACACGAAGTGGTCTGGATTGATCGGGCCCCAGCAACACTTGCGAGACATCACTGATGCTAACCGTCTGCTGCTCAGGTGGCGGCCTTTCTCTGAAGGTGTATAATGGATTGTAAGACATAAATAACTGAAAAAAAGAAAGCGGGTCGCAGGTTACTGATTTGTTCACCCCGTTTAATCTTGAGCCGTGAATTTGAGATATTTTACTGTGTCCATTGTAGACGAACCTGAGGCCCAACTTCTTTCAGGGCACGATGATTCTCTGAGAGTATTGACAGTGAAATAATGAGCATGTTTATGTGCATATAATAATTAGACAAACGTTGAAGATCAGATTTTTGTACTAATTTGTTAAACATCTTTACAAGCACTTCAATGAATCAACCCAGTAATCAAATACAAATACATTACATTGCTGAGAAACTCACCAATAATCTCACCAACGCCCAATATATGACAAATAATTCAAATCTTGTTGTAGTTTTCTTTTAAACATGAAATGAAAGTGACTATTTATCATTGTGAACACACCCCATCACACAAAGGGCACCACAACAAAATGTGACCCCTGCATTTAACCCATCCTCATGTGGAGCAGCAGCAATCAACAGACAGATGCTACCTTGCTCAAGGCTACCTTAGTGGTACATGGGCCAGTACTTGAATCAATAACCCTTCGATTACAAGAGCACGTCCCTAACCAGTAGGCTACCACTGCCCATGAGCAGACTGGATAAAGAAGCAGACAGCTAGAGTATCAAGCATCTTCAAAGCAGATTCGGCTGCAATGTGGTGTTCAAAGACTCACAGGCACAGACAGGGTTTTAACCCGTGATCTTTGATTTTATGAGACCAACATCTTACCACTCAGCCACCATCCCACCATGCCACTAACATAGAGTCCCATTTACCAGTTAATTTTTGAAAGTTTATATGGATTTTAATTGCACAAAATGTGGTTAACATCCATAGCATTACAACCACTGGCAGGTGGATAAGATTGGATAAGTTGGATAACAGGTGAATAAGTGAATAACATTGATCTCTCATAAACATTTAGTCCAGAATACAGCTGCTCATATCATCACTAGAAGATCTTCCTTTGAACATATTACCCCTGTCCTTTAGTAACTCCACTGGCTCCCTCTTAAATACGCATTGATTTGACACTTTAGAACCTAGCACCTTTCAGATCTCCTTCACATCTGCACACCCAAACTCTTAGATCTTCCTCTTCTGGGCAGAGGTGGCCTAGTGGTTAGGACACTGCCTTTGAGACCTGAAGGTCTCAGGTTCGAGTCCCGGCCCGGGCACTACCCACTACACTGCTCCCCGGGCGCTGCCCGCTGCTCCACGTGTGATGAGTTAAATGCAGAGGTTGCATTTTGTTGTGGTCCTTGAGTGTGTTCACAATGACAAATAGTCACTTTCACTTTGCTTCTATCTGTTTCACTCGCCCTTCTGCTCGTATATCTACCATGGGTTCTAGAGCTTTTAGCCGTGTTGCTCCTCATCTATAGAACTCCCTTCTACACGACATCTGTAACATTGACTCTCTTTCACTTTTTAAATACTGCCTCAAAACACACATCTTTGAACTTTCGTGATGTTTGGACACCTGTCCAACTTTTAGACACTTTAAAATGTTCCTTTTATACTGAGTATTTTATTTAGTTTTATTTATTTGACTACTGACCTTAGTGATGGAACAAAGTATTGACTAATGACTTAATGACTCCTGTATGTTTTATCTGTGTTTATCATTTATTACTGTCAGGTTTAGATCTTGTCTGAGTCTGTTTTATTTTGTTTTCCTTGCCATGTTCTCATGTCTCAAGTTTTGTTTATGCCCTAGCCCCACCTGTGTCTCCGCCCCTGGCACCTGATCCTTGTTTCTTGTCTGCTCCTTATTTCGGGTGTTCCTTGTTTGGTCTGTCTATTTAGTCTCTTGTGGTTGGTTTAGTCTTTGTCAGTTCACTGTTAAGTTTCCCTGTTCTATCAAACCCTTTCTGTGATGTTGACCTGTGAGTAATTATGCCTTTAGATTCTGTTTTGTTTTCTTTAGTCAATGTTTAATCTTAGTCTTCAGTTGTTCATTTAATTAAAAACCCTCAGTAAAACCTTAATGCTTGCAATTACTTCCAAACAACCAAAATGACTATTACCTGCTGTAAGGTGTCCTTGAGTGCACCTACAAATGAAATGTATTATTATTAATATTATTATCTTTACTGTTTATCTAGTTATTTTATTACAATGTTGCTAATGTAAATGATAAATGGTAAACTTCTGCTTTTTTCAGGCTAGACTTGTTGACTACTGCCCTCAGCATCTACGCAACCCCCAGTCAGGACTTCAACTTTGAGCATTCAGTGTTTCTAAAAATAACCAACATCTGGTTTATTCCACAGCAGCTTCTCCTGTTGCTACTGCTGACGGATGAATTTTGGAATATCTAGTTGCCATTGTCCATCCACCATCAGTAAAAGGGTTTGTATGTGGGCTCCCACTTTAAATCCTAACTCTCAGAAATACATAATTTACATATAAGCTTCTTATTAGTAACTGAGTAATATTTAGCTGTTACTGAATAATAAGTTTAAGGGTTGATAACTAGACAATAAACACTAGGTTCTCAAATACAATGCCTTTTTGGCAAGCATCCAAATGCAAGTGAGACTAAAACCTCACTCTAACAAAAAGAAATAAAAATAAGCACATACATTTGATATTTAAATTTTAACAGATTGTTTTCAGGTATTTTACTATTCTATAAAAATTTTAGGTTGCAACACTACACACCAAAAGTCTGAGAACTCCTTGCCTTATTTTGATAATGTAATTTAAATTCATTATAAAAAAAATACCCACAAAGCTTCATGTATCACACTTAATATTTCCCCTACATGGTCCTGGAGGCCCAATGCCTTGCTGTTTAGTTGGATCATGTGTGTTTGGAGTATGGAAAACTCTGAAATGTCATGTCCAGGTCAATGGGCCTCCAGAAGCAGGATTGGGGAAGTACTTCCTAATATTTTGGGTACGTTTTGTGACACTCAGCTTCATGTTAATCAAAGTGGACTCCCTTTAAATGTAGGAAACACACTCTTGAAAATAAAGATCCCTAAATGCTTACCCCTTAGAACCTTAGATCATTTCTGCAGTTTCTGGTCAATTACAATCCTAGTAAAAATTGCACCACATAGGTCCATATAAACTCCAAGAGAATACTCCCTGCTCACTGGTGGTCTTGACCATTAAAGAACAGGCTAACAAATGATACAGAAAAACCCATGGACTAGTCTGTAAATGTAAGCTACATTGTGCAGTTTTATGATCAGTGGACCTGAATAAATGGAGAATGATTGGAAATACAAGATAGGTGTACTTAATACAGTGTTAGTATTCTAATATGCACACACAGCTGTTTAAGGGCCCTCCATTTACCTACATTATGTAGTACTGCATGTACAGTAATGGCTGAGCACCACAAATCTATCTACTATGCACATGACTGTGGTACACAGTCAATAATCATGCTGTTTTTTCATCAACTTAGTACTGTTTATCAGTAACACCATGAACTTCACAACACAACAGCTATACTTACAACTTCTCTAGTAATGCAACACTCTGGGGTTGCCTAAAACATAAAATACCAGTGTGGTGGGAATGCTAAACATAAAAAATGATTTTGGGGTTAGAATAACAAAAATCCCAGGAAATTGAACAAATTAAAGCAAATTAACAAAAATAAACAAGCAATGCTGGGCTTTGGGCTGCACAACGTTCCACTTCTCAAATTTGCTTTGCGAATAACAAATAATTACTGTAAAAACAAACTTTTTAGCCTAATGTTTGACCTGTATTGCCCACAATGCACCATTCTTTACAGCAGTCGGATCTTGATAAGGAAAACTGCATTTTTTTCTGCTGTCAACTATTTACACTGTAGGTGTCCTCAGACGTTTGATGGCAAGTGTACCACAAATGTTTTAGAAATTTCTTACTGCATCTTTAAATGATATATTAGAGAGACAAAGTTGGCATAAACAGCAAAACGAACCCTAGAGCTAAGGGCTCTCCCCAGGTATTGACGCAAAAAAAACGATTAAGTATCGAGTCTGAGTAATGTAGCCTCTCCTTCAGTGAAATTGGAGATGTGCCCTTGTCTCTAGATTAGATACTGCTTTCTTCGGCCGGACAGAACGGGGCTAGCTGCTCAACTGGAGCTGTCCAACTGGCTGGGGAGAAAGGGAGCTGTCCGCGGTGCTGAACAGCATCATTATTTTTGTAGCTCGTGGCACGTGGCTCCAGAGGGGGCTCACAAGGCCAACGCTGATGCTAAACAGAAGGTGTGTGTGGTGCCAAAAAAAAGTGCTGAAAGTGAGCATTGTACAAAACAGATGTAATCTCCAAAGCCAAGCCTAGACGCAGATACCAACCTGTGAACACTGGAGGTTTCTCAGTAGCGAATGGTGATATATTAGAGAGCCGTTTCATCTTTACATAATGACCCCTTGTAATCAGATCCTCCACTTATGGGAGCACATTCATTTGCTTTTCCCCCCTATCCCAGCACTCCACACCTCGCCCACGGCCTCGCTGACATTTCTCTGCCTGGAGCATGACATTCGCCGCTGTGCATTTCAATGTTCTCAAGGGGGGTGGGGGGTTGAGGGTCAGGGGAAGTGGTCGGGGGAGGGGTAAGTGGCTTTTTAACATTTACCTTGAATCTCGCCTCTATTTTCATCCATTAGCTGGAGATTCGCTCTCGTGCCGCTGTAATCACGCCCTGTTGCTAAGCGCATGGAGAATGTTTAATCAGCTTGGAAATGGCATCAGTTATTCCTCACCTCGTCCAGGCTCTTCTGCCTCACAGACTTTATACGACAGCTTCTAGGACTCCTCTGTCGGAAGCCTCTGTTCCTGCAGTGCATTCGTGTGATAGCAAAGAAATAAGCCTCTTGTTTAGAAGTGGCCAAGTCACTCCATATCATAGAAAAGATTGATGTATTATTGATATATGGTTAAGGTTTCAGAATATACTGCTCATTCTCACAATCGATAATATCAGTGTATGATTCTGCAAAAACACACCATTTTAAATGAATTGTTTCAGTGATGTCAAACAACCCAGATGTTTGCATGTATCAGCCTGTTCAGTCCATAGCCCTCCTCATTCATGCTGATGTTGATGATGATGAAGGAATGTGTCAGCATGGACTGCCTTTTTGCATGAGCAAATCTTGGCTCAGATGCAGCAAAACAGGCTTAAAAAATCATGACACTACCACCACCATGCTTTACAGATTTGATAAGGTTCTCTTTATTTACTTCTAGAACTAAAATGATGAAGAATTTCCAGTTAATTCATGCATAAATTTAGAAAATTCTAAAGGGTTCAAAAACTGTATA
>JBBPDA010000003.1:1993760-2013744 GCA_037974385.1 Arnoldichthys spilopterus
GTAAAGTATAGATACTTAACAAAAGACTTAAGTACTTGTTACTGTCCACCCAGTTAATTGCATGGTTAGTTAAATTAATTACAGCTACATCTCATTTACATTTTACATCTAATAAGAAGCTGTGACTGTTCTTGTCCATGTTTAATTGTGCTGCAAATCAAAACTGCACTGCAGTACCTCCTCATTAAAATCAGACTATGATAAGCTACTGTATATCCCCCTCTACAACCACATATGTGGACTGGATTCAGAGTGTGGAATCCACTTTTTGCACAGAGCGTGTCAATGTGTTTTAGAAAGCTACAAGTAGGAAATAATTCTTGTACAATTGCACCATGTGTTTGTTATCACATACCTGTCACTTGTAAATGTTAAAAATGCTTATTATCACTGTCACTGTTTTCAGAATTGCATGTGGTGAATGTGTTTTGACCAGCCGAGTGTGAGGATGAGTCCCAGTGCTGAAAAACTGCCTAAACAAACAACCAAGCCAAGCCAGAGCTATATCTGTGAATATTCCTACAACAACAGCAACAACAACAACAACAACAATAATAACAATAATAACAATAATAAATTATACCAATTATAAATGGTGTTTTGTTTCATGATTATTATTATTGTTGTTGGTTGTGGTGGTGCTGTTTGTGAAAGTGCTGGTGATGGTGGTAGTGGTGTTGGTATTGGTGTTGGTGGTGAAAGTTTTGGTGATGGTGTTGATGTTGGTGATGGTGCTGGTGTTGGTGGTGATGGTCTTGGAAGTCTTGGCGATGCTGGTGGTGTTGGCAGTATTGGTGTTGGTGGTGGTGGTAGTGGTGTGGGTATTGGGGTTGGTGGTGGTGATGATGGTGAAAGTATTGGTGATGGTGGTGGTGTTGGCCATGGTGGTGGTGGTGGTGGTATTAGTGTTGGAAGTGTTGGGGTTTCGTTCCAACTAGAATGTTTGGTTAGACCTATAACTAACAGCAAGACAAGTCTAAGACGAGTCCAAAAATCTGTGAATCCAAGAGGCTGAAACCAGACTATTGAACTACAGCCCTGCTCTGTGACACATATAGGCTCATGGTAGTCATAGAAATACCAGGGCAACAGATCTGAAAATGTAACCGTTTTAATTTTACTACAGAAAATCATTTTCAGATTCTAAATCAGGCAATATGCTTTAGCTGATTAATAATATTTTGTCATCATTATAGTTGAACCTTATATTCACCATATCTTTAACACCAACTGGCTGCATAAACAGCTCTGACTGTGGTGCACTGTGTGTTCTGAATTCTTTCTATCAGAGTCAGCATCACTTTTTAAACCACAGTAGCTTTTCTGTGACATTAAATTAGACAGGCTAGCACTCCCCACATGCATCAGTGAGCATTGGGTGGCCATGATTCACCGATTCACCTTCCTTGAATCAGTTTTGGTAGGTATTAACTATTACATACCTGGAACACTCCACAACATTCAACACTCCATTCAAACACTGGGCATAAATTAAAGCATGATGAATCATCCGTAATACTTTTAATGTAGCTTTAGTTCAAAGGTGCATAACTCTCATGCTAGATCATATTTTATAATGCATTGAAATGCTTTTTGGACTTATGTTATGCTTATAAATACAATAATGATGCAAGGGTACATGACATGTACATACGTCTTTTATGACAGTTGCCATTGACCTACATTAACATTTATAAAGGTTGTCGTCACTCGTCATTAAGGCAGTTTCACCCCAAACTTGTAATGAGAATTGACTCTGTCCGAATAAACCTTTATAAATGTCTATGTAGGTTAATGTCACTTGTCATAAACGTCTTATGTAGATGTCATGTACTGTAGCCTTATTAATGGTACCTTACAGTAGTACAGTGGCTTATGCATGCTTTATTAATGCCGTATGAACGCACTACAAAGGGGCACTTCATGTAAATCCTCACCAAATATTAAATGCATTAAGGACGAACAGGACCCTTTACCTTGAGTGACTACCTTCGAAACAGTGCAGTGCATATTCTATTGGTATTCTTTCTCTGGTTTGAAGAAAAAATTGCCTCGACAAGGTTGCAAGTTTAACCAAGAAGCCAAAGAAATCCAAAAAAAAAAAAAAAAAAAAATCAAGAAAACAAGAATTTTAAAGTAACTTAACATTCATTCCCATCCCTACAATATGCTCTGGATAAAAAGACATGGCAGCATCTGGTACTTCGTCCCTTCCAGGTCAGCCCTGCTCACACCAGCTCTCTCCTAGGGTGACTCGCTCAAGGCCTGAGGGCGGACAAAAAGACATTTCGTATTCCGTGCACAAGTGTGGAGTTGCTTAACAGCTTGTTGTTTTCGCCTGGGGGGGTGAAGTACACATGGCCAGGCCGGGCAGCAGGAGCCCTTACACGTATTGCTGGTTCCGTCCCGCCATTCAGGGACTCTTTTACAAGTCACCGAGAGCAGGGTGACCTCCCGAAAGCACAGGGATGTTAATTACAGGAGCGCTGACTCTGTGCTGATGCAGGGGCACCTTTGGAGCATTTGAATCTTTGAACGTTTTTTTTTTTGTTCTTTTTCTCTTTTCTTTTCAGGTCAAACAGGGATCATGCAGAACCTGTGCAGGAGAACTCATACTGCAAGAAGTCCTAAGTCTTCGTCTTTGTCAGCAATGATCTGCCACATCTTACACTTGCAACTTTAACTTTTTGGTGACTTTTACTAATGCTTTAATCAAACTGTGCATTATGTACCATAAGCAGTCTGTTGTCATGGCTGTGCCTGACTGATATATGTAAAATACCTCTTTTCTGATTGGCTGCACTCTATAATACCCTCCCATTAGTCCCATATATTTTCCTGCAAAATATGTGCATATTGTGTGATGGGTGTGATGACCCTGTGTGTGTGTGTGTGTGTACATGTATTTAACCCATCGTGAGGATCAAATGTCCTTATAATAACAGGAATACAGGAAAATCTATAGAAGCTAGGACATTTTGCTGGGACTGATGAACTGTATTTACCGAGGTTAAGATTAGGGTTAGGTTTAGGTGCCGGTGTAGTATTACTGAAATACAGTATTACAAATGTCAATAGAATGTCCTCACAAAGATAGCGATACCAACCTGTGTGTAAAGGTGTGTTTGTGGGAGAGAGATGCTTGCACAAATCTTTGAATTGCGAACACACTCACTGAACGTCCTGACCAAATTCTTTATCTCCACAATCGTTCCCAATGTGACTCAGTCCACCAGAAAAGCTGTGATCGCTGTTCCAACACTGTCAATCAGAACGGCTGAACCCAAACTTTAGCATAATTGGTGGCACCCAAACTTTTGTTTTTTGGTCACATTTGAACCCACAGCTCTAGTGTTGGGAGGGGATGGCTCAAAAGATTGAGCCACTCTCTCCCTCCGCTCATTCCCAAAGGACCTCGGCCTGAAAAGCCAAACTTTGAGTGGCTGCTTCTTGGACACAGCTCATGTGATTGCTTATTAGTAAACAAACACGGCATATCAGATCAGGTCGGACAAATCAGACTTGGAAAGGTGTCAATACTGCAAAAACTATGGGAAAAGAAGAGGGCAGGAATAAGAAAAAGAAGAAAATTTAAGGACTGAATCTTAAACTAATTCTTCAAATGCAGAGTTTACTTTGAACAATGCCTTCAACAAAAGCACAGCAGTGGCCCTTGAGGTTTGTCAGACTTGTAGACAGATAATAGAAGTTGACACCCTGGGTGAATCTACAGTTGCTGTGTGCTTGTTCCATTTCCTGCAGTTACAGGCAGCCTGCCCAGGCTCAGCCCAGGATCAGAGCTGCCAGGTGGCACTTTCCTTCAGGTGCCGACATTTCTGCTTCTCTCTCATTTCCCGGGGCCCCCATAGCAAATAGTCCTGCTCGCCAACCCACCATCATTTAACCCCTACAAGTAGGGATGTCCCAGTAGAGTTCTTTTTTCAACCTACACTCATTTCCAACACTGGCCAACTTATTCTGGCTACAAATTAGAACAGCAAATCAAAGAATAAACACATTTTAATGCACAATCACTATTTATCTGATGAATTTAACATACTGGAAAAAAAATAAGAAATCATAAAATAAGCCCTGTGTTTTATTAAAAAAACTGTGCACTAAAATCTAAAAAACAAATTAGCATAATGCTAAAAACAGAAACATGAAAGGTGTCATAACTTTTACACAGTAAAAAATGTGAAAAAAAAGGAAACTTACTAGGTATTCAAGCTTTAGACTTTTAGCATATAACTGCACGTACACAGACAAACATCAATAAAAATAATTGTAATATGAATTTGGTGTGATATTTTCCTGTTGACCTTGTGGTGATAGTAAGTGTGGCAATGAACCGGAGATATAATACAGCCATGCAAAAACATTTTGGTAGCACTAGAAACATATAATAGCCTCAATGCTTTTATACAATTATCAGTTTTTGAGAACCAAGAATGTAATTTTATGTTAATAATTAATTTTATTTATTAATAATTTCTCATAGCTCATTATATCACGCTTAGATATTAAGTGGAAGGTGTGGATTGTAAACCACCATTTGTGTTTGTAAGTAGGAGAGAAATAGAAACACTGAAGAGAAGAGACTCAATGCAAAGCAAATGCATTTCATTATATTGCTAAATTGCATGATTGCATCTAAAACTATAGTTAATTGCAATGAGAACCACACAGATTCTCAGTGCGTACACAACTTAATGTTAAAGGGATGGTTCAGTGAAGAAAATCTAAATTTTCCACTGTTTATTTTGCAAATTTTGATTCACTTTGGGCTCTAGTTTGACAATCTAACGCAAAGTGTGTGGCCATTTTTATTTATTTATTTATTTATTTATTATTTACGTGTCCAAATTGTTTTGTAATTTTCACAGCAGAAAAACACAACTTGGCCCCAGGGGAAGGCACACAAAGTTTGTCCTAACTCTCCTAATTATTGTGTGTTTTGGGCTTAACATGGAAACATGGCCCATCACCTCATATTAAAAGGCAGGGGCACATGGGCTATGGTGCCGTGCTATTATAATAGTGTGTTTATCTGGCAAACTTGATTGGTTTTTGGCGAGGAAAAGGACCTGCTCACGCTGCTCATTCACCTAAACCTTTCGAACGCCATTAGTGCATTCCCAGTGCGTGTCTTTGTCTATAATGAGTGTCCTGCATGTCACTTCAATATGGTCTAATAATCTGCCACTGACTATAGGTGTGTTTTTTGGTCAAAAGCACAATGTCATTTCACTGCCTTCAAATTGCAACATGCCGACAATGCACCCAGCCTCACCTCATTTAAAAGGATCACTCCTACGAGCGGGAAAATCATAGTCATTTTAAAAACGTGTGTGGATGGCCAAATGCAATGTGCTGGTGTTAAACTAGGAAAAACACTTTGCACTTCGCACTTTCCTCTTGTGCAAGATTGCCCCCTTTTTGCAATTTTAGTTCATTTTTATAAGTCATACTGTGTCCTAAACCACATCTTCAAGTCTGTATCATGGTAATGAAGAGCTGGATGCAGTTTGAGTAGGCTGAGAGAAGTTTTGGGGAGGGGAAAGTTTGAGTGTCTGTTTGGGTTGAATTGTGCAAATTAGACTTCCACACGAAATCATTCCTTTAATAGTGAACACATGCATTTCATATAAGAAGATCCTGATGTTAGGATTTATTATACTTTAAATGAGACATTGCAAAGGTCTTAGGTGACTTAAATCTTGCTATGCCAGTCATGTGGTGATGTTTTCACCTCCACTTTTTCACTCAAGCCTTTTGCACCAGATGAAATGGATTCAGACTGAATGCCACTCGAGCAGGAGAACAGGCTTATCCAATTTCCAATCTAATCCATTGCCAGCTACTGCTGATGGCCTGTCCATCTTATCATTGTGTGAAGTGTGGGGAGATCAGATAACTGGGCTAAAGAGGAAGCTGACAGCAACATCAACCCATAGAGCCTGCATGTGGTCTCTGGCTTCCTAGAAGAAGCCTGCTGTGGTGTATGGGAAGTGGAAAAATGAGAACACACTGAAATGAGTTTTAAATATCTGGGTACAGGTTCAATCAAAGGCCAAAATTATGGACTTTATAATGATCACACACTCAAAAAATAGCACTATGCAAGAAAAGTAAGTCCACATAAGCCTTTAACAACAACCACCATAAACCTATATTAGCGTTTACGAGGGGTTATGTCCAACCAGTGTGAGTTTTTACGCCGCTTTTGTGCATTTTCATACCATTGCCCTTCATTAATTGTAAGAGAACTGATACTCGGGTTGTGTAGCTCTCATGAATGTTGACATTCATGAATCCTGTAACTGTCAATTAACTTTCTTTCTTATTTAAATGTATACATTTTGCATATTTTGCCCCCAAATTTTGTGCCCAATCTAGTTGTCTCTAATACCACACACTAGCTGGGACTCCCCCATCACATAATACCACCAACACTGGGAGGGTGAAGGCCAGCATGTGCTTCCTCCAAATCAAAGCATTTTTTTTGAACTGCCACTAACACTGACATTGGACAGCTTAACATACTTGGAGGACAACGCTAACCACTAATTTTGTCATTTTGAGCTAAGGGATGCCTACACTGGCTAGTGATGGAGAAGGAGGACCATCCTATCCATCCAGAAAGAGAGAGGCCAACTGTGAAAGCATCAAGGATTGAACCTGCAATCTCCTGATGACAGGGCCAACACAGAGACGGTTGCACCACTCAAATGAATCACTTCTATTAATCTGATAAAAATGGGCCAAAATCAAAAAAACAAATCCACAATAATATTTCAAATATATTTGTTATCTTAGTAATATTTAATTAAACACACATTTTTCAATGGGAAAACACTCTGTAATAAAACATTCAAGTTTTTCCACTAGAAAAGTCATATTCAGTGACTATGATGCTTTCATTAGTGCAGTCCATAAAGAGAATCAGAAGGTCAGCTGTTCCTGGTGGCTTTTGAATGTGCTGTACACATTGTGACCCCTGGTTCCTATTGCCATTACTGTAAAGAAATTCCAACTGGTAAGTTTCTCTACACCACTTTACAATAATCCATTCTGAATGCATTTATTTACATTTTAGCCATTGGACAAGGTATACATTTTTAAAAAATTGGTGGAATTCCATGTAATTTTATTACTTGTGTATTTTGTAGTTCTTTGTATGTCTACACAAATACAATAGGCCTGTTTAAAGTAGCGAGACTAGCGACCATCATTTTTCTGTGAAATACAGAGGCATGGTACAAGACCACATCACGCAGGGTGACATGAAACACGCAAAATGAGCAGCATGACTCCTGGTTGCACCACATTCCCTGAGAAAGAATAAAAGCTTTGCCTAATATGGTGCAACCCACTGCAGGCCACATGTCACACACAGCAACCCAAAGACTTGTACAGGTTTATCTGTTCAATTCAACAGCAGCTTATTGCATATATTCTCCTTGCATATACAAAGAGAGAGAGATGAAAGTGTGTGTGTGTGTGTGTGTGTGTGTGTGTGTGTGTGTGTGTGTGTGTGCTGATGTGCCCACAAGTGTATCGCGGCTGAGTAGGATGGTAAACACTAGAATATTCTAGCCATATGTTTTGTACATGGAGGCAATTCCCCAGCAACAGGGGATAGCATATTTTGATTGACACATATGACCTTATGAGGCTTAGCGTTACAATTCCCTGCTCAGGAGTGGCATGTGTGTGGGTGTGTGTGTGCATGGCTGGGTCCGGGTAAGTGTCTAAAGCACTGCTTCACATTTCCTTCAAGTAAAGGAGCACAACACAATAACACTTTAACTCCAATACATTTGTTTTTGTCATCTGGTGAACCACTGTAAGCCATGTCCTATATTTGCTGATGGGCTGGAAGTGGGAAAATTGGGCACATGTAAGGATCTGAACCCCCTCGAAAAGGGTCTTATTGTGATGGCTAGACAATTGAGTCAGAGCATCTCCAAAATGGGAGGTCTTAATGAGTATGTGAGCATCAAAATTAGACCATGGAGCAATGGAAGAAGGTGACCCGGTCTGATGAATCTTCTACCTCATGTGGATGGTCAAGTTTGTATCCAGCTTACCTTATAGAAAAGATGGCACCAGATATGGCAGCAGTTGCCAAATTTTTTTCTGCAGCCCCCACCCCCTCCCCCTTTTAGTAGAAAAGATTGTTTTTTAACCTTGCACTACCCGATGGGATTTATAAAAAAGAAAAAGAAAAACAATCACCGCTTTCACAATTGCTCAGCTAAGTGTGGACTGGGTCTGATTCAAACTGTCATAATTCGGACACAACACAATGTGGTCTCACCTCAATACCCACTGTTGTAACAGCGAAGCCGCTATATGACATTTGGATAGCCATGCCCACCTACCTAGGGGGTGTGCCTCCCAGTTTAGGAAGCACCACACTATGATAAAGGGGGCAAGATCCTCTGGGCAATGTTCTGCTGGGAAACCTTGGAGCCTGGAATTGATGTGGATGTTTCTTTAATATGCACCGCCTACCTAAACACTGCTACAGACCAAGTACCACAGTGGCCTCTTTCAGTAGGATAATGAAAATGAAAATGACTTTTTAGTCATTGTGAACACACTCAGCCACACAAAGTGCACCACAATGAAATTGTGAAACTGCATTTTACTCATTACATATGCACAAACAGTGGGCAGCTACGAGGAATCACCCGGGGAGCAGTGTAGCAGGACGGTAACTTGCTCAAGGGTATCTCAGTGGTACATGGGTCTGGACCTACAAGGGCAAGGTCTTTACCACTAGACCACCACAGCCAACTGGTCACAAAAGCTCCCTGCCACACTTCAAAAAATTTTCAGAATTGAGGAACATGACAGAGTTCAGGGTACTGACTTGACCTCCACATTCTCCAAGTCTCAGTATAATCAAACATCTGCCCATGAAGGTCTCAACTCACAACCTACAGGATCTGATGCTTGGGGCCACTTTCTTGTCCATAACTCAGTGGGTTAGAACAGTTATGAGCCTACCCAATATTAGCCAAGGTGGTAAATGCTATAGTGGACTGGTGTATATCATATGAATGTAATATATTGTTTATTTCCCAGCTAATCACTATGGATAAACTGAAATAGGATCATAATGGTGAATTAATGTGGAAATAATGAATTCCAGAAGGATTTTGTGAATTTCTAGATATTTCAGCAGCCAAACCTTATGCAGGATTCTTTTTCTTTTTTTTTCACAGTGAGCTATGCTCCTGTAATAAAGACGAGCCGAGGAGAGAAGATGTAGAAGCAAATTAAAGGTTTATGGAATGTAAACCAAAGTGCTGAGCATATAAAGAAAGAGAACACGATGAAGCACAGAGCCAGACAAAGGCACACGGCAAAACTAGGAGTATAAATATACACAGAGGAAGAAAGATTAGAAGCACAACTCACGGGGAGAAGATCTTCAAAAGGCTAATGACAATAACTAGGAGGCGGAGCTGGTAAAACAAGACGTGGAGGGGGATGTGAAGTGTTGAAGTCAATAGAACAATTAGGAAAACTACACTTTACTGTAGGGTAGCATTCATAAGACTGAATCAGGTCTGCATAATTAGAAGTGACATTAACCTACATGAAAATTTATAAAGGTTTATTCCAACCAGTGTCCTTTGTCATTACACTTTCTAGGCTGAAACTGATGAAATTTGAAATTTTACCTTCTGCAATGCTCTTCCATCACATATTTAAACACAGTTGCTGGATTTAAATGCTGGACTCTTCAGAATGTCAAATGAGATAGGGCACTAGGTTTCAAGTCCCTAGTAAGGGAGCCAAAGGCAAGACAAGGAAAAACTTCCTAAAGAACCAGTGGGAGGAACCAGGGAGACCTATTAGACCTATTGGAGTTTCATATTTTACAGCATTGGGGTCTCAGTGTTACTTTATTCCAGCTCAAAGGGCACTGTAGTGCCAATGCATAAAATGACAAAGCTTGATTTAAATTCTCTGTACTGTAATTGTTCATAGACACTTGCTTCTCTACTAACCAGTCCTTTAAAACTCCAGTAGCTCATGCTGTGCTCTATTTGGTGTTCATTTCATGTCGTGCTCCTCTATTTTGTGGACATCTTCATTCAAGTCTTTATGTGTCTTTTCAAGATTTTTTTTTTATTCTTTTTGAAGATCATTTCCATTTTTTAACATATATGTACAAAAAATCTGTTGGATATCTCATTGGCCTAAAAATCCTATATCAATGCATCATTATTAAAATTACTATGAGTATGATATGAAAGATGTGAATCAGAATCACCAAACACCTTGTCAATGGCAGCAATCTTTTTTTTTTTTAGGACCATTCAGTTCAATGGAAATTTCTGCAGCATTTAAAGAAACTATATGATAAGATGCAAATAACAGAAAACTAAAACCTGAATATTTCACCCCAGTAGCTTTAAATGAAGTTTTGTACATAATGAGTGAAAGTATAAAGTCATTGTGAACACACTCAAGTACCACAACGAAATGTGACCATATCTGTTACCAGCACCCGGGAAGTGTAATGGGATGGAACCTTGCTCAAAGGTACCTCAGTGGTTCCCGAGCCAGGGCTTGAACCTGTGTCCTTCAGGCCCCAAGGGCAATGGCCTAACCACTAGGTCACCACTGGCCACACGTGAGTTTTTAAAGTCAGTTAGTGAAGCACTGCTTAAACTTTTGGACTAAAACGTTAAAAGGTAAAATCAGAATCTAAAATAAAATTATCTGATCTCTTCATCAGCCACATAACTCATACTGATTGGACACCAACACTGGTGTCGATGAATGTCTATGCAGCCACAGGCCATGTACTGAATGCACTACAAAAAACTACATTTTAGCCAACTACGCAATCATTTATTTTCTCTGAACTATATATTACTGTTTATTTTTTATTTCAAGAGATTATATTAAAAAACAATAATAATAATTTTAAGCAAG
Source organism: Arnoldichthys spilopterus (assembly GCA_037974385.1). NCBI lineage: Eukaryota > Metazoa > Chordata > Actinopteri > Characiformes > Lepidarchidae > Arnoldichthys > Arnoldichthys spilopterus. The sequence goes on from JBBPDA010000003.1 coordinate 2,004,723, forward strand.
TGAACAGTGAACACCTTAGTGACAGATTTATTAGCTTAACATTAAATTTTCAATATGCATTTTTTTTGTTTTAATTGTCTACAGTCAGTTATGTATGTAAAGGATTTATCAGTTATCTACAGGTGGTATTTTATCTTTAGGTATGACAGCCTACATGATATTTTAGTCTCATATTAATTTTATTAACATCATATTTTGAATGTGTCTAGTGCCCCTCCACAAATGTTTTCATTGAACGTGCTATTTTGTATGAGCCTGTACAGTATTCCAAAGTTTATATGTTTATATGATTACTTATTTTTATCTGAACTCCAAGAACCACAAAAAAAGAGCAAGCTTAAGCTCCACTGCAGTTGGCTCAATGACATGTTGCTATTTGTGCTTGCTTGCCACTGTTGGGAGATTGGGAGTTCGATCCCCAATGAGGCTACAATCTTCAGCCCCAAAGAGCATAATTGGCTTTACACTGTCTGGACAGCAAGGATGTCCCTACCCTCTCCCCATCTCTCAGCACAATACAAGCATCAGTTAGCTGACATAACAGAATTGGCAGTTAGTGTCAGTTCTCCTCCAAGCATGTTGAGCTGTCCAATGACATTATGTTAGCAACAGTTTGAATAGATTTAGTGGTGCTTCACAGGACTTGAACAAAGCACGTTCTAGCTTTTACCTTCCCAGTTTGTTAGTGTGAAAGGTTCTTCTACAATGCAACACTGGGTAATGGTGGCCTAGTGGTCAGGACCCCCTTGGGACCTGAAGGTCACCACTGAGGTTCCCTTGTGCAAGGTACCGTCCTGCTACCCTGCTTCCTGGATAGCTGCCTGCTGCTCCATGTGTGCACATGTAATGGGTCAAATGACAGATGACAAATAGTCAATTTCACTTCAACAGCTCTGAAAATCATGCTATTAGAAGAGTAGAACAGGTTTAAAAAATTAATTTATATATTTTTGGCTGTTTTCAACCAGTCTGTTCGCATGACAAACATATGTTCCTAGCATTAAAATGCTTGCATACTTACAGACCACTGGAATAAAGTGGTAGCACACCATTTTCCCCCTGACACTTAAAATAAGTCCACCATTGTCCATGCTCTAGTTCAAAGCTGTGAGGTGGGAATGGTGGAGAATGGCCCTGACAAGCTTCTCTGGCGCAAGGTGTCCAGTGACTTATTGATCCCTGCTCTGCCCTCTCAGAGTCATTAAGAGTCACCCTGTTCGGGGGCCTGACAGGGCTGGTGAGTGATTGTGAAAAAGAGTGTCTCTGCTAATTGAACTCTGCGGTCAGAAACAGAAGAGCCAGACGTGCTGGAGGTAAGAGATTGGAAGTGAAGGGACGGCAAGACATTCGCTTTTAAAGGAAAGCCTAATGCAAAGGGCCAGATGTCTAGGACAAAAGCACCTTCAAAGTTTGCCATAGAGAAATATTACAAAGTAGCTATGCAAAATAATAATGTTATACTGTAAATACTGCACATAAACACACATGTGATGCAGAGTTGTACAGTATAGGCAGGAATAGGCATCATTTCTGATAAGTGATATATGCTGGTCACTTTATAAACAATTTAACCATTTGTCACATGGTAGAACATTTATAAACCATATGGACGTCCCTGAATTTCTACATAAATCTTACTTAAGGTGTGATCCATCAACAAAGCCATTATGATAGTCAATAGCGAGACTAGATTAACCAATAAAACAAACAGCACTATTATAGATCACTTGGAAGACAAGTAATTGTGAGTGTGGATCGACCTTAACTATTTGTAAAACATTGCCCTGAGCCTTTATCATATACATGTATGCTAGCACACCCTGCTAGCACAGAAGGTGGACAGTTGTGGATGCTTATTATCCAGGGCTATAAAACATTTTTTGATGAGTTTAGACTTGCTTGGTCCACAGTCAGAGGAAGTTTACAAACTATGGAACTTTAAAACCATTGTTGCCCTCCCCAGCAGTGGTTGTCCAAGAAAAAATACTGCATAGGCCAGGTACACAAGCAAACACTAAATAATGTCTATGCAATAAAAGCAGGTCAGGATCCAACTTTTCTTCAAGAGAAACATGCTATCTGTAACAGCCATAACAACACCACTGAGTTAAAGCAGCTTTCTAATGAGGAATCGTATACATGCAGCAGTGTGACCAGGCAAGCTAGCCTACACTCCCCATATGCATCAATGAGCCTTGGGTACCCACGATCCTGCCACATATTCACCAGTTGTCCTTGCTTGAATCACTTTTGGTAGGTACTAACTACTGCATACCTGGAACACTCCACAAGCCACTTCAACTCACTTTTCTAGCTATCACTTTTCTGCGTCCATCAACTTCAAGAACTGACTGTTCTCTTACTGCCTAATATAACCCATCCCCATGACAGGTGCCATTGTACGGTAATGAAATACTGTAACTAGACAGTCAATGTTATTATTACCTGTCAGTTGTGTTAATGTTATGGCTGATCGATGCAAGTTTGCATTGTAGACCTGACAAGATCTCACCACCACTATAATCAAACCACAGTTGATAGGTTTCTGGACACCCGGATGACTGAAGTACACAGAAAACTCGACAAATCTGAAGAATTCCTCCTTGATGAAGCAGTCAGTTCTCATTATGTGAAGTCAGAATTGATATATGAATTTTCTGATATTTCATTAAGCCCTGTGAACAAAGGCTATAACTTTCACACTCTGACTAACACTTCGTTCTGCTGTCCTATTAGAGTTGTTATTTTTCCCAGTTCAGATGTTAATGCAGATGCATTTCCAGCCAATGTAATCGTTCATACAGCTGTCAATGCTTAAAGGCCTCACACCTTTAATTGTACACCTAAATTGAGGGACTGTAAGGAAGGTGAAGCTTATAAAGTGGTCTGAGAGTGTTAATAGCTTCAAATAAAGTGAACACTGAACGTACAATTGGATACAATTGCTTGCTTGTTTTTAAATCTTCCCCAATATTTCAACTTGCACTTGTAGAAAAGCAGATTTAACAATTGGAGACTTTTGTCAATACCCTGTGCCTCTGGCAAGTCCCCAGGGGGAAAACTGGGTCACATGTGACTGAACACCCCATTCCAAGTCCTTCAGAAACTGAAAAGCTAATTAGTGCCAGGCATTAAACTTATTCCAGGGCTCTTTTATGCTCTTTTGCTCTTCTCCTAAAAATCGAATGCATTTATAGAGCCTTGAACGTACAGTTAAGGTTTTACTCAGCCAAAGTAATTAAGCCCAAACTCCGTAGTATTTCCAAAAAAAAAAAGAAACCAAAAAAAACAGTGAGGGGACATTTTCTCCCCTCCTCGCAGTAATTAATGTGACTCATTTTAATGACAACAGATTTAAGTATTGAACTGGAGCTGTGAAAGTTATCGGAACACCCTGGAACATTACACATTGCTTAATTTAATGAACCACTGAAGCATTTCCTCTATGAATAGTCAATCCTTTCCTCTAACTTGGCCTTGACTCTGTCTGTGCTTTCTCTGTAACTGAGGTGTTCTGCTGGGTTGCTCTTTCGTGTTCTTCAGCCAAAAAAAATCATGCAGTCGGAATTATTCCTCCGACGCCATTATGCCTTCAGCTGCCGCACTGGCATGCTATTGTTAATGCACTTCCCTGCACAACAGAGCCCTTGTCTCTTAAAATTAATACTGTTTACATGACTTCCACAATAATACACTGCTAAATAAGCAGCTGCTCTTATTGCAGAACTGTGGGTTTGTCTGAATCAAAGAAGCAATAACAACTTGGATTCTCACCTACTCATTGACCACTTTCTGCCTCGGGGGCTGCTCACCTAGCTGCCTTGGCTTGGTAGGATGGTGTCAGCTCCTGAGGCAGAGATACGTCTGCACCATCCATATTTAAGCCGGTTCCAACCCTATGGCTGCATCAGGTTGGGGATGGGTAGTAGACCTAGTTGGTAGATGGATCCAGGGCGAGGCAAAAACAATCACAAGTCATTTTTAAACAACTTCTCAATTTTTTATCCATTACACTAAGCACAGCTGCAGCAAAGTCCCTGATTGGTGCATATATCACATTGGCTTGTGACCACACTCCTAGAGTGAAATTCACAAAATCACATGACTAACTTGGGTATGGTGGGTAGAAAATACCATGGCCATCCAGATAGCAGGGGCTAACCTTTCAGCTAGTGCAAAATTGTTTCGATGGTGATGTAGTGGGCTCTGTTTGTCTCAGCTAAGCCAATGTGATATATGCACCAATCAGTCATAACATTAACAACATGATGTTAAGGGACCTACTCAATGATATTGCTAATGCTGCTCATGCTGCTAACAATAACAGTACTGAATGCTACTAGTAATAATATTAGTAATAATAAATTTTGTTTGAAAAATAGATATATTAATAAATTCAGCTAGTTAAAGGATAAACTTCCTTTTACAAATATTGTAAATGTATTGTAAATATTGAGCTACTGTGGTTTAAAAAGCGATGCTGACTCTGAGAGAAAGGGGTCAGAACACACAGTGCAGCACAGCCAGAGCTGTTCCAGCAGCATGAGGGACCTACACAATAACAGGCAGGTGCTGTTAATGGTATGGCTGATTGGTGTATATATCACATTGGCGTAACTGAGACAATCAGAGCCTTCTACATCACCATCGAAACAATTTTGGTTTTTTCTATCATTGAGTTAGTCTTGTGATTTTGTGACCACACTCCTAGAGTGAAATTCACAGGGACTTTGCTGCAGTTGTGCTTAGTGTAATGGGTAAAAACTAATTTGGGAAGTTGTTTAAGAATGACTTGTGACTTTAAAAAGTGTGTGGTTCAAAAGGGTCCATCTTCTAAATATTTGTTGTATCTTAGTTTTGCCACTGTGAATAAGGTTTAAACAGAATTTTTAAATTCATTTCTGGCACAGACTAGCTGCTTGTATGAATCTGAGAGCTCTAAAATCTAAAGAATTTGCATGTAACCTTGGTTTAGTAATGGACTGTGATCGCAGCTTTAGCAGTCTTGTTAAAGCAATTACTACATCAGCATTTTATTACCTTAAGAACATCAGCAGGATTAGAGATTTTCTGACTAAACCAGACTTAGAGAAACTCATCAATATCTTTATTTCTACCAGGACTGATTACTGTGATTGTCTTTCCTGGTAGACCAGTTAAGAGACCATCAGACAGCTCCAATTGATTTAAAATGCAGGTTGTTAGAGTCCTCAGTAGGAGTAAAAGAAGAGAACGCTTTACTCCATCCCGGAATCTTTACATTGGTTACTTGTATGTTAAACTACACTGTTACTGGTCTTTCAGTCACTTAATGGTGCAGGCTCCACATATCTCCCTCACATGCTGTAGCGATAAGCGCCGAAGGTAAAGACTAAACATGGCAAGCAGTGTTAAACATATTTGCTGCTCTGAAATGAAACCAACTGACAAAGAGCAAAAGAATTGTACTGACACTTTTGAATCCAGGCTTAACACAGTGTTGGCTCTACTGCATTTATATCTTGCAACAGCACCTTATTATTTCTGTTTTTGTTTTTGCTTTTTTCATGTTTAATCTTTAAAAATTAATTCTCTTTTTAATTTCTGACTTATTTTTAAATAGAATATTTGTATTTTGTATTTTCTTATTTGTAAAACACCTCAAATGACTGCAGTGTATGAAAGATGCTAGAATTGCTTTGCCTTGCCTCGTTTGTGCAGATCTTTTATGCCCAAAACAGTTATAATGAAATTTTTTTTTTTACAGATTTCAGCAATGAATGCACCTTAAAGCGATGTCCGAACCTAAACGTTTGGACATATGTCTAGTAGTAGAGAAGTACGCTGCATGGTTAAGCAATGCTACAACTCCAAAATATACTGCGAGGGGAAATTTTCATTCATATATGCTTAATTCAGAAATGTTGATAATATTCAGACTCTTTTGTTTTTGCTGTATTATATATGTCCAGTGCATGTATTTATTTCACGTTTATGTGTAACTTTTGATTTTGTACTTATAAATATGATTAAAAAAGTATGTATTCTTCAACTTAAAGATGTTAATAAAAAATGAAATTATAATAAAATTTGGCAATCAATGCTTCATGAAGTAAATTGCTTTTTACAGGACTTTAGCCTAAATTCTCTTGGCAAATCATTGTAAATCTATTAGGGTTACACGGGCCCCTCTGCTGGACCTGCAATCCATCTATCCATACATTTTCTAAGCCGCTTCTTCCATTTCGGGTCATAACCAGTCCAAGCCTACTGCGTGCCCAATGTAGGATTCACCCAGGATGGGAGGCTCAACCCATCGCAGGGCAACAGAGACAGACAACCATTCACACACACTCAGTGGACTTGCAATAAAATCGACAAAATAATTTAAAAAAATTATCAATACATTTTTAATGGGATTTAATTTAATGGGCTAGCTCATGCAAGCAACTTCACCTTTTTTTATAAACTAGTCTGGGGTTATTTTGGCTGTGTTTTGGGGCCATTGAGATTAAATTCTTATCTAATATCTCCTGGTACATCACTCCATTCATGTTTCCAATAGTGGTATGTTATTCTCCAGTATTGTCCACAGAGAAGCAGCCCTGTATCATGCTGCTCCCACCACCATACCTTACCATACCACCATACTGTGGGTTTGATGTTGTTTTTATCATATGCGAAAACCTTCTTTCTCCCAATGAATGCTCCAAGCTAAATAGTCATCTAAGCAGAGCTTGTTGCACCAGAACAGCTCTGATTTGTCATTGTGCTTGTGTACAGGTTTTAGTTGTGCATGTTTGTGATTTTTTTTCCAGCAGATGAGTTGCGTGGGTTGTAGAAACAGAAAGGACTGCAGTGCAGTTTACTGCTTATTGTTTTCTGTGTAGCTGCTATTCCTGCTGCTCTCAGGTCATCCTGCAACTCTTTTCAAGTAAATACTGGTTTCTCTGGTACCATGACTATCAGAGAATGAAAGACCACTTTTTTCCACTTGGACATTATCGCACTAGTCTTACAGACAGGGTCGTTTAAAGTTTTTGCTAGAACTCTGCAATTATTTCCTTTAAAATACAAATTCAACCTGTTGCTGAGTAAGATGTTTGCTTTTCGGAGAAGCAGATTCGTTTTAGGCCAGAAACAATACAGATGGCAAGCACTTAACCCTAAATGTAACTAACACTGTTTTTTTTCAGTTCTGTAACATAAAATGTTCAGAAATCCTCGTTAAACAACTGAACAAATGAGAAGTCTGGAGCACCATTGGCTGTTTGTTGTGAAAGTGCCTTGATCTGTGTGAAAGTGGCTTATGTCATGTGTTCTATGGAATTTGTTTACTGATTGACTTTCAAATGTAACACAGTGAAAATGCAAAATCTAGTGTAAAGTGTAAAGATGGCAGTAAATCCACTGTAATACTGAATTGTAATTAGCTTCTGTTATGTGGAGAGTTAGAACATGAAAGAAAGTTTCTTATTTAACATTCCAAATCACACCTGTGTGATGCTATGTGCTGAAGGGGTAATAATGTCATCATTGAGAACTTTACATCGCTTCATCTTCAGCATGATTGGAATTTGTTGCTTGAAATCAAACAGACTCATCGAAATCAGGATGCAAAACACAACACACCAAAAAACTCTTAGATCTGTGAATTATAACTTCTAAGCCAAAAGGAAAGCATTTATAGGAAGGCTAATAATATGAATGTGAAACAGGTGCAGAAGAAACACCTCAGTGTTGAGCAGAGAGGGACCTCTGTAGGAGTAGAAGATCTAAACTAATATTGGAAGTGGTCCCTATTTTGTCCGTGGACGGAAGTTAAGATTGCATATGGAATCATATGGAGTTCTTTGCAATAATAACATAAACATGATAAAGAATGTATATATTTTCTATTTATGACTTAATTGAGTTTCTTTACTCGACTGTTTTTCGTTTTCCTTGTTGGCCTTTGTTGGATTTAGAAATATATATTAAATATCTTTTGATTATTGATATTTCCAAGTCACCCCAAAGCTAAAATTGGCAAAATGAACAACTCCAACATTTGGAAGAGCTTAAAAAAGGTTCTACTCTATCCATCACTTTACACCATCAAGTCTGGAAACCTTTTTCTCAAACTACAAAAAACTAACCAATCTCAAGCTACAGACACTGTTAGCATGTAAGGGTGTACTTGAGTACACTTAGCAAAGGTCTGTTGGTAAAACAGTAGGCTAAACATCATAGTTATGCAAAGCTGCCAAATTTAGTATCAATCATTGGCAAGGAACATTGCCACTTGATGGACCAAATGACTGACTGGTACTAAAATCATGACAATAGTATCTGTTACAAGTCAGGGGTCAAAGGTCATCAGTCTAATCCACAAAGGGCTAGTGTGGCAAGTTTTGTTTTCACATGTATAATGGGTTGATCTGTTTTCAAACAGTGTTGGAAGTGATATGAGGTGTGCTCCTGCTTGGTTGGAATAAAACCCTACAGCCACATTTGCCTGTTGGGCTGAAGAGTGGTGACCCCTGATTTAGAACATTGCAGGATGAAATACAGTGTATAATTTAAGCTTTCCAAGAATATAAAAATGAACACATCCCATCACACTAAGTATGTATAATGACCTCATTTAACTCATCCACATGTTGAGCAGTCGGCAGCTTTCAACAGCACCCAGGGAACAGTGTAGAAGGACAGTACCTTGCTCATGGGTAGCTCAGTGAAACCAGGGGTGGGATCCTGTGAACCCGTGGTCACATGAGCAAGCCCCTAACCACTTAGCTGCCACTGCCCTATATTCCCACAATTATTTAACAAGTTAAAAATAATGAAACACATCCATATCCCAGTTTATCACAATCAATAGTCAAATGAATTTCACAGAGATTGTATTGGACGTTAAATTTCCAATAATGACAGTCCTGGAGTTCAGTGGTGGCCTAGTGGTTAGGACATTGCCTTTGGGACCGGAAGGTCGCAGGTTTGAGTCCCAGCCCGGGCACTACTGAGGTTCCCTTGAGCAAGGTACCGTCCCACTACACTGCTC
>JBBPDA010000003.1:2019527-2034026 GCA_037974385.1 Arnoldichthys spilopterus
ATGGGTTAAATGCAGAGGTCACATTTCGTTGTGGTGCTTGAGTGTGTTCACAATGACAAATTGTCACTTTCACTTCAGTTACATTTTGACGACATCACAGTGTGAACAGTCAATGTGAATAGTGAACGTGACTATTTGTCATTGTGAGCACACTCAAGCACCACAACAAAATCTGACCTCTGCATTTAACTCATTACACGTGGAGCAGCGGGCAGCTATCAATAGCACCCAGGGAGCAGTGTAGGGGGACCGTACCTTGCTCAAGGGTACCTCAATAGTGCCCGGGCCAGGACTTAACCCTGCGACCTTCAGTTCACTAGGGCAAGATCCTAACCACTAGACCACCACTGTACATCACTCTGCTTAAAATTTCAGTACCCCAACTCAAAACACCTTCCCCTGTTCTTGTTCAGAAATGTTTAAATTGATGTGTGCTTTAAAACATTGCCTAAATATTTTAGAAGAACTACCAGATACATTTCACTAAGTCACATTTGATGAGCTAACTTCTATTTATTCTGCAGAACCCAGTAGTGCTTACCAATTATTTGACAAACCAGAGGTGGACCACTTGAGAAGGGGGTTGCTAATTTACACTCCCACCCTCCTACAGTCAACTTAGTTTTGACATTTAGAGAGAGATTGTTCATGTGTTGGAGACAGAGAGAGCCAGCCCCAGCAAAGCTTTTCCGTAAATGCAGTGCTGTTAGCCCACAGTAATCAGCCCAAAACGTTGCCTGCCCACGGGGAATTACCCTGGTCCTCCCGTGATTACCCAGTGGCAATAACAAGAGGCTCTTAACGTCAATGGAACAAAACGTCACTACCTTTCTTGGCCATAAACTCCATTTGTTCAACAAGGGAGCTTTTACATATTCTGGTTTCTTCCACCAGTGTGAGTAAATATGTTTGTTTGTCTCATTGTGGGTCTGCTATTCCAGGACTGGTGGCCTGTCCAGGGTGTTTCTCTACCTTTTTTTCTATAAGCACTGGGATAGGCTCCAGCACCCCCACGACCCTGGTAAGGATACGCGGCTCAGAGAATGGAAGGATGCAGGGCTGTACAGGAACCTGGGGCAAGTGTTCAAATGAAGGCAGGGGATGGGAGGTATAGGGGGGACAGTGATTAAAACATGTTGTTGACTGGTCTGGATGTGATCTAAAAATGTCAGCAGATGGTGGAATGAAAACAAACCAAATACATTTTTTTTTTGTAAATGAGGGCACAAGGCATCTAAGGCCAAAGAGGCAAAGCCACCACTTCTGCATGTGTTTGGAAGGAAGAAAGTATGCATGGATGGATGGATGGATTGATGGATTGATGGATTGATGGATTTATGGATTGATTGATTCATTGATTAATTGATGGACGGATGATGGATGGATGGATGGATTGATTGATTGGTTAATTGATTGACAGATTGATGGATTAATAGATGGATGTATTTCCTTAGTTATACACATGTACATACTTAATTCTGGTAGTTGAAGGGTATGTCCAATGAAGCCAGTGCTAGAAAATTAACCTAATTTGTAATATGGATCAAGCCAATTTCACCCTATTGTGAAGAAAATGAGTAGAGCAAATTTATCATAACCACACCACCACTCCAGGGAGCCACACTGCAGAAACAATTTCATATGTGAAAAAAAATATACTATTTCAAAGAGAGAAATAGGGAGAGAAATAGGGAGAGAGAGAGAGAGTGATAGGGAAAGAGAGTGAGAGAGAGAGGGAGAAATAGGGAGAGAGAGTGAGAGAGAAATAGGGAGCGAGAGAGAGTGAGAGAGAAGTAGGAAGAGAGAGAGAGGGGGGGGGTAGGGAGAGAGAAATAGGGTTGGAGAGAGGGGGGGGAGAAGAGGTAGAGAAACAGGGAAAGAGGTAACTGGATCGTATAAAGGGTGTGCATTGATGTCGAAATGAGTGGCAAAACATGTTGCAACATGGGGGAAAGGGAAACTGTGAAACCAGGAGCAAAATAAAAGATTATCTGCTTAAAATAAAGGCAGTTGGACAAATTAGCCAGTGTCTGTCTCTACGTTTTGATGGAAGATTATGGAAAAACAAACCAATCTTTTAAATGGTAGGATGGATGGATGGATGGATGGATGGATGAAGAATTGTAATGATATGATAATCAGGAACATGAGAAAAACAATAATGCATAAATAACATCATAGCTTTCAATAAATGGAAGCTATTAGTGGCTGGTTAATACAATCCCATTTGCACGTAGCTGTTAGTTTTTCTTCACTTTATGCAAATATCAGTATTTAATTTTTATTTGATTTTTATATCAGTATAATGTAAAAAAAACAAACAACAACAACAAAAACATTTGTTTCCATTCTGCATTGACATGTTAACAAAACAAGATCCTGTGTCTTATGTTTGATTAACTTAATATTTTAAGTCAAGCAAAATCAAAAATCAAAAGTTATAATCCATGATAACAAACGTGGTGCAAATTTCTGTGAATTAAGCTAATCATTTGGTAAATCCCAACTTATGTTTGTAAGTAAAAGAGGTGATATGATTTAAGCTGAAACACACTGCTGTGTACTGTCTGTTTTTTCTGAACGAATAATAAAAAAACGAAAAAAGTTGCATTACAGAATGTCAACACAGTGTAATGTAACTATGTAACTGCATTTGAATTTTTTATAAAAACGTGACTATTAACCCTGAGTTTCTGAGGTTTAAGACTCGTGCATGTATCATTATTATGTGTCTTGTTTTAATTCTGCTGTGGATTGAGGGGTGTCAGTTACGCCGGTTATATTTGAACATGGATGTGGATGCGGTGGAAAAGGTGTTTAATTTCAGAGCCAGTACCACTTTACACATTTGCCCTTGCATGCGAAAGGGCTCGCTTATTAAAAGATCATCATGACAGTCATTGCATTACTGAAAGGCTCCCTTGAGTGGATTGAGGCTTGGAGGAGGTCTAAATAAAATACATCTTTTACACAGTGCTTCTCTGTAAACTGCTAGTCTCTCATATCTGTAATTTACTGCAATTAATTACGCTTTTTGCCTCGCTGTCATGGTACTATGAATTGCATTCTTTTTTCACCTTTTTTGGTACGGTGGTGCTTAAAAGGTGGTGAACGTTTTAAAAGATGGTATATTTCAGCAAAAAATATGACCTAAAACACCATGAGAATTTTACATGTCCTCAAAGTAGATAAAGGGAAGCCAGTTAAAATAATGAGACAAAAATATTACATTTGGAAGCATGACAGAAGTAATGTAGAGACAAGAGAAATGTAATGTGCATTCTCTAAAAAACATCTAGACGAAAAAAAAAAAGGAGAAACCATGAACTAGTTTATGAAAAGCTAAAGGTGATTCAGTCTCCTGACCTCATTGAAAATTCATGAAGATTTTTTGCATGTTGAATCCAATAGAGGGATCCTCATTACTTTAGGGGACTGAAGACAGTGTGCCAAGACGAATGAATTACAGACTGTGGCCCATCTGCTGCTCCATAATTTGTCAGCCATCTTTCTGCCCCATTCATTACTGGCCAGTTTTTGACCACAGAACCTCTGCTGACCAGATGTTATTTAGGTGGCAGACCATTATCAGCACAGTGGTGACAATGACATAGTAGTAGCATGGTAGTGTGTTTATCAGACTGGGCTTTTCATACATGTCAATGTCGCTGCTGGGTTGAGAGTGTTCCACCAGCCAAAAGTATACTGCCAAAAATGGGTTGTGTAGTTATAAATGGTGGCTACCACAAACAGATTGGTTACAGGTTTTATCTTTACACCAGCATAAAGGAGCTACAAATAAGGGTAATGTACATACAGTAGTATAGTTACCCATTGATCCTGAAATCAAGGGTATTCTACTGAATTTCCTACTGTTCCTGCTCTTCTGAGAAGGCTTTACACTACATTTTGAAACACTGCGTTGAGGATTTTATTGCGTTCAGCCACAAAAGCATTACTGAGGTCCCGATTCTGATGTTGGATGATTAGTTCTGGATCACAAACTCCAAAAACCATCCTAAAGGTATTGGAAAGAGTTCCATTACTGCACAGTTCCACTTTTCCACAGCCAAATGCTGGGGGGCTTTATCCAGTGTTCAGTGCTGAGCAGGATGACCAAGGCTGGCTGCTCCCATTCTATTATCAATGGTGTTCTGTGAAGATTATACAAGCTGTGTATGCACAATTAAACACCTCTGCAAGCAAAGCTTGTACCTTAAAGATGGAGATTGGTTACTGGAAAGCTGGTCTGCATACTTTGGGAAATTAAGTAAAACATAAGCAGGAATACCACTTACAGTGCACATTTGTGCAAAATTAAAGGATCTACACTAAAGAAATTAAGAAATGAATGAAGTCAGATCTCATAGCAAACTGGGTCTAATGATCCTTTTCTGTGATATTTCAGGCTACATTTGTTAAAGAATTAGATTTAAATTGTTGATTGTTTCTGACAATATCTGAGAAAGTATGTTTTGCTGATATCAGCCAATCACCCACATTCTGTGGATCAGACTGGTGCCACCTCTAGTTACTGCAATGCTCAGAGAAAGAAACTGGCCATGTTGTGTAACACAATTTATTTAGAGCCCCAAGTAGCGCTACAGCTTGCATGGATGAGCAATTTGTTAATGGATTGCGAAAACCCTCGATTAGCTCTGACTGGCAGTATTGGATCTTCTCAATGAAATTAGCCACTGTTGTCTGTCTAGATAAAGACGGAAGGGCTCCTATTGGCCTCTCAGTGAATGGAGAATGTGGCCCATTTCAGGACTTTATCGGCAAGGTTACATTTCCAATCACTTGTGACTGGTTATATCCAATACTATGTATGCTGCATAAAGAATAATTTGTCAGTCACCATCGACCCAATCCTTAGAGATCTATGTTGCCGTAGAGTCCCTCAAAATGGGGGCTAGCATGTTACTGTAGATGCAGGTTGTAAATAAAGCAGGAAACTGAAAATGTGTCTGGAATGATGAAAAGAGAAATTCCAAATATGTTCATTTATATGTCTTTTTAACTAATGACAAAAATGGAGCTTGTTTATTGAGATCCCAATGAATGATGCAGCTTTGAGGTCCGTCTTAAAATGTTTTTTACTAAAATCAGCTTTTCTCTAGAAAATCTTCATGATATTCATAATTCATTCATGATATTTTTCATCATTCCTCATTCCTAATCCCATTCTAAAGGATTTTCCAGACGAATTTCCTAATATATCCCCCAGAAAACATGGCCTCTTTAACAGAAGTTTTTAACGTTTTTTTTTAAATATGTATGTAGTAGATAGGGTCTCATTTGCATATGTAAAGGCATGTTCTTAAAAAAACTTATAAAAAAAATATCAAGAAGACTATAAGTACCTTAAAGTTGAACATTTGTTGTGAGATCTATTATTTAAAAAATAAATGACCCTACTCACTGGTCATATCTCATCTTGATCTTACTGAATTTATTAAAAACCCTTATTAGTGCCTCAGTGAAATCCATGAAGGTTACAGAACGCATGACGTGTTACATGTTTTATAACAAGAAGGAGAGCAAAAAGTTTTTATGGAAGTACTTGGTTCTGCCCACAACTTCTTAAAAAAAAAAAAAAGATAAATAAGCGAGCAAATAAACCAGCAAATAAATAAATAATCATGTATTCGGTAACAAAAAAAAGAAAAAATAGAAAAAAAGAAAAACACCCACGGTAGTTTTTAATAATACTCTTGGTTCTGAATAGTTGTGTTTGCCTCTCCACTGTTAAAAATAATGCCAATTTTTATTCTCCTTATTGTGTCCATTATACAGTAATAGGGAAAAAAAACAACTTGTCAAAGACGAAACAAAACAAAGTTTATTAACGCGGCTAACGTCAAACCCCCACGCACACTGCAGCCGTGTGTGTTAAATCAATGCTCAGTGGCGCTCGCACAGCCCTTTGTTAGTGCTGAAGCCTTTGTTTTGCGTCTGATTCAGTGTTCTTAAGGGATACGAGTGGCTGTCTTTGATTCCGTCTCGTCCACTGTTGGCCACTAAACAGTGAAACCTGCTGGTGTATGCGACCTCACTTTGGACACTTCAGACATTTTTCTCCCTTGCAGAATCCCCGTCTTGGGATGGTAATGGCTGACGAGGGATCTGAGGCACAAGGATGTACTGTGGATGTTGTTATGAAGGAAAGTCTCAGACATGCTATCATTACATCCTGTGCAGTTTTTTTTTCTCTTTCCTGTGGCTTTAATATATATTTAATATAAATGTAATCTATTTTGTATATTGAGGTATATCCTTATCTGTTTTCTCAGAAATAAGAATTCAGAATATGATGATTGGGTTCAATGAATGCCTGATTATTATCGTGTCTGTCAAGGAACTGCAAAACCTTGAGCCCTGTCTGATCTTTTTCGGGCAGTGGTGGCCTAGTGGTTAGGACATTGACCTTGGGACCTGAAGGCCGCAGGTTCAAATCCCTGTCTGGGCACCAGCAAGGTACTGTCCAGCAACACTGCTCCCTGGGTGCTGTTAATAGCTGCCCACTGCTTGTGTGATGGGTCAAATCACACTTTGTTGTGGTGCCTGAGTGTGTTCACAGTGACAAATAGTCACTTTACACTATATCAAGTATATGCCAAATGTCTATGTAAAAAGTTCACTCTATGCAAAACTAAAAATGCTGGTCAAGAAATTCATTAGCAAATTATAAGGTCAATAAAGAATCAATCATGATTGCAAACCTACTGAGGTCCAGATCTCTGTGTCCCCATAGTCATGGAGGCGTATGGGACGCACTTAAAGCACTTTTTAAAGAGTAACTGAAATTGCTGTCCATCAACATGAGGGGGTTATAATAAAACACACAGTCAGTGATAATATACAATAATCAGTGGTTTGATTGGTCCTCAGAGACATAAACTAAAGTCATGTACAAGCACTTATGTCCTGAGTAATGAAAATCATAAGTGCTCAGGCCACATGCTGCTTGGGTGACCAACCAATTAAAGCTATAATAGTTTCTGAAGGCACCGTGGACGTTTCCTTTCACCCGCCTGTCCAGATTAGTCTGTTATTGCAGCAGAGTAATAAGACATTCGGTCATGCATTGAAGTGAAAAAAAAAGTGCCTTCATTGTGGGCAATTATGGAAATGAGGGGACGCGGTGCAAAGGAGAGAGGTAAGATCAAGACAAAAGGCCCCCGACAGGATGGAAATGGATCCACCCGAGGCCGTGTATTATGACAAATCTCCAGCAGAATGGGAGCCTACCGCGCAATACATCAGAGAGCAAGATTAGTGGAGCACTTCAAATCGGAATTCAATTGAAGATACCAAAACTTTGAATCTCTCATTTTTCCCCCCATATTTTTTTTTATCCTCGCCTTTGAAAAAAAGATGAGATGCCAAACAGTGGCGACTATGCCATCAAACAAGCGTTTAGATCTCCTCGGTGTCCTTGTGCAGAGGAGCTGACCGTCAGTTGTGGCCCCCGAGGAGAAAAGAGAAAAGGTGGAATTACTTTTCAGTATCAATGAGGGCCACGATTTCACCCGAATGAAACTTTTCATTTCTTCTCTCCGCTTAGTAGGACCCATAACAACAAGACAGCAGTGGCACATTGGCTCACTGTTGCCTTCACTGAGCTCTAGTGCCAATTTTATGCCCAGAATTTATCCATGTTTTACATTATTTTTTCATTTTTAATCTTTTCGAATTACCATTTTAATCCTCTTTGATCCCCCAAGGTGTAAACACCTTAAAACAACTCTTCTTACATTTTGTTGACTTATTTCAGACTTGTGGCTCATTGTAATGAGCTGAGGAATTGAGTTGAAAGTGCAGATTCTTTTTGGTGAAGTGGAAAAGAAATTTTATTATGACTTTAGTAAAATTAAAATGAAAGAGGAAAATTGTCTTCGATTTATTTTAGATATCAAAACCAATGGAAAACTTAGGGGGAACGTTCCTGAAATGGTCAGAATAACATTCCTAAAACAAAAACTATTCTGTTCCTCTTAGAGAAGTTGCATGTAGGGGATATTATAATGAAACAATAGATTTAAAACTGTTTAACCCAGCAGACATGTCTGAATTGATGCCTTGGGTCTATAACACAATGTTATTTGTCTTGCACCCTTATCGTACAGTAGAGTACAAGAGTTCTTGCTTCCACATATCTTAAGTCAACACCAGTTTTCAGGGCACAATATTGTAACAGATACGTGGCTGCACATCACCATTGGTCACATAACACTTCTACAATATTGCACAGCGCAGTGTTTTTTTTGGCTCTGTAGACATGTATGGTCATCTGTAGACATGCTGTCAGCTTGGCAGGTAAATATGAAGTTTATGTGTTCTGTTAAAAATTAATTTATTTTTTGATCTACTTATAAAAAAGTGCATTTCAGGTCAAGAATTTATGGCTCCCTTAAGGACCTTTTCAGGGATCGTTCTTTAAAGAAGCATTTTCACAAGGAATGGGATGTCTTGTAAAGGATTGTAGCTTCAATTCTATACCAAAGGTGTAAAATGTAGACATGGAGACGTGGATTTATTTTTTTATTTTTTGCCTGAACATTTAAAAAATATAGCTGTGTAACTTTATACTTTTAAGGGTTAACATGTTCACCCCATGCATCGTAACATAACTGGAAGGTTTTAACAAACAGTTATTAACAAAAAAAGCAAACAAAGTCTCGGTCATGTACCTGTGACTGCACAGCACAGCGGTTTCTTGCCCAGCTCATGAAGGGTTTGATAATTAGCTGATTAGCTGAACCAGGTGTGTTAGATTAGGCAAAACGCAAAATGCGAGTGGGGCCCCAAGACTGAGATTAGGAACCACGAGTGCAGCAAAAAAAGGCAATTAAGATTAAAAACTATTGACACCTGTTGGTTAATTACCCTCGTTTAGTGCCTGAAAATGTTATGAAGACCATCAAGGAAAGGCAAATTAGTCTGAAATGGGTTATATTATAGGTAACTGAAATTTCCCACATTTTTTTAAATAAAACAGATTAATGTGTAAACACTTTTAAAAGTTTGTGTTTATACTGTTGTTAAGCCCATTCCACAGGCTACAGTGTATAATTGTATTCCCTGTCAGATTGTCTACCTAGCCATGTGCTATTGTTTGTTTATGTAGTCATGTGTTCCTTAGCCCTGCCCCATCATCAGTGTTCCCAGCTGCATCTTTTCCTATGTTTGTTCCCTTGTGAGGTATTATGTATCTAGGTTCCCTGTGGTTAATATGTTCTATATTATTGAATTAATGCTGTTACTTTTTTCCATGCATACACATGTTTGTTTTGTGTTTACTTTCAGTTCTTGTTTTCTTATTTAATAGATGCTTACAACCACAACTGTTCATTATCCAATCCATGCAGTTCAAATGAAAACTAGAGCTTTTTATACCTATATTTGATTTGCTCTGAATCATTTGAATCTGAATCAAAACATTTGCACATCCTTGCACACAATGCACCTTATGTTGTTGATGTTAGTTGTGTAGTGTTTGTGGTCCTGTGTTTCATGTAGCACCGTGGTCCTGGAGGAACGTTGTTTCATTTCACTGTGTACTGTGTGAACTGTATATGGTTGAAATGACAATAAAAGCCTACTTGACTTGACTTGACTTGATTTGATGAGTTACTTAAAGCAATTTCTTCTTGATTTCTTTCACACAGAGAAAAATCCAAGCAAACCTGAACGTCATTACAAACTATGCGAGAGAGTTTACTCCATCTAGATATGTCTAGGGGGTGGGAGGAAGAACGTAAATTCACCAGAAAGGTCCAGAGTTCTGGACCAGTGTAGATTTCTGTAAGAGAAACATTACTATGCAATGAAACATGGCGCAATGGCAGCTCAATACGACAACTGAGCAGAACATGGGAGATAATATTGAGTCTGAAGAACAACATGATACCTGTGAATTTGCAAAATACAATTAAGTTGGTCAGTAAAACTACTGAAAATCTTTTCTTTGTACTTTTTCTCTGTTAAATAAAGGTTCACGTGAATTAACATATCACAGATTTTTGTTTTTATTGCAATTTGGAAAATACGCCAAACTCCCTGGGGTTTGTAAATCAACACAAATGGACTAAAGCAGGGGTGCTGAACTCTGGTCCTTCTGGTACTTAGTACTTCCCCTTTCTTAAACACACTCACTAAACCTGGCACTTAGCAGGTAATTTGAATCAGGTGTGTTCAAGCAGGGAAATTATTAAACTATACTGGACCCCGGCCCTTCAGGACTGGAGTTTGATATCCCTGGACTAAAGGCTACTGCTGTGAAAGCTCTGTAAGCTGCAAATTTGAATTCACTGTTGTACCTGTATGTACCTACGTATTCAGCCTACATAAGCATAGCCCCACCTTTCCAAGTTTAAGTTTTCATCCAGACTGCTCTTTGTAGGGGGCATAACATATAGTGTTAGAACAAAGGTTGTTTACATACACAAATCAGCCATAACATTATGCCTAATATTTAGTAGGTCCCCCTCATGCTGCTGAAACATCTCAGAAAGGGGTCAGAACACACAGTGCAGCATCAGACTCAGCATTAATATTTTTTTGCTACAGTAGCTCATCTGAGGGCGGCATGGTGGTGTAGTGGTTAGCGCTGTCGCAAGAAGGTTCTAGATTTGATCCCAGGGTTGGTCACGGGTGCCTTTCTCTGCGGAATTGGAAGCTTTTCCCATATTCACCTGGGTTTCCTTTGGGTGCTCCGGTTTCCTCCCACTGTCCCAAGGCTTGCAGTAGGTTGATTGGATACTCTAACTTGCCCATAGATGTGAGTGTGTGTGAATGGTTGTCTGTCTCTCTGTTGCCCTGTGATGATTTGGCCTCCTGTCCGGGTGAACCCTGCCTGGGTCCTGTAGTCTGCTGGGACGGACTTCCCCACAACCCGAAATGGAAGAAGCAGTTCAGAAAATGGATGGATGGAGTAGCCCATCTGTGGGATCAGACCAGATGGGCTAGCCTTTGCTCCTCACACACATCAATAAGCCTTGGGTATTTATGATCATGTCACTGGTTCATCATTTGTTCTCCTTGGGCCATGTGGTAGGTACTGGCCACTGCAAATCAGGAGCACCCATGCTGTGTTGGAGATGCTCTGACCCAGTCATCTAGCCATCACAGCAAGGTCCTCATGAAAGTTATGCAGATCCTTACACTTGCCAATTTTTTCTGCTTTTAGCACATCAACTTTAAGAATTGGCTGTCCGCATGCTGCCTAATATGTCCCACCCCTTGACAAGTGTCATTGTAACGAGATAATGAGATAATCAATTTTATTCACTTTACCTGTCAATGGCTTTTTTGTTGAGGCTGATGGGTGTATATCAGTCATAAAAGAACAGCCTTGGCCACAGATAAAAAAAAGTGCAAGAAAGTGAGATGCTGGGAATTCTGAAAACTATCCAAGATGCTAAAACCCACCAGTGCATATGGTCACTTCTCACAGAAAATCAGTGCTCGCAATGGAAGGCACTCAGCCCACGCAGACAGGCTGACAGCCTGTGCAGTGTTAGTGTTTTTGTGGGTTTGATCCCAGGTGTAGGAGCTGTACTCAGTCACACAGCTCAGATTCAAATTCCACTCTCTTGTTGTGCAACATGACAGGCCATATGATGGCTTTATTGACCATCTGCCAGTGGGGGACCTTCAGTGCCACAGGCTGTGCCTAGGCTTGACTGACAGTTCTTCTGTTGTGGTGCACATATGATAGCAACACATCCTGTCAATCCACCATACGGTCAAGGAAAACAAGCTAAAAGGGAAGCATGAGCCTGTGAAGTGTTATTATATAGAACATGTACAGGGAAAGGTTTTATACAACTGTCAGTCAACAACAAGGTTTTTTTTCTAATACAGGTATGAAAAATATGATTGTTAGCTAATATATGGCATATACACCAATCAGCCATAACATTAGCACCACTGACAGGTGAATAACATTGACTATCTAGTTATTTCATGACAATGGCATCTGTCAGGGGTGGGATATGTTATGCAGAAAGTGAGTAGTTAGTTCTTGAAGTCGATGTCCTGAAGGCATGAAAAAGCATAGGTCTTTAGGTCCCAAGCCTAATGTCCTAATCACTACGCCACCACTGTCCTTATTGTTGGCCCACAAGCCGGCCCAAAAGCCCGCCCACCCCCTTCTCCTGCCCCATTAAGATGTTCTGGTGGCTTAAGGGCAGGCTTGTGGGTGGATAATACGAGGGGGGCTTCCTCATTGAGAGAGAATCCTGGCAATGTCAGTGTTAATATAATTAACAAGCAAAGCACAATGCATTGTTTTTCAATTACGCTTTCACACGTGCAGCCTTAAGTCTGTTCAAATCCAATTATAGTGTGTTTGACGCCTTGGTTCAGTTCATTTAGTCGGGTGAGAACGCAGTAATTTTACTCGGGTGTGGACCAGAACAACAGCATCAAAACCCTTTGGTGGCACATTAGTGAGAAAAGACGCCAGTCTTACCCAACATGTCATCAGTTTCACATGCTGACAGTTACAGTAGCATGTGGGTTTAGGGACTAGCTCCCTCCCTGCTCAACTGTCTGAAGGTAGCATGTCTTCTTGTATAAAGCAGTTCAGTATTTTCAAGATGTACTTTACTCGAAGTGCTGGTGTAGGTGTGTTGGTATATTACTCAGAATATCACCATGGTTATGCGCAAATGCCAGCTCTGCCACTGCTCTATGTTAAATTGCATTTTCTATCACAGAAATCTGTTCTAGTCCAGAACACAGGACCTTCATGCATCATGGGCAGTGGAAGCCTAGTGGTTAGGGAATTGTCTATGTAATCAGAGAGCTGCTGATTCATGTCCCGGTGCAGGTGGCACTGGGGTACCCACGAGCAAGATACCATCCTGCTACACTGCTCCCTGGATGCTGTTGATAGTTGCCCACTGCTCCACATTTGGATGAGTTAAGTGAAGATGTCACATTTTGTTGGGTGATGGGGTTTGTTCACAATGACAAATAGTCACTTTTAGTCACTGCTGTATTTATGTTGTTGCTTTGGACCCAGACACATCTGACTGGAAATTAGAGTGGTTGTTCTCACATGGTTTGGAGTGATGCATGGATTCTTCTCCGATGTGAACAGAAACTGGACCAAGAGGAAAAAGGTTTGCCTAAATCAAACTTACTATAGGTGTAAAAACCTTGTTAATAAGCTAAGCTAAGAAGGTTTTCGAAGGACAAACAGTAACAAGACAGAAGCATGTGCAATAGAAAGTCATTCATCCCAGCTTTCTCAATAATATCAATCTGGCAAATGGGTTTTTTTCATAAGTTTCCCCACTTTCACATTAGCCATCTTCAAAGCAGCTGAGAGTTTTAATCATTAAAACCTCACAGATTCCCTAGTGTATCTGAAAATAGCAGCTATGTATTTAAGCACTTAGTGAAATTAGCATACCTTATATACAGTGTACCATATACACAGCAGTTTCTCTTGATTGTCCTACCATACTTGTGATAATTAGACTCCGTTGCTGCTAGGGTATCGCATGCTTGCATATGAAGTAAGGACTTTGATGACTGAAATGTGCTCGCTCCTCAGTTTTTGAAATACTTGGAGAGGGCTCATGCAGTGTCTTCCAAAGGCAAGCGGACATTGTACTACAAAATGGCACAGTTTGTTTTCGGCTCTCAGGCAACAAACAATCGGTGGCAGGGACGGAGCAGCATGATGGCAGAGTCACTGAATGGCACCAATATGGTACAACATTGGGTTGTGTCAATATGCACACTCAGTATGTGTGAAGATGGCAAATAGGCCTTGTAAAACGGCAACCACATTCCTTTGGCCTGTCCATATGTGGTGTTATAGCATGATGCCTCATCGTTCAGGCGTTGGCAATCCGTTGATGTTCTCTTCATCTAAAACCAGTGGTATTTTGAAATCAAGTGCTGTGGTCTGATGCAAAAAAAACAACAACTGCCACCTGTAAGCATAAGTGGTGGATGTCATGTTTGTCTAAAAAGAACAGTTAGGGTTGGCCTTGGCAACGTAAATGATGCATATAAGCGGGTATATATGATGCTTTGGGGCTGTGTGGCATAGGAAATGTCAGAGGGAAAAAAAGATTCTAGTTAAAGTCTAGAAGCCAATGATTGTCAGTGAGGAAACTAGAGAATAAAATAGGTCAGATATTACATTAAGACAATGAAAAGACAACAAAAGCTTGAATTTCTTTACATATATATATATATATATATATATATATATATACAGTGGGTACGGAAGGTATACAGACCCCCTTCAATCTTTCACTTTTTGTCATATTGCAGCCATTTGCTAAATCATTTAAATTATTTCCCCCCCTCATTAATGTACACATAGCACCCCATATTGACAGACAAAAAAAAAAGAATTTTTGAAATTTTTGCAGATTTATTAAAAAAAACCCTGAAATATCACATGGTCCTAAGTATTCAGACCCTTTGCTCAGTATTTAGTAGAAGCACCTTTTGAGCTTATACAGC
>JBBPDA010000003.1:2034910-2069237 GCA_037974385.1 Arnoldichthys spilopterus
TGTGATATTTCAGTTTTTCTTTTTTAATAAATCTGCAACAATTTCAAAAATTCCTTTTTTTGTCTGTCAATATGGGGCGCTGTGTGTACATTAATGAGGGAAAAATGTATTTAAATGATTTTAGCAAATAGCTGCAATATGACAAAAAGTGAATTGAAGGAGGTCTGAATACTTTCCGTACCCACTGTATATATATGTAGCTATAATCTACCCTCCTCACCTACCACAACATCTTAGTGCACCTTAATATTCTAAGGAAGTGGTGTTGTCTGTCAGCCCAGTGCTACCTAAGGCACGTTTTGCATGTTTGGGGCTCCAGATCCCCAGCCTTGGCAAGGCTGGATGGTGGGCTCTGTCAGCAGAGGCATGAATATTCATCACATTTAGCCTGTGAATGACCTGCAGGGAGCTTTGAAGCCCTGTCTCCTCCTCACAACTCACTATTCCTCCTCTCCGGTCCATCACAGTCAAGAAAGGCTCCCCAAGGAAGATGGGAGATGTAGTCCACTGACCATGGTCCGATAATTCAGATATTACTCTCCTACATGACATGAGAAAAAGGTTTCACATGTATTCCAGCCACTAAGGCAATCTAGACAAGGGTTTTATGTTAGGAGACCCTACAGTAAAATGATAAGGATGTCTTTAATAGTTCAGATGTTGTTGGGATGCTTTAAATAGCCTGTAGGTTCTGACAGAATTCTAAAATAGGCAATATATATATATATATATATATATATATAATTTTTTTTTTTTTTACTAACGAATGAACAGGATTTCATTGACGTTACTGAAAATAGCTCGACCCCAGAGGAACAAGCGAGAGGAAAATCGACCGAGGTTGCCAAGAGAGAAGCAAATGATACAGTGGTGTTTGAAAGTTTGTGAACCCTTCAGAGTTTTCTATGTTTGTCATCAACATCATCAGAACTTTTCCACAAGTCATAAAAACAAAGAATCCAAAATAAAGAAATGAGACAAAATCATTATACATGATCATCAATTTATTGAGGAAAATGATCCAATAGGGCAAAAATCTGATGATGTTTTAGGTCATATATAGACATTGATATTTCTAAAGGGTTCACAAACCGCTATCACAGACTTCAGTTCTTCACAAATCTTCACAAACGTTTATCTTATTTCCTTGTATTATAAGAATTATTCTAATTTTCCTTGTATATTTCAAATTTTTTCTAATTACTTTGCTATTTTAATTTTTTAAACATTGCTGTGAGGATCTGATTGCATTCAGCTACAAAAATCATTAGTGAGGTCGGGCACTAATGGATGTAATCATCGCGGCTCCATCACTCCATAGAATGCAGCTCCACTGCTCCAGCATGCCAGGGGGCATTACATCTGTCTAGCTGATGCTTGTCGTTGGGCATGGTGACCTCATGCTCATGTGCAGCTGCTCCAGAGTGTCCCATTCTATTAATGATAAAATGAATAATGATTATGAATGTAATTAATGTTGATTATACAATCTGTGTGTGTTCACACCTGTGTCAGCAGTGGGTGCACCTCAAAGTAGCCGAATGCAGAGTGTCTAGATATGTTTGGATTAAGTAGAGGTGGACCACTTAAAGTCGTAGTACTGTATTGTTTCTGATTTCTGATTTGGGATTGAATGTCCAAGCCCACATACCTGTTGCCAGGGTCACTCTGGGTTAAGTGCTTTTCTCTAGGGCACACTTGCAAAAGTGGTAAGTTAACAGCTATGACCAGACCCTTGACCTATTGGTTCACTGTCAAGATATATGCCCATGGGATACCTCTCAATGAATGAGAAGAAGCAGGATCATTTCCTTGTAATGGAACATGACCACTTGCTATACAGCACAACTCTTCAACAAGAAGTAAAAAACCCATGGCTGTGTCCTAAACCACATTTTGCCAAAGTAAATAGCATGTCAAAAATAGTGCGGCAACATTGCACTTATAAAAATAGGTTCAACAACAGTTGATTGAGCAATGCAATAGTGTAGCCCACTTTTGGGTCCCTAAAGAACCATGTGTAAAAAGAATTTGGGAGTGTGAAGGATCTTTTAGAGGTCTAACTTTAAAGGGTTTTTCAGAGAACCTCGATCTTCTAAAGTGTCTCCAGTAATTTCTTAGCACTCATACATCATTAACAAACATCATCCTGCTCCCAGCACACCTGATCCAACTAATCAGCTAAGTAAATTTGAGAAATGTAAAAAAAAAGGGAAAAAAGGGTTAAATACTAAAATTTGTAAAAATTAAATTCTAAAGTTAGCAGGACAGCAGGCTTCTAAGATCAGGTTTTGAAAAACAATGTTTTTCTTTATATAGCATCATATAAAGAACCCATTTTGGAACCTTTAAGACTATCTTAGTATGTGATTTTGAAGGCATTTACAAAAAGATGAATTTTTGAGCAGAACAATGGTTGTTTTAGGAACATTGAAATCTCCTTTAAGGAACCAAAGCTGATTCTTCTATGTCGTTATACAAACAGTCCTTTGGGAACCTCTATTTTTAACAAGTGGCAAGGTGCAGCACCAGGATGCACTAGCAGGTGGGATGTTCAGAGCCTTGCTTTTGTGGCTGTGCCAGCAGAGGGCATTGGCAATGTTTTGCCATGATAAGGGCAATCAATGCTTATGTGTACCACATGGACTAATGCTTTTATAGGCATGGTTGTGCCACATGGTGGGGTGGAATCCTTGTTAGTGGTGACAGGTGTGGCTGGCATGGGCCACATCGGACATTTGCCAATTAAATGGTAAAAAGCTCTTGGACTTGCCCCAGAGTCCCTCTCTCTTTCTCTCCCTCACCCTAGCTCGAGTCTGGCTATGAAACGTGGTATTAGCACAGGTAGACCTCTGGTTCCTAGGTGATTTTATAGTTGGCATAAGGCTGGCAGAGGTGTGGATTTCTTGCACTCACTCCCTTGATTTAGGATCCTCTAAAAGAGAAGCATGCCTGTAGCTCACGGCCAGTGGGAGGGGAAGCTCCCAATAAGGCTGGCCATGGCACGAGAGGCCCATATCTGATTTGGGTGAGCTCCCACATGTGGCACACATGTGGCACAGCTAGCAGTGTATGCTAACAAACAGCATGTCTTAGCTCTATCTCTTTGTCAGCAGAAATATTTCCTACGATTATGGAAGAACATCAATGTTTCACTCACATGTCCAGTATTTCACTTTGCATTTGTTGTGAGGTTGGACCTTCTTTACGGAACGGTAAAATATCATTCAAGCTACAGAAAAACTAAGGCACAGTTATCAGGCCTTTTTTTGTGGTAAACAGCAACAAAACAGAAACATCATTTGTGCTACTGCTTTGCGCATCCAGTTTAAAAGGTTGCATCGATTAACATAAGGAGATCACTCTGTCCTTATAGGGAAGCACAGTATGTGGGAGGATAAATCAGCAGGGCTCTGATGATTTGCTGCAACACT
Source organism: Arnoldichthys spilopterus (assembly GCA_037974385.1). Taxonomy (NCBI): domain Eukaryota; kingdom Metazoa; phylum Chordata; class Actinopteri; order Characiformes; family Lepidarchidae; genus Arnoldichthys; species Arnoldichthys spilopterus. The sequence continues at coordinate 2,038,345 of JBBPDA010000003.1, forward strand.
GTCTCTCCTGTTGATTCTCTCCTGAGCAGAATGGCTGGCTTCTTAGACGTGCTGACAGAGGGACTGAAAGATTCAGTGCGAACTATCCTTGGGTAGCTGTCTGTACCGTCTGTAGGCTACAGCTGCAACAAACCCATTAGCTTAACATAAGTAGGTGAAGCCATTGGCAGGATAACTGACATTAGCATTAAGTGTGTTATTTGAGAAATGATTGCTTAACTTTACACAAGAGCATTTCTACAGCTCTTAGTAAAGGTTAGTGCTGTAAGTAAATCACATTAAATCAACATTAATAATTCATACTTAATTAACCTTTCTGGATGTGAAGTAAAAAGCCAAAGTTGAGCCAAATTTATGCATTTAAAAGCATTATTTGGGAAATGACTGCTTTACCATACTCATAAGTATTTGTACAGCTCTTAGTGAAGGTTAGTGCTGTAAGTAAATCAAGTTAAATCAACATTAAAAAAACATAATTATCCTTCTTGCATGTGACGTAATAGCCCATTTAAATTATAATTATTATTATAACAAATTATATTTGTAATAATTTTACAAAAAACTACCTTTCAAAGAAAGCCATTCTATTATGCTTTCCATATTTCCAGGTCCAGAAAATGAGTGTACCCCTAAATATTGAACATCCTGGAAAAAGAAATGGCTGCACTGCAGGCCTGGTGGGGAAAAAATGCTACTGTCCAATTGCTCAGTAGGTATGGGCTGTGTATTGCCTTTGCATGTCGTAATTGTGCATCTGGATCCACTTCACAGAGATACTCGACAAGCCTGTAAAATATGATGATTTCCATTGAAGTAGGTCCTCCATATTGGTCCTACCAGCAATCCTGGCATATTTTTTAAGCTTAGCTTTAGGGGGCTTGTGTGTGCACAGCATGTAGATGCATTTGACTATATTGTCCTGCACTGAACTCTAAGCAGTATTGTTGCAATAAGCACAAGCACTTTACTGGGTGACAGATCACGCTGTTAGGTATGGACCTCCTGATTAGTATGCACATGCAGTCAACACTGAAGAAGTGCAGTTTCTCAGGGTTTTGGAGGTAGAGTGTGTAACCACCGTGAGAAAGTCCTCATAAAAACGAAGCACAAAAATACCTTTTCACACCAAACGTGCTGTCAGGGCACATGCTCTTCAAACTATATCTGCTAATTATACTCTATAGATTTGTTGATGTTTGATTTTGCCATATGTATGATTAATCTGAGAGGATAGTGATAACCTACCACTGGTTTGGTAAAAAGGAATCAAAACAGAAGGTGTTTTTTTTATTGGTTTCCTGAAACTGGGATGCATTTAACATTATTTGGTCTGCCTGCTAGATGCTATTTTCCAGAAAATGGTTGCTTCAGGGTGAAAAAGTCAGACTCCAGTGCACTGGGTCTCTCATATACCAGTGGAGAATGTCTGTTTTCATTTTAAAAACTCCTTTTCAGAAGCTATATTACTGACTTCCATACACTAAAATGTAGGTTAATTGAAACAGTGTAAATTGGGTGTTTCCAGGTCCTGTTTTAGTTATTGTTATACCAATATTAATGCAGTATTATTATTATAATAACTCTACAATACCAAATGACATTTTGGATGCATGGCCTAAGAAGAGTGTGTTGAAAGTAAGACTATTAATACACTGTCCGTCAAAACTTTGTGGATGCCTAAAGCCTTTAGTATAACGGTTCATTAATCCTAGGTAAAGTGACTTCTTTGCCATTGCGAACACACTCAATCACACACAAAGTGCCCCACAATGAAATGTGACCTATACATTTAACCCATCACACATGCATGTGTGGAGCAGCAGGCAGCTATCAACAGTGCCCAAGGAGCAGTGTAGCAGGACGTTACCTTGCTCAAGGGTACCTCAGAGGTGCTTGGACCAGGACTTGAACCTGTGATCTTCTATTCACAAGGGCAATGTCTGAACCACTAGGCCACCAATGCCCATATCCTATATGGTAAACGGATTATTTTGCTACCCAACAATGTCTAGTTTGGGAGCAGCATAGTATCAAGGGGTTGTGGTGGGTAAAATGCTTTGCCCAAAAGTACAAACAGCTACACCCTATAAATTCTGAAATTTAAACCCATGACCTCAGATTAGAAAAACTGTTGTTTTGGTATTTTTCTTTGCAAAAAATATAGAAACTACCCTGGCGTTAGTGCCAATGGCCATGCATTTTATCCCATAGTTGATGTCATTACCTGGACTCTCAAAAAACAGAACATTAATTATGTAAGATCTGTTACCAGTTAGTTAAGTCATGTCATGTCCAGTTCAGTATACTAGCAGGGACTCCCTCAGTCATCCATCCATCCATTTTCCAACAGCTTCTTCCATTTCCGGGTCAAAAACAGGGAAGCTGGAGCCAATCCCAGCTGACTGCGGGCCTAAGGTGGGGTACACCCAGGACAGGAGGCCAACACAAAGACAGACAACCATTCATGCGAATGTGTGTCATTCACACCTATGGGCAATTTTTCCAATCCAATCAACCTACTGCAAGCCTTTTGGACAGTGGGAGGAAACTGGAGCACCCGGAGGAAACCCACGCGAACACGGGGAGAGCTTGCAAACTCCGCAAAGAAAGGCACCTGTGGCCAACCCGGGGATCGAACCCAGGACCTTCTCACTGTGAGGCGACAGTGCTAACCACTGCACCACCGTGCCGCCCCTCCCTCAGTCATGATACCACCATCTTTTTAAATGCAATGTCATTGGAAAGCTCAACACAATTGGTGGAGAGAACTGACTATCAATTGTGTAAGGTAAGCTAACAGATGCCCACACTGACTGTGCTGAGTGATGGGGAGAGGGAGGGCCAGCTTACCCAACCAGAAAAATGAAGCCAATGTGGACCAGAATCAATCTTTCCCAGTAACAAGCCCAGACACCTGCACCACCCAGGAGCCTCCAGTAATCCTTGTAAAGTAGTCCATGCTGTGTGCTAGCATTTTATTTATTATGTCTTACCTAAAAATGTTTTTTAAACAACATTACACCTGCATTGATTCATACAGTATGGCAAGTATGTATACAGTATTTATATTCTCAATATCAACATTGCATTTGGACTTACGCTGATCATTATGTCCACTGGTAAAGTTGTTTCATAGCTGTTGGATTCAGCAATTTGCTGAATGTCCTTGTCAAGTCCCAGATCTAAAAGCTTTTCAGACGTATTCTTTTATTATATTCTGCCTCCATATTGCATCGTAACTAACTGATTTTTTAAAAATTTTGTTCTAACCAAGAACACTACTGTGGCATTGGAACGCAATGCAGAAGCACTAAAACACTGGTTCAGCGAAGAACGTATGATTTTTAATTCTGTATCTGATCCCTGAGTCCTTTTTACACTTGCACTGAGAGCAGGACCTTTCCAGACATTACCCATCTCCTATCCTGACCTGATCTACTATCACTGGGGTTACAGCCAGCCGTACTCCCAACCAGATCGTCCAGTAATGGGGCCGCCTGTCCTCAGCCTAGTTTAACTACCACAGACCTCTGTGTGCTTCATTTGCTGCCCTCCCTCTAGCCATAGAAGTTATAGACCTTAACTAATGCCACCTTTATAAACTGAGACTTTTTTTCTTTTCTTTTTTTTATTGCTATCCAGTGTCAACCAAAGGAGGACGGGATGGGAATTGGATTCAGACCTCACATTAAACGGTCAGCCCCATAGCCCAACAGTGCAATGTTCAGTTGAGTCATTTTGTGAATAAAGCAGGTCATTTTTCAGATATTTCACATTGAGCTCATGGGCGTTAATGACGTTCCTAGATGACTGACATCTGAGGGTAGAGAAAAAGGGAAACTGGAGAGATGAATGGATTAGGGAAATGTAGGTAAGGCCCTATGCTGAAATTGACTAACAATTGCAAAAACTGGCAAGAGACTCTGGTGTGTATGAACCGGTTACGTGACCGGGGCAGTGGTGGTGTTACGGTTAGGGACCTGAGACTGAAGGTTGCTAGTTCAAGTCCCAGACCAGTATAAGTACAACTGAGGTACCCGTGAGTGAGGTACTGTTCTCCCTGGGTGCTCCCTATGTCAGCTACCCACTGCTCCTACATTTATGGGTTATATGTAGAAGTCACATTTCATTGTGGTGCACTGTGCTGTGGTGTGTTCACAATCACAAATAATCGCTCACTCTCACTCTTCTTAAAATGGAAAACACAGCCCGCACAGAAACTCCAACTGATTGCTAGATGTGTAAAAAGACAACTTTGGAAAATGGCTTGACTTGGCCTTTCAGACATTGTCCCAAATTCATGTGTGAAAACGTCTCTGGTCAGCGCTCATTAGTGTTCACACCTTTAGCAGTTTAAACCATCGTCTGGCCACCTTTAGGCCAAAAGGGTTTCATTATGTGCTTTTATCAAGGGCATAAAAACTACACAAACATTGTTTAGCCAAAACCTGATATTGATATTTAATATCAAAATATAAAAATCATAAATAAAAAATCTAAATTCATTCATGACATTTAAAACATGGCTGGTTTTATCTATGCTAGCACTTGAAACCGGCTTTATAAAATGTACTATGCCATGAACATATTTTAAAAATGTCAATTGCATCAATGCTAATGTGACACTGTTTAATTACTGAATAAAATCAGTCAAAATCAGCTTATAACATCTGCTATGACATGTTTATGGCATGGTTGCGGCAGCATTATGTAGTTGACTTTTTGAATCATAATGCTGTCTCCATAGCCATAGACATTTTTGTGCTTTCTTGGAGAGAACAGTTCCCCTATCACCTCTGTGCTTCTCCCCATGACTCAGCAAGAGACCACCCCCTCTCAAGCTCAGCCAGACACACCATGCACCTTCCACATCCAGATCACCTAAGAGTGCCCTCTTCCAGCTGGGTCCCTGGCGAGCGATTGTCAGGCCGTATCAGCTCCTCTCCGAGAGGCTGAATTGCCACACTCCAGGGTCTAAAGTGAACTCTGGAGCTTTGAGGCTTTTCCCCTCACACTCACACACACACACACCACCCACCCATTTGTTCACTGGCAGCTAGTTGTGTTAAACTGTGCCTGTGGCAAGCAATTACAGCAAGTGCGAGGGTGGCTGCCGGAGGTTTCCCCAGAGGGCTATGGCACTGGGGCTATAGAGGTATGGAGCAGTAGGCAGCAGAATCAACAGCCACTTTCCTCCACCACATGGGAATCTGCTCAGAAAAAAATTCCTTTTATCATGTTGGTAGGTACATATATATATGTGCGTGTGCGAATGTGTGTGTATGTGTTTTGTGTGTGGCGGTTGCGAGGGAGTAGACTGATACTGACACGCTGTCATGACAACTGACAAGGAACAAAAAAGGCCTCCCTGGGGGTTAGCAACGCAACGCTAATATCCATTATGCTGCTGTAATCAAGACTGACGGTAATGCAATTTGTTCGAATGCGTGTTATCTTTATCCAATTAATTCGGCATTCCAGCGCCACGCAATTTATGATGGCGTGCCCCAAATAATTGTACACGAAACCTTTACACAACGTCCCTCTGCTCGCTGGCGTGACGTTCTGATCATGACCGTCAAGCAGGTCACAATTTTTATCTTTTCCTTTCACTCGAAAGCGCTTGTGCTGATCTTTTCAGACAGTGCAGTACATGATAAATGGCTTTAAAGGTCAAAATATAGCGGCAGCCGTTCTCCCTTGGGATAAAGTGCTTCTCCATCCTCAAGCCTCTCCAAGAATTGTCTGTTTGAGAAAAAAGGGACAACTAATTAATATAAGGAGGATTTGGACGCAATCCTAGAGGCGGCTTTATGTTTCTGAAACATCCCACGATGAACTCAATTTTTTTTTCCACGCTCTCCAAGGTAATCAAGGTAATTAGGTAAGAAATCATCCATGCAAGGCCTGTTGCATTTCAGAGCTTCGGGGTGAAAAGAGTCAGGAATTAATCATATTGAAGACTGTGATTAAGTGGGCTGGTGGATTGTGGGTTGTAAAAAAAAAAGGAGGTTTTATAATAATACGTCTTGCCTACCCCAAAAAGCAGCATTATACATAGCAAAGTTCTATACTCTTTTTAACTGGCTGGTGTGAGGGGCTTCACCAGAGGTGATATGTTGGAATCCTGTACAGTGAAGCAGAGTGTTAATTGGGCGTGATGTTTTGGCCTGAACCCAAATGTGGCACAAGAACTTTCTGTCCGAACGTTTGAACTTCTGAACAGAGCAGAAGAGCATTGTCGAGTTTGAACCTAATGAAGCTGGCAGAGCTTAGCCAAACCACAACTACAGTTTTGAGTCTAAAAGTGGCCAAAGCTTAAGAAAGTGATGGCCCAAACTGCCCCAAACTGGTCCATTAATATCCAGCATAGTCAAAGTGACTTTTTGTAATTGAGGTAGGCAGCACCCAGAGAGCAGTGCTTGGCGACAGTACCTTGCTTAGTGGTACTTGTACAGGTCTGGGATTTGAACTGGCAACCTTCAGGTTACACCACCACTGTATGGGTGTAAATAAAGAAAATCCCTTCTCAGCAATGGCTGCTTTATGGAATTGACATGCCATGGGCCTAAAACACCATTACTGCATCCTTCAGATAAAAATGCAGTAAATGCCAAGCAATGTTCTGATCTGGAAAATTCCAACAACCCACCAGGATTATGTAACAGTCGGGCTCATTTATATTCGCACCCCCAAAAATTACACAGTCCAGACCATCTTCTGGTCATGCTGCTAGCACAGACAAGTGGTAAAAAAAAAAGAAAAGAAAAAGCAGATCAATGACACAATTGTATAGTTCCAGGCTGTGTGGGGGGATGTCCACACATTGGCATATGTATTTATTCTAGTAATTGCTGTCGGTAGTTACTGTAAGCACTTGGCATATGTATATTGTAGTAGTTGTTCCCTGTAGTTATTGTAAGCACTTGGCATATGTATGTAATATAGTAGTTGCGGCCTGTTATTTATTTTACAATTACGAGAAATGCTGGTTGGTCTTCCTTGTAGTACCACTTTCAGTTATCCCCTATGCAGCGCTAACGCTTGCAAAATAAATATAAATATCTGCACTAAACTGTCCCCTCCTGAAATTATTTTATTACCTGTCCATCTGCACAAATACAGCGCTAAATTCTGTCAAAAGTTATTTTAAGATAATGAAAGTAGGGTGGAAGGATAACGCAAGGACTAAAACCCCAGCAGAGAGAAACTGAGTAAAATCTATTTAAATCAGGTGGTGGGCTGTGATATCTGAAGCCAACTCATATTCCTGAAATGAGCAGATGGACAAGTTCTACACTGAAGACTTGATGTCACCGGTTTGAAGGATATGTTGTATAAAAACTGAAAGGAGCTCAATGGTGAAATTTTTATTCCCACAGTTCTCAAAGCACCTTGGGTGCATGGCGAAGCCCCTAGTACACGTCTAGTCACCTTGATCTATGCTCTGTGTTTTTTAAAAGCACAATGGCCTTGCCTTCTTTTGGCTTCAATTTCTGAAGAAAGCTTGATTTTTAGTAAGAAAAAATGGCCTGCAATGGTTTTGTAACCCTATATAAGGGTTATATATGGTAACCCTATATATTTGCTTATTGGTATGTTTTACATCAAGAGTAGCTTTTACCATGTTGTTCCTTTAGAAAAATTGCCAAATCCAAAAGGCATTTTTCTATGCAAAATCATTGAAAAGAACACACATCTGTTTGTATGGGTTAGGTGTCTCCAAAGTATTGTTAGCATAAGCAACATAAAAATTAACACAACATTCAACATGAACAGGACAAAACTGCTATACGCTAAATAGGTGAATATATAGAAATGTGTTGAATCACAAAAACAGGGAGGCTTATACCCTATAAAAAGTACTGTTGCTGTATTTTGGCATTCGTAAATCAAAACGTGGGAACACCTTTAATTAGGAAATGTACTGAGCTGCGGTAGATGTGGGGGGTGGTGGCGGTTTGCCTAGCCACAGGTGTGTGTGGAGGTGAGCTGGAGTCCTCTGGGCCGTCTGCCAGAGTGAACCTTTGCGTGGGCCGAGGAGGCAAGGAGCTGTCTGAGAGGCAGAGAGGAACAGAGGGAAATAACACAGAGCACAGGAGCACTGGATATTTCAAGAGGCAGGGAGCAGACAACACAGAATAAATTCATTTTGTTACTCAGGCACTTCCATATGTGTGTAGACATCTGTTTACTTCTTTGGGATGAATATAAACTTATTGACATTGTGGGGACATTTGTCTGGTTGCTGGCTGGTGATTTATTGGTAACCAATACTGTCGGTTTGGCTAGAAAAGGTAAAAGTACTCCCATACTTTACTTAATTATTAAACTTTGGTTGGATTTAAACTGGTGACATTTTTGAAGAACCTAGCAGAAAAATATCCAACTTATTTCTCTGTAGTGACCATTAAAGCCAAACGAGCTCTCCCATTGGTTAGACCATCAGGCACTGGCTTGCAGGCCAAATGTGTTAACCACCAACATTACTAGGAACTGACAATCAGATCAACTCATCACATTTTACTTGCCAGTAGGTGAGACCAATTTTGCAAGAGGAAAATATTTATGCCTTTGAAATATCTATGCCTTTTAGATATATCACTGACTGTGAATATGAGAAGCAGTGGGCAAACATCTGTCAAACAGGCCTAATGTCTGGACTCTTTTCTGAAGAAATTTAGAAATGCAACATATATGGAAAGAAATTGTACGTATGCAAAACATTCTCAAATCCCAATGCTTGGTCAAGGGCCCTAATCATCTGATTTGGGTGCCATAGGCAGACCCCACATGTCCTCATAACTCATAGCAGTGTAGGTAACCACCCATCTAGCATGCTTGTAAAGTTGGTTTTGCTAACATGGCAAAAATGTAATAATTCATGAGACACACTGATCTTTTTTAATTAACCAACATCAATGCATGTGCCTAGATTCGAACCAGGGCTTCCAGTGTGGCAGGTGAGAATTCTGCCACTTGTACTGCCGATGTGACAGTGGTTGAGTTTTTCTTTTTGTTTACAGGAAAGTGCACCACAATGAAATGTGACCTCTGCATTTAACCCATCCATACAAAAGCAAGTTCCTAATAACTAGGTCACCACTGCTGAGGTTCTCACACTTGGGGAAATCACAATCACCCTAAAGGAACCACCGTCATGATCATGGTTTCTCCCCTGACAGCATTGTGTTGTGATTCAGTTTTAGACTGAAGACCTACCTCTAATAGTCATGGCTCACCGCTGGTAAACTACATGCCTAAAGCAACACACACCTGCCTAAAAACGGTGAGTGCTCAAATAGTAGTAGCAGCCATGTCTGAGCTGCCAGTCTTAATGAGAAATACATTAATGTGTTATGCATCTAAGAGAAGAAAAGTACTTTCATGAATGAAAATGACGATTGGCCATTGTGAACACACTCCATCACACAATTAACCCATCTATCAACAGGACCTGGGGAGCAGTGTAGCAGCACGATATCTTGCTGAAGGGTACCTCAGTGGTACCTGGGCCAGGACTTGTCTACACATTACATGCAACAGAACTGCACACCTTTGATTTTTGAGCAGCATAGCACATGAGGGGGAAACACTGAAAACGTAATGAGCATCTAATCCTGCTAACATGAAACTGGTGGATAAAGATCCCTGTGCTACATGGGTCAGACACGATTTTCATTTTCAGTAAGCTTTACATGTTATCCATAAAGATCTGTGTTTAACGGTTCTGCTGTTTCTACTGATTCTAACAGCTAATTTTGGGTTTTCATTCAGCAATAACCATTTACCATTTTTTTGTCGAGTTTTAAGCCATAAGGCTGTAAGGCTGAAAAGCCAGTTTTATCACACTAAACCCCACAGCCACGCCCACTCACCCTGCTTTTATACTTACAGACAGTTCTAAATGAATCATATATTGAATTATTTGTTGTGCATTAAAAAGGGGAAAAGTGAACACGAGCATGGGGAAAAACAGATGATGGATCCTTGTACCTGCAGTGCTGGCCATCATCTGTGTGCTGGACTACTAACACGATAGCCATGGTGGTTTAGATCAGCAACACGCACAAAATCAAACTCTCCCTGATCAACAATCTCAATCTCAGCTGTTTTTGGCCCCTTCTCAATGTGTGTGTGTTTACCAGAGGTGGGTAGAAGAGCATAAACCCATCTTCAACCCATCCTGAAGTAAAGAAATGTGTCTATTAAAGTAATGTCTCAAGTAGAAGTAAAAGTATTCCTAAAAGTATCAAAAGTCCAAAAAGTAAAAAAAAAAAAGTACAAACACTTCTTCAGTACAGAGTTCCTTGTAAACCTGCCGTGAAACTTCTAAGCACATGCAGCATCTATCAGCATAGGAACTGAAGCTAGTTAGGCTTTATTCTTCTCTTTTGGGATCCTTTGGGTCTAAAATAAAATGTTAACACTCCCAAGTGAGACGTGCGAACAACAGCAAAGCAGAATAAAATTGGACCCAAAAAGAGAATTGAGGATTAAAGGGGAACTCCATTGCTTTTGGAAAATATTTGCATAATTCAAATGATAAGATGCAAAAAAAAAATAAAGAAATTAAAGTAAATCGTTAAATTAAAAATTAATTAATTAATTAATTAAATTAAATAAATCTGAAAGGTTTGATGGTTTGGTGGTACTGTAGTCCAAAGAAGACCTACAATAGACCTAGTAATCAAAACTGTATTTTTTTTTTTTCGCCACTGTATGCATCTTGAAACTTCTTTGATGTTTTGATGCATTTCCTTTTAACAAAAGGCCTATGATTCCACAAGCTGTTGGTACTGGCTCCTCAATTCTGGACCACATTAAGAAAGAGCCTCTCCCCATTCAAATAACCAGGTCCTCCTGTCCAGCCTTTATGCCTTCACTTTTGCAACTGTAAGTTGCATGTAAACATTTGCTGCTGTTAGTTTAAAGCACAAATATATGAATAACAAAACATGTAAACCCCTAATACTAGCCTAGTGAAAGTTTGCAGTATTGTAACAGGACTAACAAAAAAAACCTACTTTCAAAAGGTAGGTACAAGGTTTCCGCATTAAATTTTGTTGTGAAATAACGTGCTTGGCTGGCATGTGCTATAGATTTAGTGACCATATCTGGCCTTTTAGTGTGAATAAGCCTTAAAAGTCACAAAAAGTGTATGGTCCATCTATACTGTGCTCTGTGGTAACTGTTTTTAAGCTCTTCACCACAGTACAAATTATTATTTGAACAGTTATTTAAAGGTTCTTCACAAAGGTAGTTATGCTAAATGATTACAGATATGTTGCCTATGTAGTTTAAACTCTGATGAATCTGAGAAAAATCCAAACAAACCACAAGAGAATGTGCACTCTGCTAACTGGTCAGATGTGACTGTGGCTAGGAGCAAGAAAGTAAATACTTGAAGAAAATCCTGTGTTCTGGCCTAGACCAGATTTCCTTTAGAAAAACATGTCTACGCAATTTAAAATGCAGACATGGCAGAGGAAATACCAGCAGAACTACACCAGCAGGATACCACAAGCACCTTTGATCTCAAAAATACTGAACTGCTTTACATTTTGCAAAAATGCTCTGCTATCAGACAACTGAGCATTACTTATATTGAGTTTGTACAATGGCGTGAACTGTCAACATGTTAAACCGAAAGTAGTTGGGTAGTATCAAAGTCAGATCACATTTCCATAACAAAACACAGCTCCAGAGTTTGTTTGAGCACAAGGACAAGACTAGAGGAAATACATGTTCCACGTTCTACCAGGAGTCTATATTTTATCACATGAATGCACTTAGGCCTAGACCACACAGACATTCAACTTGTGGATAAGTAAATGTGCTCTGAGCAACTTAAGCGTTTTGTGGCAGTGTTTGATTTACTTCAATATGACGTTACATTCGCGTTTGTTTTCTTGTGTTTAACGCCAACCTGCAGCTCAGACTGTAGTACTGTATGTGGCCTGTGGGGGCAGTAATCAATGTTTTTTCATCTGTGGGGTTTGAGCTTCATTTTGCACTGTATTACATCATGGTGATGCCTTGAAGAAGGAAAATACACATTTGTGGACATATTTTAGCTATATTACAACTGAGGTGCACCACCAAGGATATGCTAAGTACATTAGACCTGATCAGAATCAGCTTATAAGCTTAGCTTATCTTTTTTTGTATACTTGTTCACTTAATGTTAATTTTGTATACTAATAGCTGATAGTATCTGGGTGGAAGATGAATATAAATGTTACACAACAAATGTCAGTGTTCCTTCTATTATCTAAGTTGTGGGACCACTCCTCAAATAAGGCTGCCCTTTACCTCATTTCCACAGGCAGTATAGTTAGAAACAAGCTGGCCCTATTGGCCTTTGGTGTTCAGTATTAGTTGCCAGTGGTAAGCTGGTTGTTAAGAACTTGCCCATGTTTAATGTGGCTGCAGGGTTGAATGCATGGGTTAAATGCAGATGTCACATTTCATTGTGGTGCATTTTGTGTGACAAATAACTAATTAATAACTGATTAACAATTTAGAATATGCATTACTAGCCCCCATCCTCTCTGAACCCATTTACACTCCAGGTCCTTACTAGTATCTGAATTGGATCCTGATTAGATTTTGGTAGTCAAATGCACCTTCGGTCAGTCAGACTGAAATCTGATTACTGTGTGTTGATGTAATATGTAAATCAGCTCATATACAACAACCAATCGCATGTGCTGCTCTTCAGTTCTCTGTTCTATCAGGAAAGCACAGTTTTGCACAATGTATACAAGAAGACTGTTAAAAATACTTATCCTTGTAGGGCTCCCAATAGGTGCAGCAGGCCCCACCATCAGAAGGTCGCTGGTTTGGTCCCTGGAGATGTTGCAGTCATCTGTGGCCAGAAGTCTAAATGAGCCTTGCTCTCTGGGTGGGACAAATTGCCCCTCCTTCTCCCTATCACACAGCTTGAAGCTAGCCAGAATAGACATCTGATAGCCTACATAACACAATTTGACAGTCAGTGTTCTCTTCTAAGCGTGTCACGTTGTCCAATGTTGTTGGATTAGCGGCAACTGAAAAAGATGTGTCGGCTGGCTTATCATGACTTGGAGGAAACACATGCTCACCCTCACACCCCAGTGTTGGTGGTGTTGCATGACTGGGGGAGTGGGTGGAATTCAGAATTCAGTTGAGGAAAAAAATGAGGAAAAAGAATAATTAGGCAGTGATAGTGTCATTGGAGTTGGCCCTGCGATCTGAAGGTTAGTCGTTCAAAACCCAGACTGGTAAAGGTACCACTGAATTACATGTGAGCAAGGTACCATCCTGCCCACTTCTACTACATGGATGAGTCAAATGCAGGTAAAGTTTAAAATTTCACCCATCTGGCTCATCCAAAGTGGGCGAGAAAGGAGAAACTCACAAACCAAGGAGCAGCGATGTCAGCAGTCATCAGGGTGGTCTCTTCTGTAAACAGCAGTGGGTTGGTGCCATCACAGTAGTGGGAGGGGTTTTGGTTGATGAATGTGTTTTGGAGGGACATATGAATTTACACTGCTATAACATAACAGCTCCAATGCCTCTCGAAACACCACCTAAAGTGGTTTTAGCGAATGGATTAGTATGTTTTAAATGCTTCTTGGGTGTCTTATACCTGCATTTGTATGTGGTTTGGCTTAATCCAGATATAATCCTGATATTCAAGAGGTGCCCAGGTGCGAACGGGGTCTTGGGGTTTTGGGGGCTCGGTTCCTCGTATATAGCACGCCTAAAGAATGTACAAAATCAAAATAACCTGCCAAAATTACCACTGCTTTGTGGCCATTTTTAAACAGTTGTTATTTTATAACATGTGAATAACAGAATGAATTTGCAAAAAAATGCAATAATACAATATATTGTATATGTGGTCCATGTACTGTGCAAATAACCAAAGGAACACACTCAGTGGTGCATTTTTGTTCATTATCAGATATAATCACACCTCCACTGTAATTATGACACGGTGCCATCTGTAGCATCCTGCTGCTCAGTAAACACAATTTGAGGTCTGGAGGCTGAAGTGAGAAAATTCTGGAGGATGGTGGGGAAACTCTGCTGTCGATGGAGAAGCATTCTAATCAGATTATCTTAAATGCTGCAAATTAATAAAGCCGACCGCGAGGTCTTTGTGCTCCAAACAGAAAGCTTTTTTTGTCCTCTGTCTTTTTTGGAGGCGTGGAGGAGCCCCATCTGCCTCTGCAGGGTGATGGCGACGAACCAGAGAAACAGCTGTTGGCCCACCTGTTTCTCATCACCCTCTCCTTGCCCAACGAATGGGAGACTCACTGGGAGATGGAGATGGAGAGGTGGTGGTTAGGTACGTTTTTTGATATGGAAAATATTTGCAATAAACAGATGATTATCAGACAACTCTCTTTTGGTTTAAGATCAGTCAGATGTTCCTTCAGGTTCTGCTTCAGCATCAGTGCCACTAATGAAAGAGAAGGCAGCTATTGCTGGGCAGGGTTTTTCTTGACACACTCTTGTACACACATGTTGTTTAATAAAAAAGACCCAGGTAGAACCTTATAAGAACCGTAAATAGTGTAGCACAGCTAGATGACCTTATTATGTGGTTACTGTTATATCTTTATATGTCACTAAAGCTGGGTTGGGCATTTTTAACCTAATGGTTACGGACTTGCCCTTGTGACCAGTGGTCTATGGGTTTTGTATAAAGTACCACTGAGGTACCCTTGACCAAGGCACCGTCCCACTACACTGTTCCCTGGGTGCTGTTGATAGCTGCCTGCTGCTCCACAGGTGGATGGGTTAAGTGCAGAGGTCATATTTTATTGTGGTGCACTTTAAGTGATGGAATGTGTTCACAATGGCAAACAGTTACTTTCACTCCAGCTGTTTTGTTTCATCTGGCATCTACAGTAATGTGAACATACCTGGTCAAATGTTCTACTGATAAAATAAAAAAAAAAACATCATGCAGAAAACAAAAAAAAAAATTTCTGCAAAATTCAATGCAAAATGTTTATTTATTTGGTGCAATTAGCATATGAGACATACAGTAATTTACAATATAATGTTTCATAACTATTGCACAGGACACATTTTAGTTACTGAGCAAATTAACAGTAAGTGTGCATTAAATTGTGCAGAAGTGTGTTCTCTGTATTGGATGTGTACTCATTTTTGTTAAGAAATTCAGTAAAAAATTTCATTTGACCAGGTTATATGGCATAATCCTGATACACAATAATGAATTAAAGTCACTTGTGTGAAATACGCCATGCTCAACAGAGGTCAGTGTAAAATATTTTGGTTGTGCAAAACACAATTAAGCATCATATAAATAAACCAGGTGTCTCTTGGTTTGGCAAAAAATTTTTATACCATCAACTGTCAGACATGGCTTGAATTAAGTCAATGTTAGGATAATGTTTGCTGTCAGAAGCAGGTGTAATGCCACAGCAATCAATCCTTGGGGATCTCAAAGCCATCCGCCATGCCTATATTCTCTCTGGGTGAGTAGGGCTACCCTCCCTCTCCCCAGCCCCATTACTCAGTGTGACTCTAGTCAACTGTTGTAGCAGGACTTGGTTCAAGATAAATGATAATGCTCTTCAAAAAGAACATAACTGCTCATCTACAGTTTGCTAAAGATCACATGAAAAAGCCAGAAGGCTGCAAGAAAAATTTTTTGTGGAGAGATATAACCAAAATAGAACTTTATATTTTAAATGAGGAGTACATGGACTCATGGACAATAAAACTTTCTGCATTGTAGCATATTAAATCTACAAAACATGGTGGTGGTAGTATCATTGTTTGGATCTGTGTTGATAAATCTGGGCCAGGACAGCTTGCCATCATAGATGGAACAATAAATACTTAATTATCTAAATGAAATCTAAAGAACAATTCCAAGACACCTGTCAAAGGGGTCACACAAAAACTGGATGCAAAAGGTCACTTATTTTTGCCACTCACAGATATGTAACATTAGATCATTTTGCTGAATAAGTTTGTCTTTTTTTTAAAGCCAGGTCCTCTTTATTTTTAAGACCTGTGTGAACATCTGATGTTGGTTTGGGTTATATTTATGCAGAAATATAGAACATTCTAAAGGGTTCACAGCACTGTACATAGAACAAGAGAGAAATATAGAAATATAATTATAAAAAGATATAAACTATAAATGGCAAAAAAACTGTTTGTGGTTGAAAGTGCAGATATGTGCAGCTGTATGTACAGTGCAATCCTGAGCTGAGGTAGTGTCAGTGGACAATCTAACAATACAATAAATATTTATAAATAAATACAAGATTAATTGTGCATTTGGACCGTAATGGTGGGTGAGTGGATGATGTGCAGAGAAGTTCAAGGTCTGTATTTATGTATGAATAAATAGTACTAGGTGTTGTCCTGCCCGAATGGCCTGTGGGAAGATGTTCGTCCCTATTCTCTCTGTGTTGGCCTTCAGGGAGTAGAAGCTCTTCCCCGACCACAACAGATCTTGCAATGCCTTCTAATGCTAATCTACATTTCATCCATTGTTTATCTACCATGCTAATGCGTCTGATACATTTCTTATATTTATCTTTCTACTTTTCATCTGTTATTGTTTATTGACTGAATGCTTTATAATGACATCAGGGATTTGCTCATTATTTTTTCTTTTTTTCCTTCATAAAGCCTCCTTACCCTCACTGCCATCACTTTTCTTTTGGAGAATTTTGACAAGGTCTGCCAATTGACTGAGAGCTTGCTCCATGATCCTAGCTTCATAGTTACCAATGATAATGTTTCCTGAAGGTCCTATGAAATATAAAAACAAGTCAAAATCAAGTTTCCAGCAGCCTAATCCCTAAAAGGCAAACCCCTGTGGAAGTGGAGGCACTATTAGCTCCCCCTCTACAATCTGAGCTTTGTACTGTAGCCTTGACGTCAAAGATAATTTATGACATTTTCCTTCAGAACTACATTGTGCTCTCTGTCTTACTGGTGAAGCAGGATGCATCTTTTCATAGATTATAAACTGAGAACACAATTGAACTACTGTTCAATCATATTTGGGCAACTTAATTTTGATCTGTTGTACCACTGTAAACCTTAAACTGCTTCATATGCATTTGTATTGCATATGTTCATATGTCTATCTGGTGTTGACCAGAGGAGGATAGGTTCCCCTTCTGAATCATGGTTTTTTCTACAAGGTTTCCTTCTCCAGCTTAAGGACTTTTTCTTTACCTCTGTCACATTTGGCTTGCTAATTGGGGGCTTGGACCCAGATTCTGTAAAGCTGCTCTGTGACAATGTCATTTGTAAAAAAAAAAAAAAAAAACACAACAGAAATTAAATCAGACTGTATTGAATTTAATATACTGGATGTCACTGTAATCAAGCCCTTCTTCTCTTTATCTTGTGATGTAATGGTTCAAACTCCAGAAAATTTGATATGCTGCATTATTGCCACATTCTTTGAAAGCACACCAAAGTTAGAGAAATTTCATCCATAGGGGCCACTGCAACTGATACATTTCTAGATCACAAAGACTGCTTAAAACATTAGATTTTTTGTGGTAGTCATATTATACACTGCAGTGCAGTATGACTAGTTAAAAATGTTTTACCAACATTTTACAACAAATGTAGAAATGTGGATCCAAAGTGTACTCACGTTATAATTAACACCATAGTGGAAGCCGCACCCCTTAGTTACTTGGTGACACTCCACTTGGTAAAATATTTATTATTTTATTTAGCAGTATTTTGTAGTGATACAGAACAGTACACATTTCAGAAAGAAGCAGACAAAAAGGTCTCCAGGAAAAGTCAAAGAGCACTACTGTTCTTGTTTGGCAGGTTAAGCAAATAATTATATGTTTTAATGCCCCAATGGGTGCCATTAAAGAAATCCACAGTTATGGGCCGTTTAGACACTTCAGATTTAGAACTGCATCATCCTTAAAAAGAAGCAGGATGCACTTCATAAAGAGAAAGTTGGCACATTTGACTAGTAAGTAAACAAGAAATAGCAGTTTGAAAGAACACAGGATGTTTGATGGACATACTCAAACTGACATAATAATCATGAAGCCTTTTTCAAGCTGTGGAAATTGGTGAAGATTTGTAAAGCAGGTGCTTGAAAGCCTTAACTAGCCAAAACTAGCTGTTAATTCATATAGGACAAATGACTAGAGAGGAGGCCTGGTGTCTACTGGATAGGTCTGATGGAGTGTGGTGCTGGTCATGGGCACTGAGCAGAACATATTAGGTTATTCATTAATAACAATTACAAGAAGCAAGCTTGAAAGCACTTGAAGATGTGTGATCTGACCCCGACCCTCCCAAATCAGGGATTAGCCTATTTTCATATTCCATTTGGATCTAAAGCTTAATGGCATTTAATTATCACTTTTTAGGGTTTAATGAACGACCCTAAATCCAGTGTCTTAATAATACCAATAAAGGACTTCATTAGCTAGTTAGGCATGCTAGTTAGCTAAATTAGTCATGCACATTGGAGCAGATGTTCATGTTCTGTGAGATTTACAATCGTTGTAATTAGTTATGTGACATTCCATACTAGGTGGGCTTCCATTAACCTGCTCACTCACTGAAAGCTGCATTTCACACGACTTGACATGTAGTCTTACATGACATTTAAAAACCTGGCATGTGTCATGTGGTTGGTAAGGAGAGGTTTTGTGGTTTTTATAGTTGGTATGAGATTAACTCACTGTTGTTTTAGATATCCAGCAAAGAAACCTCGATATTTATGAGGAATTGGATGCAGGTCTGCAGATGAGAGGATCAGACAGACACGGTAAGATACTGATAAAATCTCACTGATCAGTCATTGTGTTTAATTGGATTGACTACGGCGAGAGGAGAAAACACAGCTTTAATCGATTAACATCACTCAATGTAAACACACTATTTGTAATTGTGTTGACCTTTTACAAATATCACTTCTATGTTGTGGAAAACTGCAATGGAAACCTTTCTGTTTCTTTCAGATCTTACAATTTTTCTCTTGAGCCCTCAGTTTAGGGTAATAATTAATATTTTTGTTTCATCATGTATTTTGTACTACTGCTGTTATCTGCTTATCAATTCAAAGGCACTTTTAAGGTTAAATTCTTAAAAAATTAAATTAAGTAGGAGTCAGATTCAAGCCTTGTAATCACTGCATTTTAAGACCTTGGGGTTGTTTCTATGAAACAGGGTTCATAATACGCACGTGAGGTCCATGGGTCTGTGCTAATGGCTCCACTTAATAACACCTAATCAGCACTTGCCAATGTAAAAACATGAGTTATTGCATATTATACTTCAGTCATGCACAAGAAAGAACAGTGCTGACAGCAGTAATCAAACAAATCTTGTGTGTGTGTTCTTTAGTTAAACAAACCTTCTACTGGCTTAACTGGCCTAATTATTCACAAGAGGAGTCTTAATGAGAACGGTCCAATAAAGCATCTCTGTTTGATCAATTGAAAGTGCTTGTAGAGATGAATATTGACCACAGCTCTTTGTTCATTTACTATGTCCAAATACACAGGATGGCACTTCACAACATGTTTTATTTAATAGAATAATCATGCTTGTTGTATTTAAACTAAAAGCATCTTGACCACATTTCATTGGTTCTGACTGGAAACAAAAGGAATAAAATGTTGAACCGCCCAACAGAAAATTGTCCAAGATTTTTTCTCCAAGTGAGTTCTGCCATTGGTTACATCCTGAGGTGTGGGACAGATCAATCACACTTGGCTTTCCAGTGTAATTTCACTGAAGAAAGGGATTTGTCACAAGTTGGCAGTTTCTTGTCGCAAACGTCAGAGGCAAATAAATTTCATGCGTAAAAGTTCATGTCAAGTTTAATTTTGGTGAACTGATACGTATTATTATTGTTACATGTAATTACATGTACAAGTGTTATTATTGTTATTTCTGTGCTTTAGATATTTGTAGCAGATAGGTTAGTCAGCTTGCTAATGGCTACATTGGCTCCATGCCTAAATGTGAACCCAAGAACACATAGTACCACTGCAAACTTAACAGAAGTGAAGCCTACAAAAGCCTAGCCCCATAATCCCTTTTATAGGGATTTTATATTGTAAATAAATATTAATATTAATGACATCACTCAAAACCCTCAGCTTTTTGTTTCTCCCATTAACTAAGTAAATTACCACACCTTCGTGTTCCGTTAATAATAATCTTACCATTCCATTTTTGTATGGGTAGGGATTGAGGAACCTAATAGCTTGTGGCCAGCAAACCCGTTAAAACTTCTGCAGAGGAATTTTTACTTTAAAAGGACTTTAGGGATCCACCCCTAATTCTCAGGCATGTGCGTATAACTAATATAAACCTCAATGGCCCGTTAGGTGATAAATGTGTGTCTACATATAATCATCCAGAACCCAGACCATAAAAGCATAATCTTATTCAGATATGCAATAAAATCTAGTGAGTCCTCAAACTCATTAGCATAGCTTTACCGGCAAATTAATGAAGAATACAATTCAACATAGTAACAAAGGTTTTTATTCCTAAGTTAACAGCTTAAACATCTACAAAGAATTACAAAGCAAAATGCTAATCTGCAAAATGCAAATATTAACTAGAGGCACCCAGTGGTGTCCTGGAAGTCTGAAATTACAGAACTTCAACTTTCCACAGAGGTTTATCCTTTTATACCCATCTCTGGGCTTTGGAAGCTGATGACAAGGCTAAGGAGTATGGAATCTTTTGACCAGAAGCATATAGTACAACAAAACACCTTTTGGGTCTTTTGGCTTTCATCAATTACAATGAAACAATCAAGCAGCAACAGCACATGATCCTAATAAAGTTTGAGGGTCTCCCTGCAGTCTGGTCCAGTCATTCATTTAATTCTACACTTTCATGTCCTTCTTTCAGCTGGCCAGGAGGGCACTATTGTCACTAGCTGTCCTTGATCAGGGGAGAATCACTGACACATGCCAGTAGCATTAATTATGTAATTATGTGGAAACAGTGTTACAAAATGACAAAAATGACTACAATTTTAAAGGTTGAGACACGAGTAGCTCAGTTGTGAGGGTACAGACCCTCTCGCAAAATGCAGCCTAGCCAAACAGAAGGGGCCCTTACCCTCACACACAGCGACCACTCCTGGCCCTGGACTGATGAGCGTGTGTGTGAGGAGAGAAATATGACTCTCCTGATTGCCAGTGGTGGAAGGTGCCTGAGGAGAAAGGGGACTCACAGATCACCTGCAGGTCCGACACCTGCCTGATTGGAACCTTCTCAAGTCCTTCTCACCTGCACATTACTCTTCCCGGAACATCGGCGCACTCAGCCGCTGCCGAGAATTTAATTTGGGAAAGAGGGAGCTCAACCGGAGCTCCCTTCCTTTCGTTTGATGGATGATTTTGAGTGCTCAGTACTCTCTGACGTTTGGTAATGTGCGGTTGGAATCGAACAAGGATGAGGATGCCCTGAGATGACTGTGCTGATCACATTCGCGGGGATGAGTAGGAGGAAGTTGCCATTCTTTCTTGCTTTCTTTGGGAAGCCTAGAAAGGGTTAGAGAGGCATCATGTTTTACTTGAATACGAGCCTACTAGAAGATTATAAAGTTATCATAAGCCACATGATATCGAGACACAACCCATAAGGAGCTACCTTCGACATATTTGCTTTGATTTTGCGAAGACATTATTGAAAATGTAACAAAAATACATGATGTTTCCTGAGCTTAATTCCCAAAATGTTTAAAACAGCATAAGACTTAAGTAGTGGAGTACTGTGATGTCCCACTTTTATGGGATATACTGGCTACTCCAACTTACCCATCACATGATAACTGTTTAATAATGATTATCACTATTAGGAGATATAGTTTTACATAAAACTCTTACCTCACGGATAGAAACCTAGGTATCATTAGTTATACATCAATATCATGTTTATTAAATACAGTCCTATCTGTTGCAAATCCTTGCATATTGATGTCTATTACTGAAAGATATTAAGTTCGTCAACCATAAACCAAACAGAAAGTGTCTAACTAAGTCCTTACACTCTCATTCTTCCTTTAAGGATCAGAAATGCTCTATTATCAGGCTTCTTTACCCTCATGGCACAGATGGCAGAACAGTGTAGACATGTTATAGGCTACAATACAGGAATATGAGAGATGCAGAACGCATTTCCTATGAATTTTCCATGCACAGGAGGAGAACTTGTGACCATAAAATCCGTTAATGTTGTAAAATACATACATTTACAACACGTGCACACACAGAGCAGTAGGCAACTATCAGCAGTGCTTGGGGGGCAGTGTAGTGGGGTCACTGCTAAAGGGTACCTCTGTGGGATTCGGGTTAGGACTTGAACCTGCAATCTCCAGTGCACAAGGGCAAGATCCTAACCACTAGGCCATCATTGATAAGTAATGTTGTTATGCCAGGATAAACTATCAATACCACTATTACACTGTGGGCAGTGGAGGCCTATTGGTTAGGACCTTGCCCTTGTAACCTGAAGGTTGCAGGTTTAAGTCCTGGCCCAGGCACCACTGAGGTACCCTTGAGCAAGGTACCTTCCTGCTACACTGCTCCCCGGGTGCTGGTGATAGCTGAGTGAGATTAGCTATTTTAAGGTGCATGCGTTGCCCATGCCCACAGCTATATCTCCATAGAAACAAATCAACCAATAGACAGAGATACCCTGGAGCAGCTGCACATGAGCCTAAGGTCACCATACCTAATCCCAAGTGTCAGCTAGAGGCTGACAGCATTGGGCTGTGGAGCAGTGGAACTGCATTTTTTGGCATCAGGGAGCTCTATCCAGTACCTTGGGGATAAGCTGGAGTGGTGTTTGTGATCCAGAAGTAATCCAACATCAGTACCTGACATCACTAATGCTCTCCTGGCTGAATGCTATCAAATCATCGCAGCAACATGTTTTAAAATCCAGTGCAAAGCCATTCCAGGAAAGTAGAGGCTGTTACTGCAAAGCAGCTCTTTAAAGAAAAGGTGGATGCAGGTTTCTACCAACATCTTAACATATAATGTACCTGTATATGCTAAACAAACTCCTGTTTTGTGGATGCAGATCTTGATTTAGCTTTAGCATGTTAACCATCATGTCCAATAAAGCAACAGATACTAGAGGGAGTGCAATATCTCAAATTACATGTTAATTGTGATTAGTCACAACTTTGAGTCTGCCGTTGCTTTAATATTACGGATCTATAAAAAAGAGAAAAAATTAAAGCAACAAAAGGCCACATTTTTGTAACCAGTGAAACTTTTGAAAAGCATTTTTTGATTGACAATGTGGTTTTGTTCGGCCCCATCTTTAAAGCTTTTCATGACCTGTCTTGTTGCTTGATTTGCTCTGTGATCTGTTCATGAAAATGAACAGGGTATTTCAAAGTAGGATTTCTCAGCTACCCAGAGAACTTAAATGTGCAATAGAATGCAACATATTTTTATATCTGAACATTTATGACTGCATTTAGCAAGTGAAATGACCAGAAACAGTTTTACAGGCACATTTACAAACCAATCATTTGGCTCTAGAATGAAACAGGCTGTTTTACCTTATCTGCAGTGTATGTGCATATTTGATGACATCTGCTCTGATTGGCTGGTTTTCAGTGTGATACTGCAAGCGCTCATGCAGAAGTAAGCTCTCTACTGAGATGTGAATAATGGAGCGTTTAGGCATAGGATCTTATTTGTTTGAGCCTGAATCAGAAGAAGAAACCAACACTGAGGAACATCAACCATGCTCAATGACAGTTCATTTCCTTGGGAAAGGTATGAACAGGCAAACATCCCCTGCACAACCTGGAACAATACATTTGTGCCCATTTTCATTACTGCTGCTAGTTCTCTGCGTTTCCTTCTTCACAATACTGGCAGAACATTCGAAGGCTAAGTTATGTAATACTGGTGGTTGTTTGGAACAGTCCAATTTCAGAGCTTTTTTGCATTTGGAGTAAACACAGTTTCCCATTTTATGGCACCTGCTAAAGTTGAGGACTGTCCAAAAGGAGTGTTTCTCAGCTTTTCCTGTTGGACAGGCTTGAGTTTGGGAAATCCTGCTTTGAGAAGTTTGTTGTTGAGTTTGTTGTTCTGCTGGCATAGATGCCCACCTAAAAGTTTACTTAAAGGCAATGGCAGGTCCATGTTGGCTGCAGTGCGAAACATATATTTGGCAGTGGTGGCCTAGTGGTTAGGACATTGCCCTTGGGACCTCAAGGTTGCAGCTTCAAGTCGTGGCCCGGGCACTACTGAGGAACCCTTGAGCAGGGTACCATCCTGCTACACTGCTCCCCGGGCACTGCTGATAGCTGACAGCTGCTCCACGTGTGCACGTGTGATGGTTTAAATGCAGAGGTCAAATTTTGTTGTGGTGCTTGAGTGTGTTCACAATGACAACTAGTCACTTTCACTTCATAGTCTTTAAAAAGTCTATCAAAGGGATTGGTGTTCTGTTTCGTATGCTAGAGCTGAAAATTACTTATAAACTGCTCCATTGTAAAGCAAGTTGTTATTTAGTGACCATTGCCCAGTTATACTGTTGTCAGTGTTTGTTTCCACCCTAGACCATCTTAGCCCATGCCCTTATATTTAGCAGCCCTATTTTAGGCTGCATTTACCCTGCAGGTCTTGATGCCCAGTTTCATTTTTAAAAAATATTATAACATGTAACATTAAATGGCAAGCCATTGCTTTCAGAATTATCTTTAGAGGTCAACATTGATCCCATTTTCAGAAAATAAAGAGGATAGTCCTTATTGTGGCCTGGGGTTATGTGACAATGGCCACTGCTGATATCTTGTAATCTAATATGTGAAAAAAGTCAAATTTTCAATGACATGCTAATCACAGTGACAGGGGATATCCAGTGTGTCTGTTTAGATTACAGTTGGAGGCAGACACACGCCTTTAACTGGATTTATTTACACATGTGAACGAGGCCTGAAATGTGTCTGAAAACATCCAATCCTATAATGGAATTTTCCTGTTTACACATTCACAGTACATATTCAATATTTACCACAAAAAATGGAATTAGGTCAGTTTTACCAGGCAATGCAAATGTGGGCTTGAGGTGTTTTTTTTTTATAAACCTGGTTGTTGGCTATTTGAAGTTATGCATATCAAGTATAGGAAAAAAAAAATCCATATCACAGAAAAGGTATTTATGCTCACACAAGGAATGTTTTCCCGATGATTCAACAAAGGGATATTTCGCAATATTGAAATGCAAGCACATTTTTCACATTTAAGTCACATGGCTCTGCATAGGCAGCCAATTTACGAGCAGGAAACGTCTGATGTTTCAGATCCCATCAAATGTTGAGCAAGTTTTGGATCCTCAAGACCTTTGTGAAACTGACACTTGAAGCATTAAAATATAATATAAATGTCACTAGGCATTGCCTTAAAAAAGAGAAAAGGTTTAATGGGTCATTACACTAAAGCACACTTGGTGTCTGCCAGTTATTAAAACTTGAATAAAAAAGATAAGATTGCTTAAACATTAAAATCTTTCTGTTATAGAAAGTACAAGCAGCTGCAAGAGAGGAAATCAAACTACAGTGCAGCATACAAGAAACTTGTGTCCTGCACTGTATGTGGAACATGTGATTGTAGCACCACTTTTTGGGCAATAGGTTGATAAAAATTGGTACAGCAAGTTGGAGGGGCATGACCCTAGCCCAATTCTAACTAATTTGTTAAGTGGCACCTCCTAGCGAAAAATGCCAATATTTTGTGACAAAGGTCAAAACTTCATAAAGTTTGATGTGCTTTATAATTTCTACATTCTTTGTAAGCTTGCCAAATAAAAAGAAAATTCTGTCCATAGGGGGCGCTGCAACAAACACATTTCAATATCTCAAAACCACTAACTGTAAGCAAATTTTTTTTATATGTGAAGGTTATCATGTACTTTGTTCAAGTGATGGAAAGCATCACCACATATTTTTAAACATCATTTAATAAATGCCCAGCCCATTGAACACTGCGAGATGGAGGTGGGCCCTCCTATCCATCCAAAAAGAGTGATGCCAGTTGTGCTCTCTCAGAATCCAAGACTTCCATATCCAAGGAAAAAATGCATGAGGTAGGTGGAATAAACAAGGCCACAGATCATCAGGTGTACATTTAAGGGGTAAATTTATATTGCATTCTTTACCACTAGATGCCACACCTCTGTTTCATATCCAACACTGTAGCCCAAGTTCCTCTCTGCTATCTGTTATCCTCTGGGATCTACTGCAGCCGGCTTCATAATCCTCAGGCTTAGACGGCAGCATTTGCTCTCTCATTTAAACGTATTTGCATTGCTCTTCGTCCAGGATGAGCTGGCTGCAAAACTTCTATCTGGAGATAGTGGCTAGATTTGTCATTTAATCATCCTGGCATTAGTCTCTTCATATTAACTCAGAGCTTCCATGTCTGCCAAGGTAATAATGTTACAAAAGGCAATACCATAAGCGGGGAACCATGGGTGGACGAGTATTTCTGTCTCAGCAAACGTTAAAGGGAAATTCCAACAGTTTTTCAGAATTTCTTCATCATTTTTAACTGAACCATCTCAAACTAGATGAAAAGTTATGTTCAAAGGAAAGTAACAGAAGTCAGAATTGCTTCTAACCATAGGTACTAAAGTGTTCATTGCTTCAGGCAGGTATAGATCTATGACCTGTTAAATTGTTTTATGAAGGTTTTAGCCTAGAGCGGATAAATGTATATGCAGGGTGCTGTAGGGTAAAACAGACCCCAGTATCAACAAAAACATTCCAAGATTCACTGCTAATTTACCATTGTCGTTATTACATAGTGAATAATTATCATCACTTATTATCAGTTTTAAACTAAATAATTAAATATTACCACTGTTTTAATCTTGAGGGTCATCATTCCACACTGTTCTGTCACTGCTGGGTCATTGTATTGTAGGTGAACTCCCTGGTTGGCAGTGCTGGGGAAGCTACTTAGAAAGTCTACATCATACTAGAAGAAGCTGAACTATAGTAAAGGAACCAAAAGAAGAAATCTTCCAAATTCAAAAACCACTATATACAAAAGGGTCACATGCCAGCGAAATGTGACTCAGATCCAATTTAATGCGAAAAAAAGATCCTTAAATACTAAAACAGGCTTTAGTTGTCACCTTTTAACATTATCAAAGTTTCTCTTTGTACTGTAGCTCAGCTCTTCTAAATATATGTTAAGCACAGTTTTAACACAATGAAATGTAGGAGCATGTGATCCTGTGAGTAATAGGTGGAACAGTGAGTATAATAAGGAACAACACTCATATGCACGTCTTGTTCTTATCTAACAGGCCATTCCGATTCGCACTGAAAATGTCCTGGCCAAATGGCAGATAATTCCTTTCTTTCATGTCTGCAGTTTTATCTGTTACTACACAAAAACTGGTAAAAAAAAAAATAATGGAACTATTTGAATCTCTTTGCAAAAATAAATGTAGTTAAACTACCAGCAACCTACTGCACAATGTAGTTTAACCACTATTTTAATCACATATAGTTCACTACTCCACTGCTGGATGGAGTCTGAGTGACCTGAGATGAGTGCCATTCAAGGCTACACTTTACATCAACCCTTCAACATCAGCATTCTGGCACATTTCTCGTTGGTATAATTGTGTAAAACTGCATCTTTAATGTCATGTGGTCATGAGAGAAATGGGTATTAAACCTGCCTCTGTAATTCAGAGGCAGACTGGGGTCATGAGATGTGTCTCTGATCTTATCACTCTCTAGCTTACTCTCTGCTGAACATTTGCACTTAAATTTCTCTGTGTTGCACAGTGTGAAGCATCAGTAGGTTCACTGGTCATTCTGGATAGTTAAATAAATGGCAATATTTGATTGTAAGAATCATGAGGCCTGGTTCCCATCACAAACCATTGTGGAAAAATCCAGGTTGGTACATAGGATGGCTTCTCTAGAACAAAGCATTTCACGCCAAATCACTCTGAATGAACTTTGATTTTTTTAATTAAACAGAACTTTGGAAAAAAAACCACAAAAGCAAATTCTCTTTTAAGGCAACGATTTTTATACATCTTTAAATGTTATATTAATAAAAGATTCCTAGAAGCAAAGCTGCCAAGGCCAGGGCCCTTTGTGTGTGGAGTTTGCATGTTCTCACCATGTCTGCATGGGTTTCCACTGGGCTCTCCGGTTTCCTCCCACAGTCCAATGCATACGTCAGGTGAAATGGAGATGCTTAAGCCCCCCTTAGTAACACTGTATGATTGCATTTGACTGTTTGTCTGCCCTGCACTGGATTGACAGCTTGTCCATAATGATTCTTGCATTTCATCCAATGATCGCTGGGATTGACTCCAGCACCCTCCGTGACCGTGGTTGGGATAATCAGCTCAGAAAACTGAATTTAGTGGTTTGATAGCCCTTCTCATTTATTCCTCCCACTGACAATGGCCTCTGCCAAGTAGTGGCTTAAAATTGGTGCGAAAAAACCACAGCAGTCTATACCAAATAAAACAGTGTTGCTTTTGTTAATGTTTTGAACACCACCAACCACCATCCCCTCCCCTAGGTCAATGAGTACAATCGACCTCCACAAATAAGAAATCCCAGTATAACCCCTGCAGATGACTGTATGTAATAATGACACAGGCCCATGGACATGGACATTACTGGACATGATTACGTTTCAAAGTGCATGATGTTTGAGGCCCAGAGTTACAGCGTATTGATCAGTTACCCTGAAGATCCTTACATGAGTAACATGTGAGCGATGGTTATGAGCTAATACTGCAGATCAGTAGCGCAGATGGTATGTGCATTGTGTTCAATATGGAATTTGTGTTTTGCATCGTTGGACAGCAAAGCAGTGAAGCATGGTAAGAGCTGGGGATTTGGAAGTTCACAGCGTTAATAAAATCGAGACTGACATATCTTTCCCTCAACATAAACTCATAGTCTTACATGCCAAGGGCACAGTGCACTCAAAGTGTCTCACTTAATACCCTGCCCTGCCATATGTGACATGAATATGACCCTGTCACTGTCACGCCCGTTATTAATATTTTGCGTCATTTCATAACAGATGTACCCCCTGATCCGACAGAGCAGGCAAATCGGCATGGCTTCAGTCTTCGCCTGACGCCAGCCGTCGCCAGCCCGGGCTATCAGTCATAAGGCGCTATTACGGCGATGATGGGTGTCACTGAGGTGGCTATAAATCAACTTGATGAGCGGCCCTTGCCAAATTTTGCCACTTTGAGCTAAGCTGATTTCTCTCCCTTTCTTTAGCCAGCGGGCTGAAGTGAAGAATGAATGGATTGCGTTACTGAAAGAGAAGGAGGTTTTATTGCCACATTTAATGATGGAACCCGTCTCCTCCCGGAGTTTCTTCATCATTCCGGATGTGCGGGGAGGGACTGCTTGCCCTTCACTGGCTGCATTTGCGAGCGCCGCGATTGCGATTGGAAACACTTGAATGAAACCCTAGAGAAGACGTGTCAGGCAATCTCGGGGCCCATGCATCATAAACGAGGCATTTTATAATTAAAGAAGCTTCCTAAACAAAAACAGCATGACAAATGATAACATCATAAATGCTAATACTGATTAGCATTTCTAATCTGAACGCAGCTGGGCTCGCACTCGGCAAGCGAGAGTTACGTAAAGCTGTTCAAACATATATGCCCACACCTTGACAGACTGACTGACTGTAATCAGTGCATTTATGAAGGCTCCAGATGCAATTATGCCGCAGTGTCTTTTCCAGTGAGAAATGTTCTCATTCCACATATGCATATGCTCAAGGTGTTATTTAGAGGCCATGGACACAGTGGCTAATCCTAGCTGAGGAGGATTATAGAGTAGAGGAGGAAGTTATTTGTCCACCTCCACATCTATTCATTTCCTGTTTAGTATTCGGATGCCTGATTCTAAATTTGGATTACTTGTAAGTGGAAAACTTTGCAGCCTTGAGGAGGAGTGCTGTAACATTGAGATGATGGTAGAATATTAGTTTTGGAAGCATTTTGTTGATATTTATTGAAATGCTCTTTAAATCCAAGCAACAGTGATAAAATTAAGTGCCCTTAAAACAAAAAGACACAATTCTATGATCATTTGTTGCAGTCGCATGTCTGTAAAAACCTGTCCAATAATTTCATTTGTGCCAAATGAAATGGCTGGATGATGTACCTGCCTGAAAACTGCATCTTCTACATGGTGTGTGTAAACCCAGGTCCTATGTACACTCCCTGAGTTTTGGAGCTCCATGTGGCTCTTCCCTTCCTGCCTTTATTTCCCATGATCAAGTTCAAAGATCACTTAGGAGTCAAGTGGTAGAAAGGTCACCTGATCAGTCTGACAGCTGCTCATCAAAATATGGAGTTTTTTTTTCATATAGAGATTTCTTCTCATTAAAGGCTTATATCCATTATTATTATTAGTAAGAATAAAACCATATAGAAACCCAAACTGACTTATGTATGCTACAAAGCATAATTAATAAAGTTTGGTGGGCATAATGGTCTGGGGATGTGTTTAATGTAAAACAGTATACAAGAAAAAAAGCTCTGAGTGTAGAAATACAGTGGGTACGGGAAGTATTCAGACCCCTTTCAATTTTTAACTCATATTGCAGCCATTTGCTAAAATCATTTAAATTAATTTTTTCCCCTCATTAATGTACACATCGCACCCCATATTGACAGACAAAAAAATAACTTTTTTAATTGTTGCAGATTTATTAAAAAAGAAAAACTGAAATATCACATGGTCCTAATTATTCAGACCCTTTGCTGTGACACTCATATTTAACTCCAGTGCTTCCATTTCTTCTGATCATCCTTGAGATCACCTTCATTTGAGTCCAGCTGTG
>JBBPDA010000003.1:2070021-2082980 GCA_037974385.1 Arnoldichthys spilopterus
ATGGCTGTATTAGCTCAAAAGGTGCTTCTACTAAATACTGAGCAAAGGGTCTGAATACTTAGGACCATATGATATTTTAGTTTTTCTTTTTTAATAAATCTGCAAAAATGTCTAAATTTTTTTGTCTGTCAATATGGGGTGCTGTGTGTACATTAATGAGGGGGAAAAAATAATTGAAATAATTTTATCAAATGGCTGCAATATGACAAAGAGTGAAAATTGAAGGGGGTCTTAATACTTTCCGAACCCACTGTAATTGCATAACTACTATAATGTTAAATCTCCATGAATTTTAATTTATACTTATACTTTTTTTTTTTGTTTTGAACACGTTAGAACATTCACAGTTTAACATTCCAAACAACACATATGAGGGTGGTTCTACTAAACAGTATATAGTTGTTGGCCCACATACACAAATATATTGCTGGCAATTATAATCGTGTAGAGCAAATTGGATATTGTAAAAGCCCTACACGTACTACTGTCTCTAGAGAAATCTCAATGTTTACTCACAATTATTAATACTACTTAGCCCAGCTCTATGTATGAACAATGACATTTTAAAAGCTTGTTCAAATACATGTAGTGTTGCCTTTATCATCAGAAAAGTCTCACAGGATATTATTGGAGTAATCTGTTTGCCGATTGGTTGTTGGGGATGATTTGTAACAAACTTTTATTTTTACTTCATATACGTAAAATTAGTAAGTACATTAAGTATAGCTCGCCCTTGTGGGGAATGTTTTGTCTGTTGAACATGGCTTTATTATTGTAAATGCACAGTTTCAAAACAAATTTCGAGCTAATCTGATCAGTTCAGATTTAAACAATGACATTTTCTAACGTCACACCCCAGTGTGTGTTTTTTGAACACACTTTGGAACACACAGTATATGTTCTTTGGTATACACATATGCAAAATATAGTGCACAAAGGAAAACATTCTTTCCCTTACTCATTTGATCTATTCCCACTATGGGAGATGACATACTTGTAAAGTTTGTTTATCTTCAGGCCTGTCCTTAACTCTTACAGACGAGACAACAGCAATTCCCTCCCAGCAAGCCAAGGTCTGCCTGAACTCTATCAAAGGGGTTCACTGTCACTGCGGGCTATTTCTGGCTGGTAAAGAAAATGGTGCAAAGGCGCTCGTCCATGCCTTGCACCTTCCTGCTATCCTGACGTTGTGCTTGAAGAACCGAGGAAGGCGGAGTGTGTGGAAAAGTCCTGACAGGCATTGTTGCAGCCTCTGTCTGACATGAGCTCAGATGGAAGGCGCAGAGATCAGACAGAGCACATCAGACTGGGGCCATTCTTCTCTCAGGTTACCTGAGGTGATGCGAGGTGAGAGATGTTAAAACGCGGCACTGCCACTGGGTTTCTGTTTCTTGCAGAAAGTTTGTGGTTATACTGAGCTGATGAAAATTTCACACCTCAAAGCGGAGGAGCTTAACCGAGTCATGGAGAAGCTAGCGGTGGTTTTTAATTCAGCGATGCTGTTTTAGGCTGTGCAGTGGCTGAGCCGGATGGCTTTGTAATATTACCTACAGACGAAAAAGAAGACCGTCAAAGCACAAAGCAGCGCTATTTTGGATTTTTTTTTTTTTGAAACACTGAGACTCGGAACAAGCGCTGCTTGAGATCCATACAGCGTAATCTACAAAAGCACACTTCTTTGCACATGCTTTTAGAAAGATGTCAATAAGTCAACAAACTCCATTATGTGTGATCACTAGGTGTGAACAATCAGCTCCATAATTATGGGTAAAAAAAAGTTATGAAATAATGACTTTGTGGTTAATTAGCTCCTAATTGGCTTTAACGGTGGTTCAGTGATTGCAGAACCAAGCTTTGATGTGGCCATCCCTTCCCCTGACTTGTACTCCATTGTAAACCCTCTATGTGTGCTGAGTAGGTCCAAAAGAGAGGACCTAGGACCCTGGAGAAACTGTATTGGACAGCGGCCACAGATTCCTTGGCATTCCACACATTATAGAAAACCCATCGATGTTAAGTTGGCAGGGATGTGGTACAATGTACTAAATGCAGGGGCAGAAATACCAGTACGTATGATACACACATTCATTCAATCATTGTCCCAGCAACTTAACATAGTCTGGGGTGTAGAGAGGCTGGAGACTATCCTAGTAAGCACAGGGCAGAGAAACAACCTAGACAGGCCACTGGTCCATCATGAGGCATACACATAGAACAAACACACTCAACCACACACATATACATTCACACCTAGGGGCAATTTTGCATCTCCAGTTCCGCTAACAAGCATGTGTTTGGTATGTGGAAGGAAGCTTGGGATCCAGGAGGAAAACCATGCAGATATGGGGAGAAAATGCCTGGGAATTTATCCAACTACATTACTCCATTTTACTTTGAATTAGAGATTAAAATTATTTCATGTTTTCACTGCAATCTTCAGCTAATTAACCATTTTTTTCAGTCTTTTTCACAGAGGATGACAACAATTGTGGATCTTAGTATATACTAGAAGAAAGATTCCATGGGTTGTATGCAATTATGCCAGAGTCCGCCTTGCAATCTACAGCTGTTTTCAGTTCTACATTCAAATTCTGCTGACGCTTTGGCCTCCAATGCATTGTTTACCATAAGGCCTGCTTTTCTACAGGGCTAGTTAGTACAAGGTACAAGGTATTCATTAGCAACTCTTTGAGGAACGTCTACAGAAGACTCCAATCAAGCACTGAAAATGGGAAACAACAGGGACAAACTGAAAACCTTTGACAGGCTATAGAAAGTGCTATAAATCTCTGGCCTTCATATATTCTTATTATTATATTACATGAACCTCCCTGCAAGCATGTGCACAGAGGTTCTTCAAATATTCAATAGCCTGCAATCTTTGAGGTCTTATGGTGTTAAACCCATTTGTAAGAATGGAAAGAGGTGTCAGAAATGGCCTTGTAATTTAATAGCTCTTCGGTGTAGACCTCATAACCTGACGCCCGACTAGAAAAAAGCTCAGGGTTAGCCCTTAAGGGGGGGTCTATTGAGTCAGTAGATGAATGAGGACTGAATGCACTTATGCAGATTATGGAAACGGTGCGTTTGGAAGAAGCCAGCAGATGAATCACTCTTTGAAGGAGTGTTATGTAAATGAATAGGTGTGACTTGCTAAATTCGATATACATATGGGGGCTTTGAGATGACCATAATTTTCAGCATGGATAAAAGAGTTAAATAATGTGTAATTATTTAATGGCTTGTCTGTTAGATGCTGCCTCTGGCAGACATAACCCAGGGGGCTTAAATACATCGAAAATCTATTTCTGTCAAACCAGACTGAGAGGTTAGTGATGGAAAAAAGAATAGAGAAACAGCAACATTATTATACAGTAATAATAATGGAAGGTTTTCAATCTCTGGGAATTGCATCACTGGTGCTATTTCAAAAGCTACAGCTCTCTTGAGACTGTTATGCAGGTTTGTGAAATAAAACGGAATGATCATTGTTGTTTGCTGGGAAGTATTTTATTTTAAGGAAGTAACACTGGTGATTAAATACTATCTTGTCGTTTGAATAAGGCCCAAATTAAACACTTCACTTTATTCTTGTGTTTTTTCCTAATTTTCTTCCCCAAAATTTAGCTGTGTCCATTTCCATCCATGAGCTAGAACTCACACAATCACACATTTCTACCACGTGTCTATGCAGAGTCGTGGGAAGCCTCTTGCAATGTCTTCTTAGAATTGCTGCTAACACAATGTCAGTAAACAGACATGTTTTGTAATGAGCATACAAGGAGGTCATTCTGACCACCCAGCGAGAGCAAGGCCAATACTGACTCCTGGCCATGGATCACCCAGGGATAAGGGAAGGGTTTACATTTGAATAATTATTGTTAGTATCTTGCATCTCCATGTTTCACTTTTTCTCATGATAAAAAAAACATATTTTTAACACTGAAATTTTTATAAAAAATAAACCAATAGAAAGTCTCAATAGTCTAAGATGGGAAATTTTGCATTTTTTATTGAATTATTCTTCTTTGTCTTATTATTATTATTATTATTATTATTATTTTTACAGGTTTTATTATTTTTATTAATATTTTATTTTATATTATTATTATCATTATTATTATGTTATGTTATTTACTTATTTATTGCACTTCCATTTCTTGTTTATTGCACCTCAATCTTAGGGAGGGGAGGAGAGAGGTTATTATTATTTTTTATTGCAATTCTATTGTTAATATTAGATTTTACATTTTACAAAAATGTATTTTATTTGAATTTTAAATGTAATTTTGTTATAATAATTATTATTGATAATATTAATAACAATAATAATAATAATAATAATAATAATAATAATAATAATAATAATAATAATAATAATAATAATAATAATAATAATCCTCACATTAGTTAGGGTTTTAACAGGATCCAGGTTTCATACTTCTGGTTTTTCTGATCCTTACTCCCTGGACTTCTACACCTTTCCTTAAAACAGCAATTCAGCAATACGAAATTAATCACAGGACTTCAAAGCTGCAAAGTACTTGATCTCCTGTTGGTTTGACCTTTTTATTTATGTATGTGCTTTTACTTTCATGCTCCATGTTTCATGCCTTTGAAACTCTTTTATCTAAATGCATTTTTTATTCACTGTATAAAAATAGCAACACATAAACAACAACACACAAAATTCAAATAAAGGCAAACAAATCAAACATTTGGAATTCCAAGAATTTGAGATTATACCACCGTGTGGGTCCAATTTCTGCAACTGACCACTGCTTACACTATTTACAGTTTTCTCTTTTAGGAACCTTCTTCATCAAGCTACAGCTAGAAATTGCTACATGCATACTTTCATTAGGATTTAGGTCAGGCAGCCAGAAGACAGCCAACTTACTTTTCCAAGCATTCCAGACACGATATTGCCCATTCAAAGCTTTTTTTTTTTTTTCTCAAATCCTTACCTGTCAGTCCACCTCGCATAATAGCGGCTCTGATGCCAGGTATACACCATACGATTTTGGGCTGCCTCAGACGTAAGAAACGTGATATCTTTGATTATGGCTCCAAAATAGTGGTCCTACAACACATTGTGACATTCAAAGATGGCGGTTGTCACACTGACAGCCTAGTACACAAACTGTCTGAAAATTAGGTTGATCATCTCACCTAAATCTTCTAGCCAAGCAATAGGAATGGTAGCAGACTGAGCAACACCTGGTAAGTGTAGTGTAGTGTAGTGGGGTAGGTGACTGAATCCGAACAGGCTCCCTGCACCAATATATTGCACACTTTATGCAGTATGGAACATGACTAAGGGCTTCATGATAGGTGTATAATGCAATGTTTAGGTGCAGGATCCTGTATTTTTTATTTACTACGTGGTGCACTATGTAGGGAATAGGGATGCAGTCATAGTCTAGGATTCAGTAGGTGCTAACCATTGTGAAGTCCATACACAAACAAGTCAAGGTCATACCCTGTCTTAATGTTCCTGTTTTAATGCCCGCCCACAAGCCTGCCCCCTTTTACACTGCCATTAGCACTTTTTGTTATGCAAATAGTAATGGTTATCTAGCTGAAGGGCTGGAGTGTAAGAGTGTTCTTATGATTTAGATATGGACTGACATAAAGTCATTTAAAGTAGAGTGCAAATATTAGTTTTAATTATCAGAAATATGTGTGGTATAATAAATATAAACATTTGCTGTGTAAGAATCCATGTTTTTCTATTATTGTTAATGATTTTAATTTCATTTAAATGTTTTTTTATTATGCTTTTTCTAAATTATTTATTATTTTGTGTATTTTTATTTTTTCAAAGATTTATTTTTATAATTCATGATTTTTTATTATTTAATGGTAAATGGTCAAGTCTAATGGGCTGTTGTCTAGGTAGCTCTAATATGAACCTGAATCTGAATCTGTTTTATTGGCCAAATAGTATAGACTTTTGACAAATTTCCAGTCGCTGGAACTGAAGAAGACAGGTCTTCAGCCATGAACTCCTGACAATTATATTTTGGTCCCACCATCAGTGTCATTACTGTGTTCACACCTGCCCAAACAAACTGAACCAAGAGGTCAAACACACTGTGGTTTGATTCTAGTAGACTAAAGGCTGCAGGTGTGAAAGCACCCTAAAAAAGGAAATAGCAACAGTATACTGCAAGTTTTAAATAGTATAAATAAGCAGAAGACAATACATCAAAGCTGTCATATCATCTTATATCTGTGTTTTTCTTTATTTTTTCATGCAATAAGCCAGATGCTCTTTACATTGACAACTAGAATGAAAAGATGATCTTAAATGTCAATCAAATTATGTTCCATTAACCTACGGAAAATTCAGAAGATCAGGATAATTATTCTATCTCCTGGAAACTCACCACTGAAGTAGAGCTGTAGTATAGATCACCTTTGTTGAGTCCATGACAAGTCTAAATCCAAAGTCTAGAGTCAAGACCGGGTCCAAAGAGGTTTAGTCATGACGGAGTAAAATTAGAGACTGTAATTCGAAAATAAGTCAGAAAAAACATGTACAGACCTGTTTATATTGTGTGTGATGCTATGAGATAATCATTCTGTACTTTTCTATTATTTGACCTGATCTAAAAGGAGAGGCAGTGTAGCAGCACTGTAGGAGCACAGTAAGCCACATTATTGACCATTTTACTTCATTTACTCCCCTTACTGGTAATGTGTCTGTGGGCAAAATAAAAACGATGAGCATGGATGCACTGTGTGTAATGAGATACGTATGGCAGGTGTATGACTGGTTACCAGGTGGCTAATGTCAATGCCTGTTCCAGATGGATTTTGAAATAATTAAACCAATGCCTGTTTTCTGAATGAGATCACTTAATCAATTATTTTGTCAATTGTTACAGCTGTTTTTAGAGCTGCCCCATGACCCAAAGGCAGACAGTTCAAATACTGGACTGGTTCAAGTATCACCGAAGTAATCATGACCAAGCACTGCTCCCTGGGCACTGCCCACATCAGCTGCCCACTGCTCCAACATGGATGGGTTCAGTGCAAGGTCACATTTTGTTGTGGTGGACTGTGTGCTATGCTGTGTTTACAATGACAAAAATGATTTACACCATTGCTGTGAGAATTTGATGGCATTCAGCCACAATAGCATAGATGAGGTCAGGTTATGATGTTAGGATCACCAACACCACTTCAACCCAAGGGAACGGAATAGAGTCTCTTGAGAATCACTTGAGAGAATGTAGTTTCACCACTCCACAGCCAAGTGCTGGGGGGCTCTATCCCTACACTGGGGATGTTGACCTCAGGCTTATTTGCAGCTGCTCCAAAGTATCCCATCCTATTGGCAACAAATTTGTATGGAGACTGTGTGTTTAAAGTGACCACATTAGAAGGAAATTCTGGACATACAGGGAACCAATATGAGAAGGTGCAAAATAAATTGGTGCCGGGAGAAACAATGACTTATCACACCTGGGTTCTCCCAGCATGGTTTCAAATGTTTCTGTGAGCATTTACAATACTGGAAAAGTTTAATTAACATGAGGCAGTGGGGGACTGTTATAAGCGGCACAAAAGACAAATCTGTCATTTGAGCTACCGTCCTAATGCACAATAGACAAGGTTGCTGGTGGAACTCTGGGAGATAAAGAAAAACAAAACGTGATGTGAAATTTTCTCTATTTGCAGATGACTAATGGCTTCTATGCATGTATTTTTCCAGTATTATGGCCTGCCTTTGCCTTCAGCTTTCTCCAATGATCAACAAAAAAATACACCCCAACTGAATTGACTCTTCCACTGTTCATTTGTGTCCAGCTGAAGTGCTAGCACTCAATACTGGAAATTGATCTTTTGAATTGATTTCTCCGTCCAGTGAAGTCTCAGTGCATGGTTTATGATAATTTTCTTTCCGATTCCACATAACTGATAATTGGTTGCATGAAAAATGATCAGTATTTCAGTATGACTGACTGTCCTTATCAGAAAAAAAGCTGAAAAAAGACCAGGAATAAGGCCTAAAAGAAGGCAGCAGCTGTCAATTGTATATATATATTCACTGTCATGTAATCGTCTTGAGGAGAGAAGTTCACATTCACCTCGGTATAACTGGTAGAGCCAACTCTTTTGTTTTAGAAGATTTTTGTGCCTCTTTCTGCAGGAAAATCTCAGGAATCCAAGAAAAAACAGAACTATTTGCATGCAAATCTCCAGCTACACCTATAGAGCTGAAAAAAAACCTAGTGTTAAATTAACACCTACACAGCACTCATTTAAGGCCGATGGTAAGCAAAATCCCCAGTGTTGAATTAACACATTTTGTTCATTTGTGTAAAACTTCAGGTGTTTACTTAACACTGCATGCGTTAATTCAGCTCTGGGGATTCTCCTGTGACAGCCTAAACTGTAGCCAGGTCCTCTTATAAGTGGCATAACCAGTCGTTCACAGCTACCACATGCCACTTTTTCTTTTATTGTTTAAGATCATGAAGACATCATAGGCAATTTCCGACCAGAGGAACTTAAGCTCTTAGAATCATTGGCTGAAGTTCCCCTTATTTGTTTGTCTGCACTGCAGGAATTAAGGACAATTTATTTATTTATTATAATTTTTATTATTTATTATAGCTAGCTATAATATAGCTATATAGCTATATAGACTATTTTAGCTCCTACTTTAGAGTTGGTAGTTTTCACACTAGAGGAACTGTGAGAGATGTAAGGGAACGGTGATGGGTTAAGAAAAAAATGGTCCAGATGTAAGTGTATGGTGATATGTCCAGACAAAAGTGTACAGTGATTAGTCCAGATGTAAATGTATAGTCATTGGTCCAGACAAGAGTGTTAAGCATACGATGACTGGTCCATATGAAAGTGTATGGTGACTGGTCGAGATATAAGCGTATGGAGATTGGTAGAGACAAAAGTGTATGGGGACTGTAGTCACCATTTTTAAACTGTGTGAAGTGTTCACCGTGTAAACAACAGCTCTTAGCAAAAGAGCTAAAAGATGGGAAAAACAAGGACAAGATCAGGCCTTCAGGTAACATGCGACAGAGGACATTTACCATGGCTTTGACACATCTAAACTCTCGATCACGACGCCCACCATCTTCTCTTATGCGGTCATTATACCAGCCATCTGTCAGTTTGAGTCACTTCAGCATCACTACTGGTGGCGCAAATGCAAACAGAAAAAACACCCCTGAAGGTGTGTAGTTCTCACGGGGGGCTCCCCAGTGGGTAGTCCCTTTCAAAAAGTCCCTAGAAGTGTTTGGTGCAAAAGCGCCATATGTCTTTGTTTTTTTTTGTCTTCAATGTTGATGTACACAACAGTATTTCCAAAGCATCAGGTAAAATTTTTCTTAACAGGTAACCTGATTTTGATAACTTTTGCAGATTTACTGCATCTGCCTAGCATGTCCACAGACTTCCAAAAAATTTAATTTAAACTGTACATCTGAAAGGTCTAATGCTTGCTGGGAGGGTTATCCGCATAATTGATTCTCCAAGAGATTCAGTTTCATACTAATATTATATTTGTGTTTGTTTTATTTTATTTATGGTGACTTTAGGGCAGCACAGTGGCACAGTGGGGAGTTGAAGTGGTAGAAGAGTTTGCACGTTCTTCCTCTAAAGTAAAATGAAAAAGTCAAGTGACTATTTGCCATTGTGAACACACTCAAGCACCACAACAAACCTCTGCATTTAACCCATCACATGTGCACATGTGGAGCAGAGCGCAGCTATCGACAGCACCCTAGGAGCAGTGTAGCGGGATGGTACCTTGCTCAAGGGTACCTCAGTGGTGCCCAGGCCAAGACTTGAACCTGCAAGCTTCAGGTCCCAAAGGCAATGTCCTAACCACTAGGCCATAACTGTGTGGGGATCCACCAGGGTTTCTGGGTTCCTTCCACAGTTTAAAGATGGGTGTCATGTGAATTGGTTTAACTATATTTGTCTAAATGTCTGCCCTACGATGGACTGGTGGACCATTCAGGGTCTCTGCACTTTGATCTGGACCAGCCATTGTATGCTTATGTCTGGACCAATCACTATTCACTTTTGTCTGGACCAGTGGCCATACATGTACATCTGGACCAATCACTGTACATGTTTGTCTTAACCAATCACCATTCACTTATATCTCTTATGGTTCCTCTAGTGTGAGAAAGTACCAACTCTAAAGGAGGAGCTAAAATAGTTCTGTACTATTCAGTACTGGGATAAGCTCCAGTGCCCCCTGCCACCCTGACTATGATAAGCATCTTAGAAAATTATGCATATATATTCTCTGTGCCCCATATGTAGATATTGTATTTATTATACAGTTAACATCAATACAGTGGCCACAAAAAATGTATGTGAATAATTTTAACCACTTTCTTTAGACTGGGTGATAAGCCAATGAGGATAGACTATTTTTGAAGAAAGCCTGACTCAAAAAATCCAGTTTGTTTAGTGTGAAGGCTCTGTACTGAGCCAGGATGGTTCACAGATAATATAAGATAAATGTAATCTTTATTAATACTGAGGGAAAGTCCTGTGCCTTTTATATGGTCAGTGCAACAAAGATAGAAA
Source organism: Arnoldichthys spilopterus (assembly GCA_037974385.1). Taxonomy (NCBI): domain Eukaryota; kingdom Metazoa; phylum Chordata; class Actinopteri; order Characiformes; family Lepidarchidae; genus Arnoldichthys; species Arnoldichthys spilopterus. The sequence goes on from JBBPDA010000003.1 coordinate 2,080,603, forward strand.
TATAGTGGAAACAGAGCAGAAAAAGAAACAATATAGTTAAAAATGACAAAAATTACAACAGCCAGACAAAGTGCAAGTATATAACAGTTTAATGTATAAAATCTGTGTTGTACATACTTTCAAATGTATACCCAAAATGTACATACTTGTTCAGATTTTATATATATACAGTAGAAAGGGTGATGCAAACAGGCTAAAAGGGACGTAGTGATTTATAATAATAATAATAATAATATGACAATAATAAGATGAGGTAGGTGAAGCAAGGAGAGTAATTTATGGATAATATCATAATAAACAAGAACATATGGGATATTGTTAATGTGTTGTGCACGTTTTAGATGTTATAGCTGTTCTAAATGTTCCTCAGACAGAATGGAGAGCAGCTATACCGCCTGATGCCCACAGGCTGCACTTGTCTGCACCTTAGAGCAATGAGACTTTTACTGTGTGTGCCGTGGTGACCAATCAGGGTGGCATGCATGGGGTGGGATTGATTGTCCCTGATGCTGAGAAGTTTCCTTAGCATTCTCTTCTCAGACACCTCCACCACAGTCTCAAGTTCCCCTCCCAGAATTGAACCTACATTCCTGATCAGTTTGAGTAAATGGGTAAAGATGGGTTTTGGCATGGTTCAGCTAGACTAGCATGATCATTAACCATGTCCAAGCATGGAACTTGAACAGGACGTCTACTCTCCCATTCAACAAACAGGCCACACGTAGACCCTGTCCACGCATAGCCAGGTATTTCTAAATTTTGATTTTCCTTTTTCGTTTAAAAAAAAACCCGTCCACAAAAGCACGTATTTGTGTTCACAAATAAACACCGAAAAAGATGCCAAAAGCATGCCAAAGCAACAAGTGGCATGAGGTGGCTACTTGTGGAAGTACAAGTTCATTTTCAAAGTTGTCCCAACAACCACTGTTTGGACCGGTTCTCATCCAAAACTGGCGAGAACGTTGGCGGTGGGTGCTCAGGTGTGGTACTGTCTGTGTTGAATATAGTAGCGACATCCGAAGCTCAGTCTTACACCTGTGTCCTTCATAATGGAGGGGAAGTCACTGTGCGTGTGTTTGAGCTGTAAAAAGTTAGAATAGCAAAGTTACGAGCAACAGTGTTGTGTCTGTGTGAGCCAACACAGAAAATCACCTTGCTAAACAAACATGGCGCAGAGTGACGTCAACGGAGATTAAGTTTTTTGTTTTCCTCGTCAACACGTAAACATAAACTTGAACACTTTTAAAGGCGTTTTCAGAAATGTCAATAATCATTGGGCAAAAATGGCTTTTACAGTACATGTGTGCGGAAGCCAAAACACATAGAAAAAGCTACGTTTTTAAAAATACCCAGCTACATGTGGGCACAGAGCATAAATAAATATCCCCCCAATACATATTATACTAACAGTTTTGGATCAAAAACATGCCAGACGCCTTCGTAAAGGTCTTGGTAAGTTCAGTTTATTACAAAGTCCACTTGGTTTGCCATTTTGTTTCTGAAAACAGTCCACTTTTAAGTTTGGCACACATTTTTGGGGGCTTCTGGATCTCCAGCCCCACTGAGGAAAGTTTACGCTCCAACATGTTACCCTATTCTGATTTTGACAACTTTTGCTGATCTGTTGCACCCATCTTGCACATCTGCAGAGCTCCTTGCAGGACGTTCAAATATTGAACTGAATATCGACGTCCAAGACCGACGCAATACAGACATAATCTGTATGTCTGGCAGATGTCTCGTCTTTGCTGGGGGAGCATAACTTTAACAAGGTGGAACTGACCGTCCAAGACATCTCTTTGTTTTGAAGTAACGTCTATTTCAAGCGAAATTTAAATTCAAAATTCAAATTTAAAAAAATAAATAAACAACTGATCCCTGCGTTTGTACTGGAATTAGAGCCAACGCAAATGCACTCGCACATACACAATCTTTTCTTTTTCTTCTTAACCTTCATATGTATTATTTATTTAACAGTATTTTTAATAAAATTCACTTATATATTTTTTTCTTTTCTTCGTGAACTTATTTTCTTTCAATTTATTACAGAAGCATGCTTAATCTTTAACATTTTCTTCTCTTTGTTGTGTGTTTATGTCATTTTATAGATATACAGAAGTATGTGTGACTGCAGCTCTACTGCTTTATTACATACAGTGGACATTTGTGTCAGAGAGATGGAGAAAAGAGAACGAGAGGGAGACACATTGGCGAGAGGGGGAGTGAAAGGGAGGGAAGAAGAGATGGTGGGGGGGGGGAGCAAGACAGAAAGAAAGAAGGGAGAGAGATGGGGTGAGAGAAAGAGTAAGGGAGAGAGAGAGAGAGAGAGAGAGAGAGAGAGAGAGAGAGAGAGAGAGAGAGAGAGAGAGAGAGAGAGA
>JBBPDA010000003.1:2095235-2114224 GCA_037974385.1 Arnoldichthys spilopterus
ATATAGTGTGATTAATGTTCCCATTCATTGTGTGGGCAGTGGTGGCCTAGTGGTTAGGACACTGCCTTTGAGACCTAAAGGTCTAAGGTTCGAGTACAAGGTTCGAGTACTGAGGTACCCTTGCAAGGTTGAGCAAGGTACTGTCCCGCTACACTGCCTGCTGCTCCATGTGTGCATGTGTGATGGGATAAATGCAGAGGTTGCATTTCGTTGTGGTGCTTGAGTGTGTTCACAATGACAAAGTTTCACTTTCACATGTATTGACAGCATTTGGATGGGCAGTGGTGGACTAGTGGTGCTTGCCCTTGTGAACTGACAGTCGCAAGTTCATATCCCAGCCCGGGCACCACTGAGGTACTCTTTAGCAAGGTCCTGTCCCAGTACTCCCCTGGTGCTGTTGCCCACTGCTCCACATATGCACATGTGATGGGTTAAATGCAGAGGCCAAATTTCATTGTCGTGCACTTTGTTGGTGATTGAGTGTGATTGCATTTAGCAGATGCTCCTATCCAGAGCGATGCACATGGGTGCTCCGTGGTCTACAGAGAAAACCTGTCCCTCATATTAGCAAGTCTAGACTTAAGTTAAGAGCTGCCAGTCAACCAAGATTCTGCCATAGCTGAATTTTATCCTCTACCCACAACCAGATTACACAGAAAATATCCAAGGATTTTGTTTACGAATATGTTGTTATTTGTGAAAATTTGTGTTCGTTTTCTTAGTTGAAGACATGCAGTTTTCGTCCTAAATGCTCTTTGAAATCATGGGTCTTCAGAGAGCAATGGTCAGGGAAAGGTCTTTCCACCACTTGGCTGCAAGAACAGAGAAGAGTCTTGATTACTGTCTTTAATTTTTGAGCAGGGGGGTGTCCAGTCAGGCTGAGCAGTTTGGCCTTAGGAAAGCATTAACATTTTTAATCAGCCATAGGAAGCTAGTGAAGGGTTCGCGGTAGAGTGGTGAGTGAGAATTTCAGAGGTGAATGTTGATTTGCTAAGGTAAAATTAATAAGCAAAGTAAATAAGCTGACACTTTTATGTTAAGTGAAATGGTCTTTTTTAGGCTGTTTAGATGAGCAAAAGTCGTTGAATGCTGGATGCTGTGTCGCACTCCTTTATGTGACAGACTCCTCGGTGCAATTTTTTCTTCAGCTGTTTTCAGTATGAATGCGACAGTGGAAAAAAAAATCTCTTTTAAATGTCTTTTATAGTACATGGGATTCTTTTTAATCCACAAGCAGTCACTGACCTAGTGTTCTTTGTTTGCTAGAGCGAAATACAGGCTGACCTACAAGACATGGAATGACTCATTTGGGGACACTTGCCTGCCTTTTAAAAGCAGTACTACTTAAAACTCAAATGTTTATAGCCACATTTTTACATTCTACGTTGATGTAAACCAAAGTCAAAAGGATTTTAAAATAATGAATACATGGTCTTAAATGTTTTTATTGCCCTGTTTACAGTGGAAATGAAAATCAGTAGCAAACTTTATAAAATGCAGTTGCTTCAGTAGCTAAGTCACTTGGCAATTTTTGTAAAAATGTATATACAAAATTTGATGAAAATATACAAAATTTCTGTGCTGCTATTTTTGTTGATTACAGTCTCTCGGCTTTATGTCTGTAAACATGAACTATATGAAGATTAAATACGGAAATTAATACTAGTATAATGAAGTAATACTCGAAAAACCACATTATTTGGTCCAGCATAAGAAAATATCTTATTAAATATAAATCTTTTAAAATATTTTTTTAGAGTTAACCTAGTGTTCTTTGTTTCCTAAAGTAAAATACAGGCTGACCTACAAGACATGGAATGACTCATTTGGGGACACTTGCCTGCCTTTTAAAAGCAATACTACCTAAATCGCGATTATACACATTTTTACATTCCACATTTGTGTCTACCAAAGGATTTCTGAGTAATGAAATACATGGTCTTAACTGGTAGTTCTTCATTAAACACGTGTATGTGCTGTCTTTTCTTTTACCACTATTCTTTTATTAAAGTAACAGGAAATTTGACCAGCAACGTGTCTTTAAGAATGGTTTTGCAGACCAAGTAATAACCTTCTAAGGTTGCCTTTTCTTCGTGTGTAATGGGATTTTGAGTCGGTTGCATTCTAATTTGAGAGAAACCGAGGCAAGGGACCGGCCAGGGTCTTGACACAGCAAATCTGTGGTCTCTCATTACCGCTGTGTTTTCATCAGATAACTTTTGATGATGGATTCTCGAAAATTATCTCACGAGTCCATAATGAAGCAGCCAGCTCGTTTCAGTCTTGGCCTAACAATTTGTATGGCCTAACATTAATCACGCCTGTGCCGGACGAGTTGCTCTCATTTTGAAATTAATTATCGGAGATGCGCATTAAGTTACGGTTCAGTTCCCTTTAAGAAAGAGAAGGAATCACCCCCCTCCCGGATGTTGCATACAAGGACTAAGGGGATGCAGTGTAAGCTGTTTTATGGTTTGATAATCCTCTCACAGCCACTGAATGGGTAAAGTGATCAGTTTGATAAATGTGTCACCTTTAGAGGCCTTTAAATTTTCAGTTGAATATCCATTACACCAACAACCAGCCACAGGACGTGTAAGCAAGGTTCAGCTTCTTTGTTGATAAATTACTTACATGGATGTTGGAGCATAAGAATCATTAGTGATCAGCACTGTAAAAGCATCTACTTTACTGGAAATGCTTCATACTAAATGTTGGAACATTGCTATGAAGATTTGATAGCAGCCACAAGAAGATTAGATGCGATTAGATTAGATTAGGGTGTCAGATGTTTCTGGATGAATAGTTATGAATTATGTGGGAAATACAGTATATATAGTATCTAGACATAGTTGCGAAGACATGTGTGAATTGTTTTAACCAGAAGAGGAAAGCCATACACCACATTACTGCTGTGCAGCTTTAAAGCTTTAAGTCTATTTTTTGCTGTTTGCTGTGTCACATTAGTAGAACCATATACAGATACTACCACTAAGGACAGCAATACTATGAGATTTTCACAGTATGATAACCATCTCCAAAGATGGGGGAAGCTGTGGCCTAATGGTTAATGAAGTGGGTTTGAGACCAAAGGGTCATTGGTTCGATTTCCCTGAACTCCTCATGGCTGAAGTGCCCTTGAGCGAGGCACCTAACCCCCAACAGCTTCCAGGGAGCTGTGACTGTGACTGCCCCTTGCTCCGGGTATGTGTGTTCACCATGTGTGCTCAGTGCTTAAGATTGGTAAAATGCAGAGAATCATTTCCCCATGGGGATTAAAAGGAGGGTAATTAAATAAAAAAGTAAATAAAATATATCAGTTTGATGTTATTACATTTTATCAGTTACAATGATACCTAAAGGCATGAAACGAATGTGTTTTTAGTTGAACAAATGCATATTAGGCCATAGTTAAAGTTTTTTTTTTTAACATAAAAATATGTGCAGAACATCTCACTTTTGAAAATAAATAGAATAAATTAGAAAATTATACATTATTGTAGCTGGCTGAGGCAGAGCTCTTCTCAAACTGTCACCAAATATGATGGTAAACGGTAATAATACTGCATAAAAAGTTGTTTCATTCAGGACTTCAAAATCATTAGCGTTACCTTTATGTTTTACAAAAGTTTAGACGTTAATGACTCAAATGTGAGGGAGCAAAGTCAAGCGCCTGGTGTATTTAAGCGGCTTGGATCTGTAGCCTCCTAGTAAACCTCGATAAGCACTAACGTCAAGCCTCGTTTGTGATGTTTGGAGCTGTAGCATGTTTGCTAATGGTAAGCTGACAAGGGCCACATTAACAGTAGGGCTGCTGATTTATTGCAAAAGTCATAATCACAGTTATTTTGGTCAGTTATACACTGACCAATTATAGAATTACATTTTAACGTGAATTTTCTTAAAGTTAAAATAAATTTCAACTGAAAAAACAAATTAAATCACAAGCATTGTCTAGAGTGATCCAAAAATGAGACAAAGTGGAATCCAGGGTTAACACAAGACAAAGTGAAAGCATGGTTGTGAAATAGAACACAGCACAATCATTTTATCTCGATTATCTTGTGTTTTTATGTTGGAATTCAAAATTGTAATTGGAAAGCAAAATCTAGTTAAGTGCACAGCACTACTTAATAGTACAGCTTCTAATGATCTACTGAATTCAGATTATTGTTCGGATTACTCACACTTTAAAAAAGAAAACTCATATATGAAGATGAGGGTTGGAGGGACAGCCGGAATTGAACATGTTTTGTGATGTATGACTCACATTTCTGCATAGTTTTTCTTAGGTATGTCCTATTTCTAATTAAGCAGCTTCTCAGATGGATAAAGAAACCATAACTGACATGATACAGCTGGAAGGAGCATTTGGAGGAGGTCAGCAGCATCTGTGGGATGATAAGAGTGTGCTTAATTGTTAGAAGGGAATGCATGTTGAACTTGTTTCCATTTCTGAATATGACTATTTTAAAGCACAATTCCATACTTTTTAAATTTGTCAGATAATTTCATAATTCAGTCATAATTGTGAAATGCTGTTGTAATTTTGAAACCATCTTTATTTTTGTCTACTGCAGTAAACCTCAGTACTGTCCTACCACCAAACCCTAGCTGTCATTTTGTAATGATTTAGTAGCCCATTCAGATTGTAGCAGATTTAATCAAAGAGAAAGGCATATTAATTTTTCAATATTAAAGTTTTATCATAGTAGTGTGCCATCCAAACACCACAGGGGCAAACATTTGCACTGATGGTTGTGAATTGAAGCACCAAACACCAGCAAATAATGCTGAAGAGGGTTAACAGTATATTAACAGTGCTCAGTTCAAACCAATCACATTGCCTCTGGTAGCGTGACCAATCACAGCTCCAGTTGGATGTTCCAACGGCTGAGGTGTTCATGTAATTCAACAAGGCCAATATTTAACCATTACAAAGATCCTGATTGGCTGCGCTTTTTTCAAATTGTTCTTTCCATGACGTTTCTCTAGGTCTGTGTACCAAAAATATAACAACAAATAACATAACCATTTTACAACCTTAAAATTAAACAGGCTCTTTGTTTCTGTGCGTTACAGACTTATATATGTAAATGATGTTGTTTCAGATCGACTGCTCTGTTTTACAGCTCATTCAAAAGGCAGCACGGGGCTGGAACACTGCTTAAAACGTCAGAAAGAATGGGCGGGGCTAAAGTACTGTAGGTTGCTGAATGAGTTGAAAATGTTTTGGTTTTGTGACATCACAAAAGTTTTCAAATATGGACACTATAGAGGAGAAATGAACATACGTTTTGAAATTTCTTTACAAAAATACTTAGTACCTATATATAATAATGTATTAATTCTGTTAATAATATTTAATATCTACATATGTCAAGCCTTTTGTAATCTGGAAAAGTGATGATATTGGCAATCAAAATATTGCATGTGTTATATGTAGCAGTATAATTGCAATATTAATACTTTGTCCATATCGTTCGGCCCTAATTTACATTTTTCCAAACATGATATGCATATGTACATTTTAGCATTGTCTTTCTGTTATCATGACCATTTCATGACCATTTCTGGCCGTAGTAAATGAGCCTAGGTACTGGCTTTTCTTATCCTTATTATATGTTCACCATCATCCTGCCTAACAAACTTAGAGCCAGGTAATTGGGCAGTCATGACATTACCGGTGAAATGTCAAGAGTTTTTCCCCTTGCATAAACAAATGAAGTGGGAATGACTTGGAACTGAAGTGTGAGCTGGGTTTTTAACACGTGCATGTAACGTGACATTCTCAACACTCATGAGCACGACTACGGTGGCCTCACTGCCTTGCGCTCTATTAGTCCCAACAGACAGATCAGTCAGTCTAGATACTTTGATCTGTTTTACTCCTCGCGTTTATGAAATTATGAGCTCTCAGTTCTAATTCTGCATGGGTGTAGTTTCCCGGTGCACTGTGATCAATGTTATTTCCGACACCCACATGCATTTGAAGCCTCTTAATTGCCTAGTTTTGCACAGCGGTTTAGGTGCTGTGGGGAAGTCTCAGTGGGCCACGAGTAGGTGTTAAAGTGTTAAGAAGGGAATCGCATGAGCAGGGTAAAAATTCACCAAAATGTATATTTTTGATGTTTTGTGAAAAAGGAAGTATTTATTTAGTTATGAACTTATTTTCACATTAATTCTGTTAGTCAGAGAAACACAAGATGGGATGCGAAAGGATTTTCCAAGCGTAGCTCAAAACACCCCGAATCCTGTTAGTTTAAAGCTCATTGTGAAATGTTCTAAAATAAGCCTGGCATGTTGTTAAAACAGTCTGATCCAGCACAAATTACCACTTTGTCCCTAGCGTTTGACCTAACTTGCAGTGAAACTCAGGCAAGTCAGACTTGGTATATCAGCTGAGACAGAATGCCCACGCAGCCACCACTTTTCTCATTTCAGCTTAAACGCAAGCCTCGTGACATTTCCATAAGCCGATGTGGGTGGAGGATGGTGGGGGGCTGGGGGGGAGGGGGTCACAGCATGTGCCCAGCCATCTGGGGCCAATGGGATACGAGCACCCTGTCAGCTTCCTCTAAAGGAAGTCCTGATGTTCACCAGAAGCTAATAGGACAGCAACCCCAGGCCTCCCACTTACTGCTCTAACATAGGGAGTAATGTAGGGATACAAGCTGTCACGGGAAAGGATGATTCTTAACACGCCACATACGGTGCTTTACACAACATAAACAGCATTTTAATTATGGCTCTAATGCCCACAAAGGACAAAGGAATGTCAGGTGATCTATGGGGTGTTATGAAAGGATTTACAGCACTGTGCAAAAGTCTTAGGCACCTATGATAATAGTTTAAAGCCCTTTATCTAAGCAGCGAGTTCCTATCTGCAGCAAAAACACAAGAGAACATTAGAATCAATGCAAACAAACTGGAAAGCAGTGAAAAGCAATGATCTGTTTGTAAAAAAAATTTGTTGTTGTGCGAGCTGGCCGTCTCCAGTCATTGCATGGATGTATGAAATTCCATCAGCACTTGATTTCATCCAAAGAAGGACTGATTGATTTGGTGGAATCTACAAGTAAAACTGGACGTCCATTAAAGGTCTGGGAATGGTCAATACAACAAACTGATACATAAAATCACAGTTTACTGTTTTTTTGTTGTTTGTGTTTATTCTAATATTAGTGGGTTTTTTTTCAGAAAACAGAAAAACTCACTGCCCAGATAAGCAGCTTTTAATGGTCGTTTTCTCAGGGGCCTAAGACTTTAACATAGTACTGCAGATGTGTCTGACAACTCTGCCTAAGTATTATCCATTAAGGCCCTGTCCACAAGGCATCTAAATTTCCTGACTCCTCATTGGAGCGAATCATGCCATTTACTCAGGCTTTTATGACTTGCATTCGGTCGGCTGTGCGTTCGGATGGCGCCAAAAAATGCGTATGCAGCTTTTATTGGTGCCAATTTCTGCCAAAATCCTAATAAGTGCAAAGAAAAAGTCATCATTGCGTTTGCATGGCGTAAGTTTAGGACCTTATCTTTCCCATGGTTTTTCAGTCAGAGTGTGAACCCAATAGCGGCATCACCGACGGCAGTAGTGCCATACACTGAAGGATGAAGCTCAAACCCCACAGGTTAAAAAGAAAGCTGGATTACCTGATTACTGCCCCCCACAGGTAGCATACAGAATTACAGTCTGGGCTGCAGGTTGGTGTAACATTGAAGGAAACGAAGGTAAATGTAACATCATATTGAAGTCGCGACTTCAATTGCGGCTACAAAACGCCTAGAAGCTTATCCAAGATTTGAACGCCCGTGTGGACTAGGCCTAACAGACACAAAGGGCTAAACAAAACCATTCTGTCTAGTCTATATTTCAAGGTCCTAATTCTGAATACAAGAACCTAATGCATATTTCCTCAGCATATACTTAAACACATACATTCTAAACCGTCCTGCTTTATCTATACCCTGCAGACTCGCTGGTTTGTGTGCACTGCCACTTCATTCTTGCATTTAACTCCAAGGAAGCTAAAGGCAAAAACAAATAAGGAAAGCTACTGCCATTCATCTTTCACTCGCTGTCTGCAAAGTGTTTTGCAACCTTATTATTTAAGTGCCATCTTTGCACCATTATTTGTCTACTTTCCTCACTGGAGTTTGAGTCTGTGAGAACTATGAGATAATGCTGTCTGTAAAAAAGCCTTTTAACCCAGTAATTTATCTCTGAGAATAATCTTTTTTATTTGGTTGCAAGGCTATACCTTTTTATTTTGCAGACCCTGTCCTGTCAAGCACCCGAGCGTTTCACAAGCCGCTCACAAATGGTGTTTCTCCTTAACTGTATTTTTCGAAGGTGACAGCCACAAATTTAGGGGCCCTCCATTGCCTGGCACTTCACAGGACTGCTCATTTGTGTTCCAAACAAGCCAAGAGATTGAAGCCTATCTAAACATCTCCTCCGGCCTGGAATGAGAAAAGGAAAAGAAGAAAAAGTAGAAAAGAGAGATCTCCACAGGGAGACAGAAGGTAATTTGTCAATGCTATTGAGTCAGATCTGCTTGCAGAGTCGTGTTTGTTTTTTGAGGGGCAGGCAACCTAATGAGAAGATGCCAATTCACCGTTAGGCTTTGGTGAAGAGGGCACACAAAAGAGGGTGTCTGGAGCTATTAAGCAGGAATACTGACAAATAATACAGACGAATGACGCAAGGTAGAGCCAAAGTCAACTGCAGCTCTGGCAGAAACACATGTTTGTTTCTTAAGGCCTTCTTTTTTTACCCAGACGAAAAAGCATAGAAAGGAAACATCTTGAAAACAGTTGAAATATAAAACACTGCTGCTGCCATTGCCAGTTTACCAAGCTGTTGCATGTTGCCTGCTTTTCTTGTTGACCCTGAAAACAATTAGAATACAATGAAGAGCATCTCCTCATAAACTCAAGCATGCTTTTGTGGTGCAGAACATGAAAAGGATCATCAGAGGTCCAGTAAAAGACTGGCCTCTTTGACAGGAACATGGTTCCATGTCTTTGTGATTAATGTGCATCTCGAAGCAAGGGTCACCCGCCTCCATTTTTAATGCTAGCTGGAACTCACTACTGCCCCAGTGCCCTTCAGTGGCTGCCTTTCTCATTAATTCACAGTCTCTCGTGAAACACAGTCTACCCAGAAATAACCAGTCAGTGTCTCCTAAAGCTGAAGAACAAAACTCACATAATAGATATCAGTGGAATCAAAATAATGAAATATGTGGATATTTGGTGGTTCAGGCAGCTGGCTTTCTAAGACAATTGGTCTCTGCATATTTTATATGTTTAATATACATATACGTAGACTATACATATATTCTAATGTACGAAACTAATTGAGAAAAGTTTTGCTACATCTAGACCAACCTCTGCATGGTGCTGACATGCCAGTCCGCCCTTAGCTTAATAAAATAAAATTAGATTGACCTCTGGTTGGAGTCCTGTTATTCTGCTGATTACTAACTTTAAGTGACAGTATGAGGAGAAGGAAGAAAAAGCCATTTTGTTTGGAGGTCAAAAAGCCCAAATGTTACAGTCGTCCGACACTTTATGACATGCCAGCTGCCACCAGTGTCTGCATTTAATGTGCTGACAAAAGTGAAATATAATTAATGCAACCACCAACTGCTCAGGCTGAGTCACCGCTGCAGTTGGTGATCATTTTGCTGCACGGACAGTAAGAGTCAATGAGGCTGAAGATGGATGATTTCTCATAGATGTCAAAGTAGATAGGGAGTCTTAAAGGAATATTGCCTAAAATACTATCGCTGCAAAAGAATGGGCGGAAACTCATACAGGCCAGGGAGAGCAAATGGGAGCTTGGAGAATGGTGTATTTAACCATGTTAGTGCTATATACAGTTATTTTTGAACTGAAATGTTTAGGTACAATGATGTATCAGTTTGTAAAACCCATCCAATGCTCAGAGCAGTAAACTTTCTTTAAATGTGCTATTAAACAAATAGAGAATAGTGCAGTTCCTTTATTAGCAATAGCAAACAAACATCTTAGTGAAGCTACAAAGAAAATCAACATTACTGGATAACTACATGCTTGGAGGAGGACAGTTCTATTTTTAATATTTTTTATTTTTGGTACATCAGCCAGTGGGCAGCTTCGTTGGCTAGTATCAATTGATGGGGGAAGGGGAAGGCCACCCAACTCATCCATAGATTGAGAAGCCAATACTGCCTTCTTGGACTGGTGGCTACAGATGGCTGTGGCATCATCCGGTATTTAGTTCAAAAACTCCTGCCGATCCAGACAATATTTCGATAATTCAGCTGCTTACAATTATTATTATTACTTTAATAAATGTTTTCTAACCACCAACCCAATGTTATTGGACAGCATGACCCGCTTGGAGGAAAACAATGACTGGCAGCTAACAGATTCCTACCCACCAAGAGAGAGAAGTCAGTTGTGGTCTTCTGGACTTTTGGCTAGGATGGCTGCAGCACCACAGGGAATCGAACCAGCAACTCTCTAATGGTGGGGCCAATGCTTAGACCTCTGTGCCACTTGAGAGCCTAGCATTGTCGGGAGCCTCCCAAGTGGCAGCCTAGCATAGTTAGTGTTTTTGTTTATTATGCTGACATATCAAATTGATACTGTATGAATAATTGATCATTTTGGATTTTATACATTTATTTTTTTGCATTGTGCATTATGAAAATAACTTTAAGTGGCATGGTCAGTGGTGGTGTAACACTTCAACTGAGGTACCTATGAGCAAAGTACTGTCTCCAAGCCCTACACGGATGGGTTAAATGCAGAAGTCACATTTTGTCGTGGTGTGGTGCGGTGCGGTGTGTTCACAATGACAAATAATCACTCTCACATATTTGCCATACTGCTCACCCTGGTGTGCAGTAGTTGTGAGTGGACAAACGTTTGACTTGGCAGAAACTGCAGTAATATTTTTCTGTTGGGATTAAAATGAGGTTATAAAACTTTTTATTTATTTCAAGTCATGTATTCATTTGAATTGCAACTTTTTGTTCGACTTAGTGTCACATTAGGCCTAGTCCACATGGGCACTCGGTGTCTATTCACAAAACCTTTACGTAATCCAGCAATGGATAGAAGTGGAGAATGTTAACATGCACAGTAACACATTTTAGCCAGCAAGCCGCCAACGAGTCCCTGAGAGAAAATATTTTTCTACTGCTGCAGTTTCTAACCCTTACCATCTTCAACAAAAGACACCACGCCATATCACACTGCACCACAATGAACACATTGCTTTTCCGAATCACTGTTTGCATGGTACCCTCTTGTATCATTTCCATGAAAGGCCTTAAAGAGAGATTGAGCGATATGGAAAAATAAAGTGAAGGCAGGCTCGAACATCAAGACAGATAGAAAGAGTCTGAGAGAAAGAGACCAGGGGGATTTGCTGCCGAAAGTGGGTAAAGGGCTGCGATAGTGATGCAAAGCGATAAAGAGTGTGAGTGTGTCAAAGAAAGGTTGACGTGTAATCTCTGAGGAGCATGTTTTAATGCTTTTGTTTTTATCAGCGTAATGGACACGAGGAGATAAACGTCTGCTTAAACATATAAAAACAGCTTGATCCTCTTCACTCTGCCTTCAAATCTGCATTAGAGACATGAGGGGTGGGGCGGGGTTCGATCTAAACGTCAGTCACATCAGATCGCATGAACTCCCATGAGCCCTCTCACCATAGCCCTGAGGAATGTATGATGTCATGTTTGATACTGTAATGCACCTTTTAACCCCGATGACTCGTCACTGGCCAGATACATTGTCTGTGATAAAGGCTTGAAAACTTCTGGAATAAAAACCTTCAAAGGCTTTGCTAACATAAAAGCTGTTTATTGATATTTTGGGTATATTGTGTCTATATTTTGCCTTGTCTTTGTGTGATATTGGAAATAAAAAGGATGTTTTCTTTGCTAAAAGAAGTATCTAAAAGGTACTGAAACCTGAAAGCACAGATGAGAAATGACAATCCTGATAAAGGGGATAAAGTACATCCCAAGGTAAAATCATGACCCTCAGATAGAGATTTTGAGGGTCATAAGTCAGGTGTAGAAGGTTATAGAAGGAAGACCCAAGGGACTTTACTTTGTAAACCATTATAAATATTATACATTACATAATATATAAGCAATAATGTATAGTTTGCCAGGCAGGACAAACAAAATTGTACTCAAGGCATTTATTTTTTTGATAACAATCAGTATACTATACATTATCCCACTTATTACTTGCCAAAATGTAGGGTAGACAATTTGTATTAGAAGCATTTTTCCTTGAAATCCTCCATACGTCCAGATAGTACATAATAAACAGAGTGCTCTGAAAACAAAAAAGAAATAACTCTTGTCACCTACAGCCTCAGGGCTGTAAAAAGCTTGTCCACATAACCCCTTTGACACTGACTTACCTGCATGTCTACCTACCACACTTTGCTTGTGCATCTTCTAGTACAAGGCTAGTCAGGCAGACCAGTTGCACAACAGCAGTTTCAGTCGCAAAAGAAAGTAAGAAGTGGAGAAAGCTATCTCTAAAATCAGGGTGGATACGGCAACAAAAGTACTTAATGCCTGCAATGTGTTGAAAGTGAAGTGACTATTTGTCATTGTGAACACGCTCCATCACACAAAACTGCACCACAGTGAAATGTGATCAGTGTAGCAGGACAGTAACTTGCTCAGTGGTACCTAGGCCGGAACCTAAACCTGTGACCTTCCGATCACATGGTCGCGTACTTTCACTGCCCACTGTTTTATTTGATTGAAAGTGAAAGTCATTGAAGTAAAAATGAAAAGTTTTTAAACTAAAGCTCCTCCCATTCTACTAATATTATTCCTTCTGATTGGTCACCCAAGTAAACCTGATGCCAACAATGGGAAGGAAGCTTTAGAGGCAAAAAATACAACAAACGAGGACACTAATACAGGTATGTGCTGTGCTGTTTATGCATGATATTGGTTTAATTCAGATAAACCTGGTCTGGAATCTGATAAATAATAGCAAATTGTATTAAACAAATGCTTAAAAACATTTTCAAAAGCGATGGAAGGTTTATCTCTCTGGCTGTGTTTGGAAACTATGACTACGCCGAAGTGAACAGAGCGTGTGGCGCACAGATGGCTGGAGTACTCTGATCATTCTAATCACACGGCTGCCAGTTATGGCCCGTGTCCTCGCATGCTCTAGTCCAGATTGGTCCGTGTCACGGCGTTTGCTGGCTAACAGCGGAGTAAGAACGGGGAGAGCCGCTCGGCCCTCTGATCCTGAATCAGCGTAGGACCAGAAATGCCGACACGCTTGGATCCATGTCCTTCTAATCTGCCGCTCTGTGCTGAAGGCATGATATAATCCCAAATCGCAGGATTAACCGCGGACCTCGGAGAGCATGCTGAGCGAGCCAGCGACACCACTTGCTTTCTTTGTGGGATGCTTGTCATGGCCCTTTAGGCCTTTCACCCTCAGTGTGGGTTAATATTAAGGAACAGCCTCAGCTAATTTGCTCAGTCGTGTCTTACTCATGTGTCTTATCGTTCCTTTATGACGCACAGATGTGATGACGGACCACAAAGAACTCTCCTAAAAGTTAACGGATTGGTCTTTGTAGGAAGTACCTTCTGAATGATGCGATTGATGCCACAGTGTTAAGAGAAAGTCTAGAAGCGCTGATTCTCTAATTAAGCCTTTTGCAGGAGTCAGCTTGCTGCCTTTCGACCTTGTTAATGTCAACCACGAATGCCGTCACTATCTTCCTGTGGTGGGTCATAGATCTCAGACTCATTCCACAAGGATGTGAGTTAATTACTTATCTCTTAGTCATTGGAGGCAGTCATGTGTCCTTGAACAATCTCTCTTGTAACGCAATTCCTTTTGGCACAAACTCCTCAGTTTTTGCTTGATCTCCAGTTTCTGAACTATAACTGTTTGTACCTAATGGAAATTATAGCAATAATCAGTTGAGATATTATATTTTGACCCCTTCCCATTTTTTCAAATATTTAAGTGTTCATTTTCTGAGAGATTAAAAAAAATCAGACATCTGGTTTGTTGAGCTGTCTGGATTTGGAGGATTTTTTATGGAATGGGTTAAGTGCCCAATCTTCAAAACTGTCTTCAAAGATCTAGCTCTATGTCTTTTAGGGGTTGCAAATAGTATTTTTACCCATCCTTGATGTCAAAGGAAAAAGAGTGAGTCAAAATGACCCTTATTTGCCCTGTTTTGTCCTGTGTCCTTATCTGACCCAAAGAAAAAAATGTCAGTAGTTTTCCTGAACAGCTTAATTGAAGATTGTAAATATCCCAACTTTTCTGGAAATGGGGTTCTTATAAATGGAATTTCTTTCAACTGAAAGATCCCTGCAACAGAAGGTATGGGATTCTTCAAGTTTCAAGTTAATCCTTGACAAACAACCTCAAATAATTTCCTTTATTTATTTAGATAGACACCTACAGATGTTTCATTGGAAAAGGATTGGAATATTTGTGTTTGAGTTTGTCTCAAGATCAAAAGTGAACTAACACTCCATGGGCAGTGGTGGCCTTGAGGTTAGGACCTTGCCCATGTGAGCTGAGGTACCTTTGAGCAAGGTACCGTCCCACTACACTGGGTGCTTCACACAGCTTCCTGCCACTTCACGTGTGTACATTTGATTGGTTAATTGCAGAGGTCACGTTTAATTGTGGTGCGAGGTAACTAGCTATACATTTGTTGACTACGTTTCCAAGCAAAGTCGTCTGAGCAAAAAAAAAAAAAAAAAGAAAGAAAGAAAAATAAGACTTCTTACAAAAGGATTTATGGTGTTGTGTTGTTTTAAGCCTAATTCTCATTTAATGAAGGTTTTAAGGAAGGTTTAGTCATTTTTCATCTGCTTCCCCAGTCCCCCCCAATGTTCCCAAACAGACTGTATAGGAAAAGTACATTAAAATGTATTTAAATAAAAATCGCACATACATCAATTGTGGGCTGGGTTGACTAAGAATCCCCATGTGTAAATATTGACATTCAATTATCCTAGCATGTCTCTTTTCCCTGTCTCAGGACCATTGCTTTCGGATGAGATGTAATTTGCTTGCTGTATACTGTAGCTGAGACTTGGCTGGTGAACACAGGCTAATGAACACAACAGTAAATTGAGTCTGCAATGTACATGAATTGTAAATGGCCCTGAGAGAGAAAGGTCTGCTATTTAGCAATGGAATTGATTTGGAAATGAACTCATCCTTGGGAACATAAAACATCAACGCGGTACGCAGGGGGTGTGTCAGAGCAAATCTCGAAGCTGTACACACAAGATGCTTTATACTAAAGAGAGAAGACAAGGTGATCCCAGTACCGGGCACTCTTCATGCTTGACCTTCCTTCTCCGTGGTTTCAAAGGCTGTATATGTGTGAATAAGTGTGTGAGCACATTGCTGACTGATGTTGCCCTTGGTTTGGCATGTTTGCTTTGTCCGCACAGTCATTATTGAGGACTTGGCACGGTATGGCAACAATGGGATTAAAAGGGAAAATCACAGACGACCTTCTGAAAACACGCAACCCTTTTTTAACCATGCATATTTCAAATGTTGACCCTCTGATCCCAGTATAACAGTACAGTCAAGACACCCACTGAGTTTTATCCCTGATTAGTCACTCTACCAAAGTACAGACATGTATTTTTTCATCATTCTCATAGTGATAAACGTCTGTGCAGCCTGTCTTGACCCAGAAACCTATTTCTCCCGACTGTCTCACAGCTTTGTCTTTGGAGCAGGACTCTTTTTCTTTGGCCAAGTCTTGACCCCTGTTTTACAGTGCACATCAAATGATTAGGATTAATGAATGAATCAACATTAAGGGATAGCATGAGCTACATGTAGCTGTGATTAATAAATAAGTGAATAAATTAATATATTTATAAAATAAACAGCTGTGTTATTTGGACCCAATTCAATTATAGCAATAGGGAGTTGAAATATTGTATTCTGACACATCCCCCCCTACAATATTTAATTGTAAATCTTTGGGAGATAAAAAAAAATCCTACTAAATTCAAGGATGTCCCACCAAAAAAAAAAAAATGTACAAACCTCTTTTCTAAAAAAAAAAAAAACAAAAAAAAACAAGAGGTCTTCCAAAATGTAATAAAAAGAAAAACCTGTGGCATGTTTATTCAAATGAGAGAACAAAGAAAGGATTTTTATTAATTTTTCTGAACTGAATATACTGAAAATACTGAACATTGTAAATATCCCAACTTTTCTGTAAAAATTCTGTTAAATTTCTTTAAAATGAGAGATCCCTGCAACAAAACGTATCAGATTCTCCAAGTTTCAAGTTAAAACTTTTCGATTATCAGTGTCCCCCATTGGCAAACTTCAAGAGTGTGCCAGACGGATAACTAGGTTACTGTACTCCACCTTTCCTGCAGACTCACCATCAAGCAACTTTAATCTGGGACACATTTGAAGTTAATAATTAAGAGGTGGGAGCACTTTTTTAAAGGTGACCCCATAGGGCCCAAAATAGCGGGTGCTGTAACTTTAGTCAGAAAAGGTCCGTCTTGGCCACCGTACCCATCCTCCAATAAAAAAAAAAACCTTTTTAACCAAATCCATGGGGGTCAACAATTCATGCTGTCTAAACTTTTGACAAACTTTGCTATATATACTCTTTTATGATTTGGGTGTAAGCAGCAGTGGAACCTTGGGGGACAGCAGGCTTTCTCTTTTAAGCTCAAACCCACACAGAAATCACACAGACCCTCATACACAAAATCCCACTTTTACTACACTGATCTAGAGAGAGATACACAGTTTGACAACAAAGCCAATACTGCCTTGGTTTAGCTCCAAGCATGCTTGATGCTCGATTCATGCAGCAGGTGCTGAAGCCATCCCTCCATGGCTATTGAGCTTGTCAGGTCTTTTTTAAGCCGAAATACATCTTAAAGTTTTGACTGCAAACGACTGTAAGTAATCCGCCATGTCCCAGCTGTCCACTCGGATTTGAGTAACAACCATTACACTGTCCAATCTTTTAGGTGTTCAGAGACATTGCGAGCGTGACATCGTATTATATAACAGCTGAAGCAATACTGCATTTGAGGCTTGGTGGTGAGTGCAGCTTGGTAAGATCTAAGTAAAGCTTAGCTTTCATATGGAAAAAATCCAAAGCTTGCTTTAGGGCAGTGTTTGATGTATAACTGGATGCTTTTAAAATACATTAAACATATGTTACGATTAATCCATAACTGCAGTCATGATGGCCAAAATGTGTCACATATGCCCCACAAACTTTCTTCCCATTATCACACAGTTTGCTTATGATTTCAGAGCTTTCTGTATTGTTGTGTTCAGTATTATACCATTAAAAATGCTTTTTAACCAAGGCACTTTCATGCTATTGCACTATATGACAAGCTGCTTGGAGCTAATTAGGGCAATATGAGGAACACCAGTGCTTGTAGTAGTAAGTTTGGAATAAAAACCGCAACTGAGCTCTGGAAAAGCTCATGTCTGTGCTAATGGTGCTGTCTTACTGTAAGTTAATGAGCATTTTTTATGTCTGTATTGAGCTTTGTAATTCTGAATAAATTGTCCTAGAGTGAAACCCAGAAGCAGTCAGAAAATGTTTTTCACTGAATTTCATCATTAAATTGATTAATTTGTGATTAAACGCACAGTTAATCATGCTCTTAAATCATTTCAAAAGGCCCGATGACTCCAGATGCCGCAGAAAATAATTTTTTTTTTCGATTATAAGACTTGAGTTTGGGGCAAATGTCATATCTTAAAAATAAAATGGAGCATTTAAACTAAAACAAATAAACATACATTTTTATTACATTTTTAAATATAAAAAAATGAATTAAGCCAAGTTGCAGTTGTATGTTACAATTTATTTTTTAACTAAATTGATTTAAAAAATATTCTTTTTATCAAATATACAGTACTGTGCAAACATAATTAAATGATCATTACAAGCTGTTTAGCTGAGCATTAAGGTTGTTTTTCTTTTCAAAAAACACTAATATTAGAATAAATACAAATAACAGCAAAACAGTAAACAGTGATTTTGTGTGTCGATTTGTTGGCTTGACCATTTCCAGAGCTCTCCTGGAATTACTTGTAGTTTCCATCAAATCACTGATTTGGGCTCATTCAGTCCTTCATTAGATGAAATCAGGTGCTGATGGAACTTCACACACATCACACTCTGTTTCCCCTCATCTATCACCCATTGCCCATTTTCTGCCTTTTACTGATACAAGTCTGTAATGAGCTGGTGAATCTAGAGGTTAGTCATTTCTTTACATCTCAGTACCTGCCTAGGAGAGTTACTAAACTTTGACTGGCATGACAGCCCCCTGTCACCTACTGATTCTTCAAGTAGAGGAACCAGTAGGAGAAACAGTGTAGGGGAAGCTGGTACGTGATCTGTTGCTTAGTCTGTTGTGGCCTTTTCTGTAACACGTATCTGTTTACATATCTTCAAATATGCTAGCAACATTCATCTCTGATACCAAAGCCTGTTTATAGTTTTTGTGCCGTTATGAAGTCAGCATGTTATCTTCAAGTCTTTGCACGTTGGTTGAAAAACTGAACAAACAAACGAATAAATTATTTAGGAGCCCATGGAAGGAAACATATAGAGGCTGGCAAACGTGCAGAGGACCAGGTGCGAACAGACTAACAGAATATCAGAACAGGTGGTGTGAAAAAGCTGAGGAATACTCTTTGATGCCAATTCTCGCTGAATATCAATGCTGCTTGATTGAGAAGTCTGCGCCCACAACGAACAAGACTAAAAGGTATAGGCTGAAGATGTATATATGTTGGCCCTAAATTGAGAAGTTGACAAGAAGCAGTAGTGTGTGTGTTTATATATGTGTATATATACATACAGTGGAGGAAATAATTATTTGACCCCTAGCTGATTTTGTAAGTTTGTCCAATGACAAAGAAATGAAAAGTCTCAG
>JBBPDA010000003.1:2114324-2130620 GCA_037974385.1 Arnoldichthys spilopterus
AAAAACATTTGTGCTGAAATGGCAGGAGTAGGTATAGACTACATGGCAAAACAACAGGACCCCAATTCAGTACACTGCATCATACCTATGCATAGATGCAATGCAGAACTGAATGGGGCACTTGTTTTAAAGTAGCATGTGTGGTCTTCAATACACAAAAATTCTCACGCAATATTCCACTGTTAATGCTTACAAAACCAAAAATGGTCCAGCCCATGTGTACCTATCTACAATGATCAAATCACGGATTGCACTTCGCCCTCCTAAAGCATCATGCTCATCCCGACTGGACTCCCCCTTCTCAAATATTGAAGTACCTTTGAGCAAAGTACCATTCCCAATGACTACTCCCTGGGTGCTGCCCACTGCTCCTACAAGGATAGGCCAAATGCAAAGGTTGCATATTGCATTATTGTTCACTATGACAAATAATCACTCTTTTACAATAATTCGTGGTGGTTTAATGAACTTCCTCTCACAATTAAAACTCTTGCTGTCTTCAAACAACTATTGAAGACCAACCTCATAAAAGAGTATTTAGGACAGTAAGTACATGTCTCAACATAGTTAACAATCTTTCTTACTACTAACTGTACATAATGAATGTATTGTCTTTTCTTTGTAAAGTATTAGCATCAGCTCAGGTACAATTTTGGCTGACTGGCAGCTCTTAATGTAAGTCTAGGTTTACTGGTGTGTGGGACAGGTTTTCTTTGTAGACTACAAAGCACCCATGTACATCGCTGTGGATAAGAGCATCTGCCAAATGCTGTAAACGTGATGTAAATGTAGTGGGAGATTTTACGCTCCGCTAGTTTAGCTGAAGTGAGCTCATTTCACCTTGGTAGGAACAGTAATACCAAGTTGATGAGGGCATGTTAAGATAATGGTTTAACTGTAGGAACCTCTCACCTACTGATGTTACAAAAAGGCTTAGACAAAATGCAACACCATCATAACCTTGCAGAAGCTGACTTGCCTGCTTGCCCAGGTACGAAGCAGATACATCAGCATCTGTGTAGCTAGCAAAGACATGCTCTAATGAGGTCAATGTAGAAAGGCAGCTGAGAAGAGAAGGAGATAATGAGAAAAGTAGAGAAAGCGAGAAAGCCACAAAGAGGATTGATGAGTGAACTGTGAGAGACTGACAAGATGACTGACAAGGCAGCCTGGCCCTGCCAGCTCAACAGGCACGACGTGGCGTATTTGTGCCGGGATTCACAGTCAGTTCTCTGTGTTTGTTCTCGCCTTGCCTTCCAAGCCGCTCTCTGTTCTCCTGCCTAAAAACCAGCTATCAGATTGCTGTTCTGTCGATCAGACAAAAAAAAGGTCTTCACGTTAATGAGAGGTGACGGGCGCGCAAGGATCGAAGCTGTCTTTGGTCCGCACAAGATGCCGGCTGTGCTCCATTGTTTGAACTCCAAATAACTTTGTCCCTAACAATGAGGGAGATGAAAGAAGAGCTCCTCTCCCTCCAGACCAGAATGGATGACTTCAAACAGTTCGCGCCGAGTTTGTTGTCGGTCATCTGGAGGGTTCCCGTATTGTTTCATCAGTCCTCAAAGCCTCGCACTTTCTCCTGAGACGGCAGTTACATAATGTAGTTCATTGAGATGAATTGAAGCCCACTTTCAAAACAAAAGCAATTGTCTATGAGCCAATATATCATCCTGAAGCTTTTGTTTTTGGTTTGCTCCCTCTTGACATGCCACTGTTGGCGTCCTGTGTTTTGGAACACTTTCGGAAATTCAAATCTGGACATATGGCCATGCGCTACCACAAAGATGCTGGAAGATCAAACAGAATGTATGGTGCGATTGAAACAGTGGACTTGCTTTGCCCTGAAGAGGGTTCCAATGTTTGCTTGGTAATGAACCGCTTTTTGATTTCTGTTCTGCAGTTTCTCTAACATTCATTTCTTTCGTTCCCAGATAGCTGCGATGGATCGCTAACGTCTGGACTGCCTGCAGCCTCCTTCCAGAGTTCCTCGCATTTCTCAGAGAGCCGGGCGGCATATTTTGCCAAGCTTAACAGAAGAGACGGTCAGTACGCTACATTCGCCGCTTTTGCTCACATTGCGTTATCATGTCATGTTACCATACCATGTTACGGTTATACTGTAAAAATAATCTTGAAAAAGGCATGTGTTGAGTTTGTTGGAAAAAGACAGTCTTTGTGTCGACAGAAGCACTTGCTCTAAAAAACAGCAGAGTTCATGGAACAGTCATTTTCTTTAGTAAATAAAGTGAGGCAACAGCAGCACGAGTTCCTGTCTAGCAAGACTAGCAAGCAGCAAACACATGAGTCATTTTAAGTGCTAAAGATAAGGACCGTACAGTGCTGAGGCTAAAAGAAGAAACTTTTAGGTGTTGATTAGCTGCAACTGTTTGTGACAGATTTTTACAGAAATAATGCCACTTGGAGTTGGTTTGATGTGAAATTGCAGGGAGGTCTTTGAGAAGGCAGAATAACAGTCTTGTTTCTGTACAGTAGTCACACACTTGAAGGTTCTTACTATCGTTTTCTTTTCCATTGCAATGTGAAGATATAGTATAAGCAAGTATAAGCATCATATAAAATGATGGTATTTATAGTATATAACAGTGCTTTTGATTCATGTAGTAGCAAAAAGGACACAGGTTTCATCTTTGCACAGTTTTGAGGTACCAAGTATCAAAGATTTCTACTAATATTGCAAACCTTCTAGATACTATAGTAAAGTCACAAGGTTGTTCTGTGCTCAGCAGCTATGATGCATCTCTGAATTTTTTTAACTAAATATTATTGTACAAACCCCATGTCCAGAAAAGTCATTTTTCATAAAATGCAATAGAATGTGTGAGATGTACAGGATAATAAGGAACAGAATATCAAGAAGTATAAAACATCTAAATTACAGTACACAAAAGCTCATACTAATGCAACAACACAGCATTTGACAGCTGTCAGACAGCATCCAGCAATTTGATAGAACACTTGGCTGCACACTTGGCACTCAGTATAAAATCATTAAAGTCACAGTTTGCCTCTGCAGACAGCATTTATCATGTTGAACACATGATGTCGGCTAGCTGGCCAAGGCTCAGAAGTTTGAGTACGGCATTTAGTAATCTCTTATCAAAGACATGGCTAGCTGTAAAACGAAGAAAGGTGTACACTACCTGAAAATAAGTACTGTAGTAATTCCTGGGAAAGAAAGAAAATTCCAGTCATTTCTGTTACCAAAAGTAAAGTTAACCTTATATTTCCAAAATAGTACGAAAACCTTTTTAAATGTCAATGAATGTTAATTTTGCACTGAAAAGTCTTTAGAGGGCACAGTAATGCTTGTCTTCCACCATACAATTTCCATGTTTCATGAAATGCAAGTCCTGAATAAAAGGTGACACTGATAAATTAGCAACAAGATGCACGGCATGTGGCTACACCACTTACTGTCCCAGTTGCCATTCTCACAATCCCCTCAACCTTTTCTAGCTGTTTATTTTAGGTAGAGCAGGGGACATACTGCTGATGCAAGAAACCTTTTGGAAAAAAATACAGTGATGGGGACAAATAAATATATATATATTTTGGGACAAATATGTGTATATATATATATAAAAGCGATTGGTAATGGATGGATATATATATATATACTGTTCACTAATGAACTCAGGCCTCAAAGTAGATGAATTTTAATAGATATTAAAAAGCAGAAATCATTAGCACTTGTCTTGAGCAAATTACATGGGAGCAGTGACATGTCTTGTCTGGCATGACTAACAAACAGCAAAAGTGTAAATTATTGCAAGAGATGTTAGATGTGATGCAGTATTGAAGCTGAAAACATACATATTTTATTAGATGATAATTAACAGTACACTTTATCATAAAAAAAGCTGAACAAATATTTCAATGAAGTGAATGCCAGTGGGATTACAGGAACCATCAAATGTGAGGATATTGGTTTATGTTTTTCACTGTAACCTGGTGATATATTACATCAGTGGTCACCAGTCTTACTGGTGTAAGGCAAGTGTTGCTGCAGGTCTTCATTCCAACCTATCAGGAGCTCAGCTACTACGATTGTGGTTGTGTGAGACCAGCTGACTAAACAAGTGGAATCAGGTGAGGTTCAACTTGATTTCCGTAGAAAAAAAACCCTGCAGCTGCACTGGCTCTTTGCAGATAGGATTGGTTACCTCTGCTCTACACAGTCATGATGTGATGTCTTATAGGTTATTTCAGGTTTTGTCAGCTATTAAACATCTTCAAAAAAGTTCATACTATGGAAAAGGAAAAAAGAAATATCTAATCAAAAACACAACACACTTATGCAAATGCAAAAGATATAATAATAATAATAACAACAACAATAATAACATAATAGTAATAATAATAATCAAACTTTGGTTATTGCAATAGAATATAAAGGAAAAATAGTGAATAACAAAAGAAAGAAATATCAAGGAGAACAAGGAGGATGCCACACTAATAATCATATATCACCACAACACTTTGACTAAAACACCAGCAGAACCCAGGTATGTTAAGCCCAACTAAGCAGTATCAAGAAGGGCTGCCAGACTGCTGAGAAAGGAGGCCACCCAAAAGAAAAAAAAGTGTCTAATTGGTGATTTATAGCCAATCTTATAAGCCGACAACACTTCTCTAGCAACTGTGCCCTTTTCAAATTGCCGATTCTGATCGATATGCTCAAGTCATAGGTTTCTTATTAAGGTTATGTGCTTAAGCCATAGAATTCCGGTTGAGGTCATGTGCTTAAGCCACAGTATTTCGATAGAGGTAAAATGAGCTTGAGCCATGGGATTCTAATCAAAGGTATGTGTTTGAGCTGTGGGATTCCAATTGAGGTTAAATGTGCTCGAGTCATGGTCTGAAATTCCAAGCAGCACATTTGGTATGAAATATAAATGAAGGAATTTGAAGAGCTGGGAAAAACACTGCAATTATGACAGATAGCTGGACTTCATAAGCATCAGAGAGATCTGTTACAGTAAGAGTGCACTACATGACTAATTAGATCAAAAAAAGCTAATTTCTCCACCAACCAATGTGAAGCTCACACATGTGAGCAGCTGGCTGATGTGCTAATCGAAGCTGTTTTTGAATGGAAATGTCACCATTCGTGCCACAGCTGATAATGCAAGCAACACTGTTAATGCTGTGCATATGGCTGGATTCTCATCCACATTGGCAATAATTTCGCAAAAGAGAAATTGATTTAATTCTCTGTTTGAATACACTTAGGGTATGTGTTTTGTACATTTTGGCATTAAACCGACCCATATAAATGTGAAGTGTTACACTCTACACTTGGCTTTATATGTTGCCCATACAAATGCATTCTTTTCTTCACAAGCTGTGTCCAGTACCACCCACTAGCTAGAACTCCCCCAATCACACAGTGCTGCCAACAACGAGAGGGTGAAGGCTAGGCCGCTTCAGTAGGATAGAACACCCCCCCACACACCCCCCCAACCCCAGCTGCCTGCCATTTTAACCATTTTTTTTCAGCTGTGCTTCGGTTATAAATGCATAGGGGCTGTAAAAGCCTGGAGAGCTCTGCATCACAGTCAGATTACAGTGATAGGTTGGCAATGTAGTTACATCAAAATGCAAAATGTGATCATGTACTAGATGTGACAATGCACTGTGGAAAATTCGCATTCTATCAGTTATGATACTTGATGCAACTGCATTTTTTATAGTGCTCAGTAAAGGTGTAACATTGCATAGAAAAACTGCGAAATGTGATTGTACTGGATGGAAATTATAAATTTTACCAATCAACCAGTCACTGTGTTCAGGTCATACATCCCACTCCTCTAACATCTCACTTCTCGTCTCATTAGTAGATTATGCCAGAACTGGACACTGCCATCATATTTCTTTGTCCAAATTTTGTTTTAAAATGTTGTGAGAATATTAAATCCTGAACCCAAAAAAACCCAAAACAACATCTACTCATATGTTGTTATTAGGGGTGGAACAATGAATTGATCTTTATTGATGCATCGACCAAAATAGTGCACAATCCAGTGTATCGATATGACATAAAAATCGATGTGTGTTCACTCCACAATTCATTTTTCTTTATTTTACTGTGAACAGTGTTTTGCACCAAGACATTGCATTTGCTTTTAACTACACTGCTGTATTTGACCTTTAATAATAAAATGTTCACATTATAATGTGTTTGCATGCATGAGTTAATGGAAATGTAGCAGATTGTGGGAAATTTTATCATATATCACATTGACTGCAGACCCCAGTATCGAACCGAATCAACCAAATCGCATCAAACCGAATCGCATCGCTACAAATTTTGAGGCATTAAAAATAATCACATTGGATCAAATTGTGAAGAAACTTGTGATTTACACCCCTAATAGTTGTATCCAAAAGAAAAGTGCTTAATAGATGTTTATCAAAAAGAAAAAATCCATTAACTTTCCATTAACAAAGACCATGACAGCTCCACTCTGCAAGTTAAACATGAAAATGCCTCTTGAAACTGAGACAAAGCTCTGAATTTTAGCTTAAATGAAACCCCCTGCATCTAAAAGCACATCACAACATCTAAAAAGGACATCTTTCTTCTTCGCCTGGTCCTCAACCCAGCATTTACTCAAGCTGTAGTCTATGTGTTATTTTCGTCCGTGACCAACTGTGTTGTGAGCGTGTTGCAAACAGAACAGTTTCCCTCCCATGGGGTGGGGGGTGGGTGTGTGTGTAAACGCTGCTTCCTGTGAGCCGGAGATCACCAGCTTCGTATTCAGCTCTCATCTCCTACCATGGTGCGACTCCCAGTCGGCAGTGCTTGAGTAATGAACCTTTCCGCCGGAGCTAGGCCTGTTCCTCCAAACGCCTCTGGAAGAGCATGGGGACTGGAGTGCATCTTTATGGAAAACGTGTGCTTGGAGAATTTGCCCCCTCCTTCAGGCTAACTCCAGACAGAATGCTGTGCATATTAACTAAGGTCGAAGTGTCTGGGATCGTCAGGCATGCAATGGAGTGAGGAGTAATCTGGTTTGAAGGCTGACTTGAAAACCTGAATGTTAATTTAAAAAGTGGCCACTGTTGTTTTGCTATACAATTTGAATTATTTTTATATGTCATTATATAATTAATCACGTAGTTACTTGTTTAATTAGTTACATTTGCATTCAGTTGGATTTTCTATTAAAAAGGTGTGAATTTATGACTTTTTTGTGGGTATTTGGTCCACATTTGTTCAGCATTAATTTCAACATAAGAAATGTGTGTTCTACCTGTTAACGCAAATGTAATGTTGATTAAAACTTTAGAATCTCAACTTACAACACACTTTGGCAATTTCTGGCAATTATTAAGAATTTTAAAGATTTTTGTTGATTACTGAAGTCTTAACAAAGACAAGTCTGCTTAAAAAGGACCTTTGAAACACATTCAAGTAACACACTGTTGTCTGTTAACTGTGGCCATTAATCAGTGAATCCTTCAGGACACATTCCAACCTATAGTCTAACTAAAAATGTATAGAAGAGCTTGTTAACCTGTTAACTATCTGCCAAATCGACTTAGCAAAACAAAAGCTTTTCCTCATATGCACTACTGTAATATCTAACCGTAAGCATACATGTATTTGATCCTGTGATCCTGCTTGTGTGGTCATTGGTGCACTTACAAAATAGAGGCTCCCCAATCCCCCGATAATAATACAGGTCATTGCAGATTGTACAATTTTAATTTATTTTTAAAAATGTAAATAATTCAAAATTAAAAACATATTTTGTTCACGTAATCGTGACGTCTGTTGCTTAGAAAAACAAATCTGGAGTTTGGATGAGAAAAGAAGCAGGAAATGGGTGTCAAAAAAATAATCATACTTGAAAATGCCAAAGATGTCTGGTTTCTTTTTTTAACCAGCTCTCTGTACTCAAGAGTAAGCAATTATTATTAAAAAAAATGCCTTTAGCAGCCAGCCATTGATGCATTTGTCCCTTTTCTTGGAAGTCTGGTCTTAAATGAACAGTTCCTGCCACTCTCCTCTAAGGGTCCTGTTTAAGATCTAATAAAATTTCACTCCGTTTGATAGACATGTTCTAATATCTCACTCTGAAACTGACCTTTTCAGGAGGAGGTGGCTGGAGCCCCCAGCTGACTGACAGGTCCCCCTGGCTGCAGCTGGACCTCCGGGTGCGGATGGAGGTGACAGCGGTGGCCAACCAGGGCCGCTACGGCAGCCACGACTGGGCAAGTGCGTACATGCTCTTGTACAGCGACACCGGCCGCGTCTGGAAGCAGTACAGGCACGAGGACAGTGTGGGGGTGAGTCTAAAGGTTTTTATTACCAGCCTATTGACATTTCCAACCAGCAATTTGTGGTGCAGTGGGCTTCATGACTGGGTGGTTTTTGATTGCAATATTGATAGTGATTAACCTTGGAGTGTGCTCAAGAGAACAGTAATTGCCCTCCTGACAACATCCTCTTAAGATGTTCTTTTAGCGTTCAGCATTTCTAAACCAATCAATTACACATATCCTGTGCTGGAGTGGAAAATGAAATCGGGGTTTATTAAATAACATCATTTGATATAATGGTGAAAGTGAAACAACCTGAAAACAATTCATGTTTGGGAGCTTACTGCGACAAACGGATTGCATAAATATTTCTTTTCAGGTAGTTCTGTTTCTTTTAAATTGGTTCTGCTGAAAGCTGCTCTTTCAGAACCTTATGTGGGTTCTGCTGGGCTCTGAGAAAGCTGCAGGACGTTCTGTTTAGCTAAACTGAACTATGTGTGTGACAAAGAAACTATCTTGAAAAATGCTTCATGCTTGAAAGTGAACATTTTTCTTCATCATAGTAGTTAATCGTCCTTTACACAATAAATTATGTTGGCCAGCTCTATCAGCAAATAAAAAATGGGTTGACTTTTACTTGTGGCACTTTTCACAGTAGACTGAACTGGGGCTGCACAATACGTCATCTGTACATCGATATTGCAATATCGGTGTCTTCAATACTGATAATGCAGAAGGCTGCAATATGCAAATAAGCCTCTAACCAGTCACAGAGCACCTTAGAACTTCCATGAAAAGGGGTGAGGCTGTAGGTGTAGGCTAAATACGAAGATAGGCATACATGTGTTGGTTTTGTGACATCACAAAGGCGATGATTTGAAAACAGGCTGTTTTCGTATTTGTCAGGTTTGGGCTATGGAGGTAGACGCAAGGGAATTATGCAATGACATTTATGAAAACGAAGCAAAAAGTTAAACACCAGATACTCACAATAAGACATACCAGGGAAAAGACACTTAATATGATGTGTGACAACAGGGAAAGTAAAAACCACGTGGACACAAAATACAAAACTAGAGCCGCTAACTGTGGCTATCATTACAGTATGTAGACTGTATGGATGAGGGACTTAATGTACATTGGGAAGTGTTAACAATACCTACATACATTCTATTATGGACCCTCTTATATAAAGAAAAACATTGCAAAAATCAATGGCTTAGTGGTTAAGACTTTGTCCTTGGTAACAGAAGGTCGCAGGTTCAAGTCCCGGACCAGGCACCACTGAGGTCCCCTTGAGAAAGGTACTATCCCACTACACTGTTCCCTGGGGACTGTTAATAGCTGCCCACTGCTCCACATGTTCACGTGTGATGGGTTAAATGCAGAGGTCACATTTTGTTGTGTTGCTTGAGTTTGTTTATTTATTACCACAATACTGATATTTTGTCCATATTGTACAGCCCTAGTCCCTTTTAGAAAGTGTGTGGAATAATATTCCACAGCGCTTTTCTTCAGGGTTTATCACTGCAATCTAGATCTCTTAAAACCCAAAGACTGCATTACTGTATTCTAATCTTTATAACTAAGCAATGGTATAACTTACAGACATGATCCTCATATCATAATAATCATATCCTCTGTTGCTATAGCAATCAAGGTGAAGAAAAACAGCAGCAGCAGCAAGTAATCCTGCACTAAAAATGACTCAAAATACTATCCAGTTATTATGCCTCTATTTTTGTTTTCCATAACTATCACGTATCGTGTGTGCTTTTTTACAGACCTTTTGTCTAGTGAGTCTAGCGAGTGGTCCAGAGGTTCTGGAGTTTCAATTTAACAAAGGGCTGTGTTCCAGTACTACTTCTTTAGCTGAAAATGAAAATGAACTGAATGAATGAATATAAATGAGATAACGTAATAATAAATAAGCCAATAATGAATTTAATTTAATTAAGTCAATTAGCATTTTTTAGCCAATTAGAGTTTTAGCATTCAGTGTAAACACAAGAGGAGACAAAAACTGTTAAAAAAATAAAAAGTAAAATAATAAATGAGAAAAAATGTCATGAGAGGGGTGGCACGGTGGTACTGTGGTTAGCGCTGTCGCCTCACAGTGAGAAGTTCCTTGTTTCGATCCCCTGGTCGGCCACGTGTGCCTTTCTGTGCGGAGTTTGCAAGCTCTCCCTATGTTCGTGTGGGTTTACTCCAGGTGCTCCTGTTTCTTCCCACTGTCCAAAGGCTGCAGTAGGTTAATTGGAGACTCTAAACTTGCCCATAGGTGTGAATGTGTGTATGAATGGTTGTCTGTCTATGTGTTGCCCTGCGATGGGTTGGCCTCCTGTCCTGGGTGAACCCCGCCCTAGGCCCACAGTCAGCTGGGATTGGCTCCAGCATCCCCGCGACCCGGAAACGGAAAAAGGGGTTTATAAAATATAAGAATGGATATTCCAAAGAATTAACTATCATCAAAATGATTGTATTCTTATTCACATACATCCCAGTCTAGCAATTTCAGAAAATACGTCTGTTTGTCTCATAGTTTGAACAAGGAAAAAATACAGGCACTAGATGCATTTTGATCTGATTGTATTAATTAAGTCAAGTGAAGTGAAAGTGAGTATTTGTCATTGTGAACACATTTAAGCACCACAACAAAATGTGACCTCTGCATTTAACCCATCACACGTGCACACGTGGAGCAGTGGGCAGCTATCAACAGTGCCCGGGGAGCAGTGTAGTGGGACAGTATCTTGCTCAAAGGTACCTCAGTAGTGCCTGGGCCGGGATTCTAACCTATGACCTTTTACACTACGTTGATTTTACTTTACTGAAAAAAACTAACAAAAATGTCCCACAGGTCTTGGAACAACTCTTCAGATTTATTGTCTGTTTATTTGCCCATAAATTCCCTCCAGTAATTGCAAATGTATTGTCTTTTGGAGCCATACTACTGCCACTTCATTTTGTCCATGGGCATCCAGTAAATCCTTTCAGTGGTGCTAATATATCATGACTTCCCTACATGTTGTATTAGTGTTTCAATTGGAATGACATGGCAATCAAATACAAGCATCCATACTACTGCAGGGTCAAATCACAGGTTCTCCTGCCTGAACAGAATTGTGTTTAAGCCCTTTCCAAGCGGGGTGGATTTGGTCATTTCCGCCTAGTTGTAAGCTTGATAACTTCAGATCAGAAGGTCATAGAAACATTATTCAAATTGAAAATGGATCAAGACAGACATACCATGAAGAAAATAAATGGTTTTTTTATATTTTATTCTGACTTTAGTTTGTATTCTTTTGTAAGAAAAACGCCAGGTGTAGATTATGCTTTTGGAAAATTCATTGGAACCACTACTACATTTGTTGACTTTTAAGAAACTGTAGGCTTTTCACATGGAGACTGGTGATGAACTATGAAAGCTTCTTCCTTGAGGCTAAGCAGACATTCTTATAATGTGTATTATTTTGATGGAGGAGAGTGTCTAGCGAGAGATTCATCGTCTCATATTGCTGCCAGGCAATTACATTCAAATTGTGACGCCTCTGTTATATAAAAGGTATAATGACATTTAGAAGCTAATGGCAGAAAGATATTACAGTCAAATAAGAGACAGTTTATCCATAAACCGAGTGAAATATTGCTTGAAGTTTATATATAGAGTTAATTAGTTCATTTTTGCCACTTAGTTAGAAAACTTTCCAGCTCCACAAGAAGTACTGGATTTGCTCAAAGCCATCATAGCTGAGCTCCATTTGCAAGTTTGTGTGGGTGCCAAAACTGAGGACTATGGAAGTCTCTACTACTGCTTTTATCAAACACCTGCTGAAATGAGGAAGTAGAGGTACTTGCAGAAATGGTCATGAAGATGGCTGACATGCTAATCAACAGAAAGATATACTGCAATTTGCTAACATCTTTCTGTTTAGTGTGATAACAAGGAAAAAATGACTTCTGAATACATTGGCCATGGATAACCACCACCAAGCTCGGTGGGAAATGAGTTTCTCACTGTAGACGTGGACAGGAAATACGCGGAATGCACAAAATCTTTGTCATGTACCACCCCTTGAGAATGTCAGACATTTCATTGTGGCCAATTTTTTTTTGCTAAGAAAGTGGTTTCCATTGGGCTAACGTAATTCATTTTTCTCTAAGTCGTTCTACTTCAAAGAGGAGCATTAACAAAGGGGCCTTTTTTTCGAGCGAGACCTAAGAAAATCCCAGCTCTGACAGCCAGTCCGTGGTTAGCAAAGGGAATGCTGCCGAGCGAGCCATCGCACTCCTCAATCAAAGCCGTGAGTCAGCGTCTGCGCTGGGTCTCTCCTTGCTCGAGATTAGGTTTTTTTTTTTAAAGCTCTACTTTCAAGCGTGGAGTTTTTTTTTTAAATAACCGTACACTGAGGGACAGAGATATGACTGATTAGGCTTTTTAAATCCTGACAATTTTTCTCTTGAATTTGATGGACGAGTCATTCAGTGAGCAAATTCAGCAGAACCTTCAGGCTCTTTCGCACAGCACATTTTCCACAGTAGCTAATTCAAGTTTAAGGAGAAATCTTGCTGTCTCACTTCAGATGATCTCAAGCAGATCTCAGTGGTGAACAGAGTTCATCTGGGTCATTAATTAATAGCTGCAGTATTACAGTTTCTTTATGTATTGTGCTGCATTATGGTGTCGGTCTCCTGGAGATAAACGAAGTCTGGTTTTCATATGAATTGCTACGAAAATTGCCATTGACCACTGCAAAGCATTTCATACTATATTTTAGCGCTATATAGGTAGCCAACGCAAAGAATTTATAAGAATGTAGGACAGCAATAAAATAAGTAAAATAAAATTTAATTAAATAAAATTAAAAAAGGTTGGTCAAAAAATGTTTTGAAATTACATTTTTACTTTTTATCTTTTAACTTTTGTTAGTTTTTATTTTAAATTAAGGTTTACGTAAATTAACATATCACAGATTTTTCTTTCTTTTCTTTCTTTCATTTTGGAAAATATCCCAACTTCTGGATATGAGGTTTATATACAATCAAATATTCTGATCTTTACTGATTGGCTTGGGGGTATCACAGACATTTGTGATTTTAGGTAAGTCTGATGGCTCTGGTTATGGGTTAAAGATTATGATTAAAGCTATAATTATAAGTCTGATGATAAGCTCTGATTGAGAATCACAGACGAGTATTAAAGCTTTAATTATGTGTTGTACTAGTGAGTGAGGGAAGGATGTCTATGTATAGCCTGTGTGTGGGGAAACACTGAAAAAAGGTTCCTGACAATCTTATTGTAGTATACACACACTTGATTGTCTTTAGGTCTTTAAGAGATTTTGATCTAAAGGTTATGTTTAAAATGCAAAGAGTGATTGATTGATCTGCCTTCTTATTGCTAATGTTTTTTTTATGAAACACCTGTGTGGATAGTGGGTTTCTGATAATCCTTTTAAGCAGTAGTTAATATGTACCAAAAGTGATCCAATGAAGGTCAACCAGTAAACCGGCAACAGGATCATGGGTGCCTAAGGCTTGCTATGGCATGTAGTGATTGACAAATTGAATAATTGTTCAAGAATGGTTTGAAGCCAAATTCCCAAGTCTGATTGAGCAACAGTGGAATGTGCTGGACAAACTAGTCCAATACATGGAGACCCCATCTTGCAGCTTACAAGACTTAAAGGATCTGCTATTAAAATCCATCCATCCATCCATTTTCTAAACCGCTTCTTCCGTTTCCGGGTCGCGGGGAAGCTGGTCTAAGGCAGGGTACACCCAAGACAGGAGGCCAACCCATTGCAGGGCAACACATAGACAGACAACCATTCATACACACATTCACACCTACGGGCAATTTTAGAGTCTCCAATCAACCTACTGCAGCCTTTGGACAGTGGGAGGAAACCCTAGCTCCCGGAGGACACCTACAAGGACATCAAGGGAAATCTACACAGTTTTTGACAGGGGGATTTAATATTATTGCTAATTAATTACAGTTTGACATATCGTGCAATTAACTTAATTAACACAAAGTGCAAAAAAATGTCCTTCCTCTGTCACTCAAGCAGATCTTTTTGCCCTCATCACATGACTCTTGAGCCCTTATGCCTTGGCCATATTGGCCTTTGGTTTCTCAGCATGCTGCATGTCCTGAAAAAGCAGCTGTGTGGCTTTATTGTAATGCATGTCGTTCCTGATCAGTTGTAGTGGTGGAGCAGCTGTAATATCTGTGGAGGAGAGATGTGAGGATTAAAGTGCAGTGAGGTACAGTGCAGTTTGTTTTGCCTCTGCTGTATGTCAGAAAAGGTCTTCCAATAGGTAGGTGTGAATGGGCTTCCCATAGAGAGGGATAATTGCACTCACCAGCATTCACCACCTTTTATAGTGTGCTTTTGTGTGTGTGCTTGTGCGCGTATGTGTGTGCGCATGTGTGTGTGTGCGTGTGTGATGTCATATGTTCTGCGAGTGCGAGAGCAAGAGAAAAAGAACAGAAGAAGCACAGAGGTTATCCATGGACACCAGCACAGTGGGTCTGATGTAAAACAGTGGGTTTATTCTAACATACTGTATGTGGATCCTCCAATCTCATAGCAGAATTCTTTTGACTTAATATCTGTATTTAAATTAGGTTTAAATTAGGTGTATGGATGGACAAATGAAATAGGTTGTCTTATTTTGTAACGTAAGTTGTTTACTGAGCGTGTAACACTGAAACACAGCGATGCTGAAAAGCAGGCAGCCGATACAGCGTTTCATAAAGTGCGCCCTTGTTTTTTCATAACAATATAAAATGCTTAGAATATTGTTTCTGTGGGACATACTACTTTTATATAGGTTAAATGGGGATGGGGGTAACATGACATCAGAGGGAAAACCATGCCCCTCATGGGGAAAAACATTCTGTGAATAAAAATGAATGGGAAATAATGGGACACGTTGACTTTAAACAGCTTTAACTTAAAATGTCAGCAGCAGCTTATTTTAGGTCTGTTCTGCCTGAAGAAAGGGACAGATATACAATGGAACTAAATCTGACTGGATTCAGTGCAGTTTTTCTATCCCAAAATCAATCTAAAAACAAAGACTTATGGCTTGTTATCTTAATATCCTGTCAACTAAGCTCAAATTGACAAAAATGTGTTCCCAAGAAAAATGTAGTGTTCGATATTAAAAAAAAAAATCTCTCTCTCTCTCTGTATATATATATATGTATGTATGTATAAACTTCTCATAAAGCTACTTGAGTGTGCAAAGCTGCATCAAGGTAAAAAGAAAAACTGCAGCCATGGGAATGGGATGATTGAATAATTGTTAAAAATGGTCAGTACGTATACAAGTAGAACTGTCAATAAAATTATAATGTTGTTTTGCCATATGGGGGACAGCATTAAAATCCACTTAATGGCAAACAAGAAACAGCCCTCCCCTTATCAACTCAATACAAATTCAGTGCTGACTGTGGCTAACTCTATGCTCCTATATTAATCACTGTAGCTTTTTACAACAGCTGTACTAATGAAGCAAGTCTATTTTTTGCCGCTTGCAGTGTCACTAGAAGAGACTGATGTAAAAGCAAAATGTGCAGAAATCCTTGGGTGCTGTTAAGGTTGCAAAAGTCTGGGAATTTTCAAAATTGATTGGAATTTATGGGAATTACTGGAAATAAACCAGAAGTTTTCAAAGTTAAAGGTTGGGAACATAAAATACAGTTGGTAGAAAATATATTGTAGCATAATCTTGGCTAAAACAATCAGATTTAAAGCATATACAGTTGAGTATCAACTACTGCAACCTCTTTTAAGCCACTCCAGAGGATCCAGAATGCAGCAGCTCGGCTGATCTTCAACCAGCCGAAATGTGCGCACGTGACACCACTACACTTCGCTCCCTCCACTGGCTC
Source organism: Arnoldichthys spilopterus (assembly GCA_037974385.1). Lineage (NCBI taxonomy): Eukaryota > Metazoa > Chordata > Actinopteri > Characiformes > Lepidarchidae > Arnoldichthys > Arnoldichthys spilopterus. The sequence goes on from JBBPDA010000003.1 coordinate 2,130,520, forward strand.
CCCATCTCTGCTCGATTCAGGTTTAAGTCCTTGATGCTCACCTACAAGATCATCGATGGATCAGCTCCCAGCTACATGAAATCACTCATCCAGACATACAC
>JBBPDA010000003.1:2157149-2168544 GCA_037974385.1 Arnoldichthys spilopterus
GGTGTGGCTAACTCAAACACGAGGAAACTCAAAATATCAACACAAGGAGACAAGGAGGGGCGTATACGTGACAGTTATCATATATTATGCCAATAGCTGCCCAGGTGAATTGTCAGTCCCTTAATGCCATCTAACAATGTTGCATTACCAGCAGTTTGGCACTATGTTGACTAGCTTCAGGAAGCTCTTGCCTTCCCCTCTCAGTGATGGTGATATTGCAGTTGGGAGAGACCTAGCTAGTGCAACTGATTAGGCAAAAAATAAGAGGAAAAAAGAAAAGTAGACTGGCAATATAATTATAACATACAATGAAATTTGATAAGGATGCACCTATTCGGAATTTGGATACCGATATCAATAGCCAATATTTTTATGTTAGCATGTGTCAATGCTAATAACATTCGACCATCCATCCATTTCCTAAACCGCTTCTTCTGTTCCCGGTTCGCGGGAAACTGGAGCCAATCCCAGCTGACTGTGGGCTTAAGGCGGGGTTCACCCAGGACAGGAGGCCAACCCATCGCAGGGCAACACATAGACAGCCAACCATTCATACATACACACACTTACACCTATGACCAATTTAGGGTCTCCAATAAACCTACTGCAGCCTTTGGACAGTGGGGGGAAACTGGAGGACCCGGAAGAAAACACACGCGAACCCGGGGAGAGCTTGCAAACTCCACACAGAAAGGCACCTGTGGCCTACCCGGGGATCGAACCCAGGAACTTCTTGCTGTGAGGCAACAGCACTTTTTATATGCTTAGAAATGAGGTAAAATTAGTAAAATGAATTTTAGCATAATGCAATAGTGTTGCTTAAATATTCTGCTCAATAAGTGCCTCATCAAATATGCATATTTTTTGCAATGTCAAACATTTTTTTAGGTTTACATTTTTCTTTAAATTTTAAATTTAGATTTATTTATTTATTTATTTATTTTTGCAATACTGTATGTCCACACTTTTAAAAACAGGACCTCCATGCTTCGTCCACGCTCTGAAGAAAAGTCTGGCTGGCACCACAACAACGTCTGGGCACAGTAAGAGGCTGAACAGATTTCTGAAGGAGGGTGTTGCGTGATATTGTTCTCCAGCGTCATAGTGCAGAAGTTATTTATCATACTTTCTCAGAGAGTGGAGCGCAGTATGTTCGAAGATAGCTGACATTTTCCCACAGGTCCCTGATTCAGCACGGACCATGTGGGCTTCTGTTAATGTGTTCTCATATTCCTCACGTATCTTAACTGCCGGGTGAGTCACAAATCGAACCCATAGGGGCAAGCGGTAAGCAAGTGAGGACCGTGTTTAATTATTTCAGTGTTTGGCAAATAATATCACTAATGTGAACATTTACCATACAGAATCTGCCAAAACGAATCATACTGATAAGCAGGATCGCCACATATAACCCTGCAGCTGTTGTGCTAGCAGACTAAGGAAAATCACCAGTTTAAGTAGTATTTATTGATAATATCACATTCCCTCTCCCATTCACGTGCAGCTTTTTTTCTTTCATGCTGTCATCCATATCCTTCGTTACACACTTAGCGCTGAAGCAGCAGGCACCGGTAGCCTACTTTTAAGGGTGTTCAGGCTGTTACTGGGGTATGGGAATAGACTGTATATTAAATAGTGTTGTAAATAGACCTGTTCGGTCCCATGCGGGTTTGTATTTATTTATTTTTTATTTGTTTGTGTATTTTTTATTATTGTTTTAACCTGTGCCCAGTCACTGGAGGGCCCCATGAACAATGCTGAAAAAAAAAATCATAAAAGTTGCCTTCGCTCATGGCACCATAACAGAGGCAAAACACAAAAATAAATAAATAAATAAATACATTCATCCTTGCTATTGTATTAGCAATCTGCACTACACCTAAATGTCTAAATGTTCTCCAATCACTGTCCACCACTGGGCCAGTGGTGGTGTAGTGGTTAGGAAGTTGCCCCTGTGACCTGAAGCTTGCTAGTACAAATCCCACTGAGGAACCCGTGAGCAAGGTATTGCTCTGCAGGTGCTGGCTACGTCAGGTGCCAACTGCTCCTACACAGATGGGTCAAATGCATAGGTCACATTTTGTTGTGATGTGTTTACAATGACAAGAAATCACTCACGTTTCACCATTCAGTCAAACTCTCAGGTCTTGTTTAGCAGTGAGCCAGTGTTCCTGTGTATGCATTTTGGCTTTGAAGGTGTGCCTGACAGACCTGTAAGAGTAGCTGGAAAGAGTAGAGGTTGTTCATTTCCAAAGCCAGATTAAAAAAAAAATAATAAAATGTTGGCAATGGTCCCATGCATATAATCATCAAAGGTACAGTATAAATGGTGCATAAACATTCTTCATGCCTGCTATGGCAGCATGCTTAGGCATAGGAAGATTAGTGGTTTAGGTGTTTGTTGTGTACAGCTCAGCTGTGTGATTTCAATTTGCAGCTTCTTCGTTTGGGTAAATGTTGAGCTTGTCATAAGCGGACACATGCTTTAAAGAAAAGGGTAGCAGTGATGCTTTCGTTCATGTCTGTGTCTTTGTTGATTTGTAGATAGACAGATGTCATATGGTAGAGAAACTAAACTGATTTGAATGTGTTGTTTTTGTGATGTAATAAAAAAAAAAGTGACAATGTCCTGTCCAGCCAGTGCACCAAACATGTACATGTTGAAACTGCAAAGAGTGTTTAAGGCTAGGTTGCTTTTAAATGGGACTTAACATAAGTCTTACAACATTAAAGCCACACAAACATCAAATAGATAAGTAACTAAACAATTGAATAATTTTAAATAATATAAATGATAAATTATTCATTTATACATAATTAATATTATTAATAGCGGTTGTATTATATTAACATATATTTAAAATAATGAAAATAATAATAAATAAACTAAATAAAAATGTTTTATAGCTTCTTTAAGTAATAATAAATTAGAGAAAACACTCGTTACCACAGAAAGCATGCCTTTATATAATAAATAAATGCTTCAAATAATCAAACAACTGTTTATTTTCAATATTACTATTCATTTTCCTAAATTTTCTCCTTGTTTTTACAGAAACTGGTGGGGAACATGGATTCCGACACTATTGTCCACCACAAACTCAGCCATTCCATCAGAACCCGATTCCTGAGATTTGTTCCCCTCGAGTGGAACCCCAGCGGCAGGGTGGGGATGAGAGTCGAGGCTTACGGCTGTGCATATAGTGAGTAATTGATTGAAGACAGATGCCTCACAACACTAAGTAACCAGTTCATTACATTTACATAACATACACCTACACTTATTGACCTTTTATCAGGTACAGCTGCCATATACGTGCAGCAAAGGAACACAACGACTGACTGAAGCTTATGTATTGATGCATAATTTATCAACCTAAAGCCCATCCATTAATGGAATGGGACCAACATAAGACAAGCAGTTATTATATGCACAATTTATCAGCAGTGGGGCTATGCTATGCCTCATACACTCATATCAGCTACCAACTGCCATTCCACTGCTGTGGTGGGCTTCATATGGCCACAATTTTTAGCGGTGTAACCTGGGCCACACAGAAGGACCCTCTACTCATCTAACATCCTCTGCATAAGCACAAGTGCACCAATGACAGCACTTTAATTTATTTATTTATTTATTTATTTATTTTTACCACACTAGGCATGGGAAATGCATCTTTTGTTTTTTGCAGAAAACAGAAATGATGTATGTGTTTCACATAGAGCTGGAAATTCAGATGCAATCACAAGTGATCATTTGAGATGCATGCGGACACACATTCTGATTCCAGATGTGAACTGATAAACGTAGAGCTGTCCACTTGTAATCGGATCACCCAGGGCGAATGGTAATGCCAAGTATGATCAGTGCCTCTGTTGCCAAGGCTCGCTTGATTGACAGCTGGGCAGCCTTTGCCAGTTTGTTTTAGAGAGTTTGAAGCATCTACTGTAGGCTACATGTCGGCCATGCCTCTGTTTGTCTGTTTTCCTTTTTCTTCAAAAGCAAGCTTGAATATGTAAGGCTATACATCAGTTCTTGTCATGCTTTTGGCCTTCGTAAAGAGCTAGTAAGGTCAGGTAGCCTGTAAAGAATTTATTTGATGCAAATTGCTGTGGCAAAGAGAAGGAAAATCTTGAGAAATTAGGTGGTAATTCTTAATATTTGTATTAACAAATATTTTCACACATTATGATTCGTAATATTTTGCTTGTAGGTTGTATTATCATTAAGACCTGACTCAAGACATTCTGGAATAATTCATACTGAAGTTATGAGTAAAAATGAGCATCCAGCACACAACACATGATCACATGGAAAATGCTAAGATACTATATACCTTATAAGTAGGCTAAGACTATACGTCCTATTGTTATTTATGATGCTAAATCACTGTAGCTCCAAAAGAAGGACATGTCAATGTGCATTCTTGCATCCTGGACATAACAAAATGCAAGCATAGGCAGCAGGATGCATGCTCGAAGAGAATTTATGAGGGCTTTTAAGGGGAATTATCTTGAATGCAGGCAGAAAGGTGATACAGTAAGCACTGCGGGCATCTCCACTTTGTAATGTGGAGCACTGTGACAATGCAGCAAAAAGACATTGGTGGAGCAATAAGGCATCGTACTGGATATATTGACACTTAGTCACAAACCGGACGTACTCAGTGAAGTCTTAATGAATCCAAAATGAAAGAAGGTAGCAAATGCTCACGCAGCGTGGTGCCAGGAAGGAGCTGGAACAGGACAAAGCCTGGAAGTGGGAGTCAAATGCTGTAAAATAAGCCATAATGATGAAAAATAATACAAGAATTGTTAAATAATATGCAGAAACATAGCTAACCGTTCTTCTGTCTTTGACATTTTCAATCTGTAGACCTACAGAGTGAGGCAGGCGCCTGTTGACACATAAAGTACCCACCGAGAGATATGCCAAATCCTCCTGTAATCACTTAAGATCGCTAAATTTTGCTGACCCAGCACTATTCTGGTGGCTGACAGGGGACGTAGATGTGTCCGGAGGTTCCGCAGTCTGCCCCTGTCAGGCTGGCGCTAAATAAATAAAGGGGTGTCTCTAATGATACCATTGCATGCATAGCCAAGCAGCACTAAATGGATCAGTTGGTGAATTACTGCACTGTAAAAGACATTTATAATTATCCCTTAGTGAGTGCTTCCATTATTCCGCATGGCTCCGTGCCATGATCCCCCTATTAAACTTGGATGAATGTGTGCTTTGCTGATAAATGCTGCATGAGGACTGCCTCTTCTCAGCTCTCCCCTTAATAATGCAACTTTACAATGAAAGGGTCACCTAAAGAGCACCTATACCAAACTTTTATGTCAGTGTATATAATTTACGGCAGTGCCTCACCTATGTATGGTGTAAAATTTTCAAATCTATCATGAAATGTCTGTTATGATTTGTAGATACTGGAACCATGAAGAATTAGTATAAATAAGATGCATAGATACATACATCTGCTGATGCTGATGTAGAAACTGGGACTATGTCAGCCTGCATTTGTGTTTGTTGTTATAAAGTTTCAAAATAAGTAAAATAAACTGCTGATGTGGCTATGATTCCGGTATCATTGTACAACACTAGTTTGTGTCTATAATTGTAAGGGTTAACACCCAGGTGGCAGGGCACAGTTAGGAGCCATACCTTTGTAGCCACGCAGTGTTGGGTCAACAGGGGGCGTTGGTGATGCTTCACTATGGTGGGGACAGTCAGGGCTTTACGTGTGGTACCTGGACTGAAGCCCTTATAAGCAAGGTTGTCCCACCAGGCAGGGCGGAGTCCTTATCCCTGGTGGCAGGTATGGGTGGCTTGGTGTCTAGGCCAGACAGGACCCCTGCTGGGAAAGTGGTAAATGGCTCTGTGACTTGCCCGTAAGTTCCTTTCCCTTTTCCCCTTTAACCTTACTGAAACCTGCCTGTGATCCTTGGTAGCAGAATGGGTAGTCAGGGGACCTCCTTCCTTTGGTTTCCTGACGAGTGCACCAGCAACATGAGGCTGGTAGTGGTGTGGATTGCCCATTCTTGCTTCTCGAGTTAGGGTAGCTTTCACAATGTCAGATTTTCTCTTCAGGATTATCATGGCCATGAGAATTCACAATAATGATACTATCACAATATATATGTATATGCGTGCCAAAAACAACCTTTGTTTCATAGCACCACCCCCACCCCCATGTGTGTAATTAAGAATATTAAACAATGAACAGTCTCACAGGTTCTTACTCTTGAAGTAACAATTAAAGTTAGTGGAGATTCAACAATATTGCAGATATGCTATTGTCTTTACTCTCAGAGCTTTTTATTTTATGCTGTTTTAGATTCAACACTTGGATCATAAGTAGATCACATGGCGGATGCGCATGAGACCATAATACATACAATGACTAACGGCATACATTCTGTTTCTTTTGCAAGGCTGTATAGCAATTGTGTCATTCTGCGCAATTGTCAAGTACATGACACATCAAAGCAACCCCAGCAAACTAAAACGGCACTGTAAAGTGCCAGTGTTAGAATAATGAACATTTCAGCTGTTTTAGGAGCGTTTCTACAAATGTATAATAGCAAACTGGAATAAAATAATGTGATTGTCATCCAAAAACTTTGGAATCTTTCATGGATAGAGTTAGACTCTCAATATTTGTATTGTTGCTCTACTGAAACTGTTGTTTGTGAAACTTTTGAAAAACACACAGCAGTGGGAATATCTGTTTTAAAAAAAACTTTCACTGAGAGTTAATGGACATCCGCATGCTTCATAATGCCTATTCAACTCTTAGTAAGTTAGTAATAAGTGAATGTGCTTGGATAAGTGGATACTGATGCAGTCCTCCAGAGTGCTAAATTAAGGGCATGCTAATGCTAAGGCCTTAATGTTATTTATTACATTCATTTCATGTTTTAATGTAAACAAGCTAACTGCAGCTTACATCGTACTGCACAGAGTGTGTGGAAGTAGAAGGGGGAGTGGGGCACCAGCGTTAAGAAGCAATACCGCAACCTACTTCTGAAGTGAGAACCTCATATTTACAGGCGTAGAATTATTATTTAAGGTATTATTGTATCCAATACTAACTATCACACTTATTGTCAATATCAGTATACTATGGCACCCCTACTGTACATTTACGTTATTTACGATAGGGTCAGTGGGGACCCAACAGTTTTTTTTGAAGGCGATTTCATCCCTACCTCTTTTTAAATGAAAGGTTAAATTTGCTGACAGAACACATACAATTGCCTCCCCCCACCACTCACCTGACAAATAAGATCCCCCTCCTGATCAACAAATATGATCTCTAGCCCCACACCACCACCCCACCCCCCGCCAACCGCAATTCATCAAATACAATGAACATAGTCCCTAGCACTTTGCAAACCAAACTGACAACCATGATTTTATAGGCCTTAGCTGTAATTTGACGTATCCATTATTCAGCAAGCCAGTATAATGGATTTACAACACTGGCATCTCCCGTTAATGGCAAAAAATGCATTTCTAGGATCAGCAAATCAGCGTGACAGGAGTGACCCCAAGTTGCACTCAAATTGTGCTCCACACTGGGCGAATGACACTGTCCCTGATGCCATGTTCATTTCACACCATGGCCGATGGTTCCCTGAATTGGCTTAAATGAGACAGTATCCTGTTGGCAAAAATAGATAGCGTACCCACTTCATGGCATCGTATTCCTCTACATTTTGCTATGAATCCTTTCTTGCTAGAATGTATATTACTTGCACAAATATGCAGTATCGGAAGATTCCTTTCCCTTTTCACTCTCTTTTTCCCTCATCTTTGTTGCCCTCTAATGAGTAACATTAAGCAATAATGAGCTGAAAAATCTCCCAGATAAAGAGAAATCCACAAAATAACAGTGTAAACAAGGACAAAAAATAATGACCACCCCCTTTCCTCCTCTCTTGTGTGTTTTCTTTCTATTTCTGTATGGGTTTTTGTTATGCATGTGTGGATTACAGATGACATTCTGCAGCAGTGCACTGCCATAAGTCCTCAAAAGCTTCTCGCGCTTGCACCCTCGTGTCTTTGATAGGCCATAATGTAAGCAGTGTTTGAACAACTTTCCCCCGAACATGTCAGTTTTTCCTCAGCTCAAAAGTTGACTCTCAGGCAAAGATGCTTGCAAAAATCTTTTCCTTTCTCCCCTCCCGCTTTTCATTCGGAAGGCAGGTGTATGCTGGAGATTGGATTATGTACTACAACAGTCTTACCTTGCTCACAAAGACCAGAAGTTAGGGGAAAATGTGCATTATGGTTCACGAAGCAGTATATATGCAGTTCATATTGGGGGTATATACCACACAGTCATGGGCAAATGCTTACATTTCCAGCAGAATGTATAAGTATCAGGATTTTTTTGCATTCAATCAAAATTCTTAATCTTTAGAAGTTGACAAGCATGTGAAGTGAAAGTGACTCTTTGTCATTGCGAACACACTCAAGCACCACAACGAAATATGACTTCTGCATTTAACCCATCACATGTGCACATGTGGAGCAGTGGGCAGCTATCAACAGTGCCAGGGGAGCAGTGTAGCGGGACAGTACCTTGCTCAAGGGAACCTCAATAGTACCTTAGAACCTGCAACCTTCAGGTCCCAAGGGCAATGTCGTAACCACTTAGAGACGTGCAAAGGTATTTAAGTATTCAATCAGGGTTAAAATCCAATCAAAATTTTGAATAACAGTGCTTGCACCTGAAAAAGTTATAATTTCACTTTTTCTTTTCTTTTCTGGCATTGTTTTTTTTTTTAAGCAGAGTTATTTGAATCTAACTTCATATTCAGTGGTACAAATGCCCTTTGGAGCTGTTAAATGCCAACTTATACTAAGAACAACACACATTGTTCTGTAATTCTGTCTAACTTTCAGTATTCCTTCATCAGAGAAAATGTATTATTATTATTGTTATAATTATTATTATTACTTAAGCCTCGATACAAGTTTGAGTTATGGTACCAATGGTGCTTGATCTCCAGAACACGGCTCTTAGTGAAGGAGACGGAATAAATAAATCACCCTGGTGAGAGGAATCAACTGGGGAGAGGAGAAAAATCTACTGAAGAGAGAAAAATCTACATTTACATTTTCATGTTAAGTGTCTTGCCGTGTACCAGAGGAACTGTACTTTATTCAGACTCTCATGCTGTGATTAGAAGGAATGTCGAGGTTTGATTTGACTCGGAAAAAAAATAAATCTTGCATCCCATTATCCCTGTTTTTAGTGAGGATGTGTCATCTGCAGCCGCAAACCCTCATGTTTTCTTTTTGCTTTTTATTCCTACCAAGAATCATACGTGGCAGACTTTGATGGCCGAAGCTCTCTGCTCTACCGGTTCAACCAAAAGTCCATGAGCACAGTGAAGGATGTCATATCGCTGCGTTTTAAGAGTCGACAGGCAGAGGGTGTACTGTTGCACGGGGAGGGCCAGCGAGGAGACTATATCACTCTTGAGCTCCACCGTGGGAGGCTAGCTTTGCATCTCAATCTTGGTGAGTCCTGGGTTGATGGTAGGTAACCCTGCCTTACCTAGTTTATGAGGTAGTTTGATTGACTGGGCTTGGTGGATGCAGCTACCTACTGGAATGCATAATGAGTCATCTAAGTTGGGTGGAGGCGGGGTATTGGTTGATCAGGGTTTGGGCTCAGCCCCTTAGTTCCAGTAACTGAGTTTGGGCATTTTGGGCAATTCTACTCCTATAACTCCACACAGCCCACAACTGCACCTTTGACCTCAACCCTTGAACATCTTTGGGTTTAAATGGAAAGTCAGCACTTTTGGGTGAATGGGGACAGATTCCCACACTTCAAAATTGTGTAGAAAGTCCTTCTTCGAATAGTGGAAGCAGTTATAGCCACTATGGGGGAGCCAACTCCATATTAATGCCTATGCTTATGTAGGTTAAATCATCAGGTGTCCAGTTTGAGCATTGTTGAAGCATTTTGGTCATAGATTATATTCTGAACAGCAGTAATAAACATTTAAAATTTTAATTCTATTATTTTTTAAGGAGGGAATTTTAATTAAAATTCATTTTTGACATTTTGAAATTTTGAAAATGTTTGAATTTTTGAATTGTAATTAAAATTCAGAGAAAAATGCCATTCAGCCTAGCCTATATTTAAGCAGTGAAGTAAAATATTTAGATCAAAATTAGTCATACTCAAGCACCACAACAAAATGCAACCTCAGCATTTAACCCATCACACTTGAAGCAGCGGGCAGCTAACAACAGCACCCGGGGAGCAGTGTAGTGGGAGGGTACCTTGCTCAAGGGTACCTCAGTAGTGCCCGGGCTAGGAATCAAACCTGCAACCTTCAGTTCTCAAAGGCAGCATCCTAACCACTAGACCACCACTCCCCTGATAAAGTTATTGTTATAAATTTCAATTTTTCTTAAGTATCTATATATTATATAGGTGCCTATTACTGTGTAGCTACTCTCAGAACATTTGCTGATATCCTTCCACTGTGCTATTCACATATTAACCAAGTTCTAAAAAAAAAGGTTCATTCAGAAGTAACCTCTGTCTCTGGCCCTCTCTCAGATGACACCAGGGTTAGGTCCAGCAGTGGCCGTATGGTGGTTACGCTGGGCAGTCTTCTAGACGACCAGCATTGGCATTCGGTGCTCATCGAGCGTTTTAACAAGCAGGTCAACTTCACCTTGGACAGACACACACAGCATTTCAGGGCCAAAGGTGATGGAGACTCTCTGGAGGTTGACTATGAGGTAGATGTTTTTATTACTTCTTTTTCTCTTTTTCACAGGAAAAGTTAAGCCCTTGTTAATAATGCACACTCTGCTTCTTTGAAATGTATTACTACTCTTAGACTCAATAGACATGTAGAAGAAGCATTCATGTAGTGGTATGTTTCTCCACAAATACAACCCCTTCATCTTTTTACTTTGAATAAAGATAAGATAATAATTTGAACTACAGGATGGACTTTTATTCCCTTCAGGAAGATGATAAAATAAGTCTGTGTAGACATTTTAGATGTTTAGATGTTTTTAACTTGTTGATATCTGCTCATCAAAGCTCAGCTTTGGTGGGATCCCTCTCCCTGGGAAGCCTGGGACCTTTCTCAGAAGGAACTTTCATGGTTGCGTGGAGAACCTCTACTACAATGGAGTAAACATCATCGATCTTGCTAAGAGACGCAAGCCCCAGATATACAGTGTGGTAAGACTATTCAGTATAACATATATTTCTAAACTGCGATAAGCGAAGTGTTTACATTTATATTGTGGGTGTTTGTTTATATATATATATATAAATAATTTTAGTATTTAGTTTTAAAATGCATATTTATATTTTTAGAACTTTTTTTAAATTACTGACTG
>JBBPDA010000003.1:2188927-2208289 GCA_037974385.1 Arnoldichthys spilopterus
ATGGGTTAAATGCAGAGGTCACATTTCGTTGTGGTGCTTGAGTGTGTTCACAATGACAAAGAGTCACTTTCATGATGAAGACAAATGCATTCTGGGTTTTTTTCCCAAGCTTTTGACCCATAAAGTGGGCACCAGTGCACCACATCTGTAGTTAACACATGGGGAAAACGCAATGGATTAGCACAATAGATTGACGCAAAAGGCTAAGGTCTCAAAACAAAATAATTGGCCACATAAAAAAATGGATATCTCTGAGATAACTACATCAGGAAATAAGGCAAAAAACACAAGAAAGTAAAAAATGAATAAGCTTGTTAGCATGAAGCAGACACACACGGTTAATTACCTAGCATTTAGCGTCAGTCGGAGAATTTCAACTTCTGTGTGATTTCTCCTTAATGAACATCACAAGAGTAATCTGATGAAATATTCAGATCTTCTCTTTAACAAGACTGTAAACACTGAATTTTGGTAATTAACATAGACTGCTATGGAATAACACTTGCCTCCGGTCACACCTTTCCGACGTGATGAAACTGCGGTGCAATATAGCATTATCATCAGGTATTTACATATAGAATGTGTGCAATTTTTAACTTTTTATACTGGAAAGAAAATGAAGCTGTGATCTAAAGGCTCAGCACTATTCAGTGTTTCTTCTGACATGGTGTTGGATTGCTTTGATGTTAGAGAAATGGCCTCCAGAAGCTATGTTAGCATTGAGCCATGCACATTGAGGGTTTTAAAGATTTTGACATTTGAAATGTGACAACAAAGCTACTTTCTTTTCACATCTATCAAATCAGGACAATCACGGCAATGCAGTAAAGCAGCATTGACCTATCTTAACCTTGCTATATGTGTTGTTGCTTTTTCTGATCTGCACTCATGTGGGTGGAGTGGTCTCTTTGAACAAACTCAAACAAAGGTAGGTGTAAGAAAATGGTTGTCAAGAAGATCTCAAGCAAACAAAAAAGAAGAAAGAAATGGTAAAACGTTTAATCCTTAAATGCATACGTCAGGCTGACACAGGGCCCTAACTTTATCTTGTCTGTTGAAATTCGTATGTTACAAATGCACTTGATGTTATCATGTAAAAATGCTGAGAGCTTCACAGCTTGCGTTTTGTAGACCAGGGTGTGTTATATATTTTTTGTGTTTCTTACTTTTGTTCTAAACCTCCCTGTTCAGTTTCTCAGTGGTGTTGGTGAAACAGCCATTATCTAAATCCTGCAGCAGTGAGGCATGTTTTCAGAATTTATCTACAGTAAATGCCTGTAGTGTAGAGGTATTCGACTTTGGAATAGGAAAACCTGAAAAAGAAATATGCCAGTGTTACTGCAGTTTTTGAACCAATTTTCATCTAAACACTGGTACTTAAATTATGAGCAAGCAGCAAGTTTACCTTTAGACACTTATCAAGAGTGACGTTTCACCAGAAGCCTGTATAAGGTATATTTCCACCATGTTTTCAGTCACCACTCGAAAAAATGAAACCGCAACAGAAAAGTTCCGCTGAACAGCCTGTGCTCTGGTGCTGTTTGCAGAGTCAGCACATTAAATACAATAAATACAATAAAGAAAAATGTCAACAGACATTTCGTCAAGTCGTGTCTCTGAGCCAGTGTAGAGAGTGATCCAGAGGACTATGATTTATCAGAGATTCAGAAAAAACAGATCTTCTGCTGCTAAATGCAATTCATCTTCACTACTATAATTGATCTGTAATGTCTATGAAAGTGCAGCATACTTTATGCTTCTAATAATATGCTATAATAAGCAATTATGCTTCAAATAAAACTAATAAAGTATTAATAAACAAACTAATAATACATTATTTAGGTTTATCTTTTTTATAATTCCCATTGATTTCAGATAATGGAAACAGTTGAGAAAATAAATCAACAGTACTTGGATCTGAGAAAAGCAAGTGGAGAGAAAATCAACAAAAACATGGGTTCCTTTGATCGTTTTTCATGATCATACTTCACAGAATGGACCACCACCAAAATTCTTTCATTTTCAGCTTTTCAAGCTCACGGACACTCAAATCAATCAATTTCTGAAAAGATAATCTAACTGACACCTTCTTTGATCGTCTGTATGCAAAAAAATCATGCTAGTACTCTTCGCATCTATAGGCCATATTTACGCTAATTTACATGGCCTATTGATTATCAAAAAACATTTTTTGCAATCTTAATGGACAAAATGGGCATAAACACACACCAGCTATTCTCAGCTCAAGCTTTAATGAGGCAAGCAGTGAGATTTGTAATGTATTACTCACAGAATGTTGACAATACCATACGCTCCTCTGAATGTCCAGAAAGTCTTTCACATTGAAGGTGGCTCCTACAAAGGTGATGAAAGTCAAGGAAGCCAAGCTCCATGACTTTCCGTTTGTTGGGTTGTCTTTGTGTGAGTCTGCTGTAGCCACTGGTTTATCTTGAAGACCTCTACTAAGTATGCAGCATGTAAGTTCAGGGACATTCTGAATGTATCACTGACAGTGTGCTGGGTTAGACAATACCATATGCTCCTGAAAGTGTCCAGAAATCCAGACGGATCTTGTCACATCGAAGATATAGACATCAGCATGCAGCTGGAGCTTTCAGAGAGGTGATCATCGCCAGAGAGGCAAAGCTGAGGAAGTCCAGCTGCACCTCTTTGTTGGGTTATCTTTGTGTGTGTCTAATACTAATCTGGTTTAGCTTTATAACCATGCAGACAGTCAGTCTAGGGGAGTTAAAAAAGAACCACCCACATTCTCCTTTAGATACTGTATGTAGCAGTTCTGGTGTATTCAGACTTGATGTAGTATTGTGTTGTAGATTCTTTGTTATATTGTTTGAGTTTAATTTGTTCCACATTAATAATATATAGTCCATCTTTTAAAACGGCCTTTCAGTTCAATTGTGTCACTAATTGTGCTGATTTATTATATTTTATTGAGGCGGAGTCAATGTACTCCATTTGTGTGTAGTTACAAGAGAAGGGGGTCCCATCACAGAGAATTAATTAAATATTATTCATAGTATGTCTTGATGTCTACTGTCGTCTTTCTTTTTTGTACTTCAGACTGCCAGTGTAACTGTAGGTCATCCACTGCACATTCCTTTCATTCTGTACAATGCAGAACACTACACAATGCAGTTATGACATAGAACCCCAAAAATACCTACAATGCTGACCATGTTTTTGAGCTATATCTATGTTTACTGAGCTTCTAGTTTATTATATCAGAAGCACTGTGTTGCCTAAATCACTAGTAGCACCTCTTACCATGCCACTACCATGTCAAGGTTGATGTCATGCTGAGAATGATCCACCATGCATAGAATATCTGGTAGGAATGAGGGTCACTAGAGGGCACATAGTACATTAATATTACAATATATAAGCCATGGTATGATTCTATTGCTATTTTTAATATCCAAATTATGCTAAGTATTGCAGTACATTGATTGAAAATTGTGCCTCAAAGAATGTTTTGTGACCTTTTCATCTAATGAAACCTTTTTAATCTAATAAAGCTTACACTTTGTTCATCTCAAACTCAGTCATTTTTAATGAAACAAAGCATAATTATTATGCAGGGAGGGAAAATTATCCTTAACTTTTTCATATTGTGATATTTGGTGGCACTGATATTTTCTCCCAGCTCTTATACAAACCCCATTTCCAAAAAAACAAAATTCAAAATGCAGTAAAAAAAATATTTTATATTTTTGGGCTATATGGGCTACAGTCAGTAACTAAAGCTACAAAATGAACCTACAGCATATGGTAGGTGTTTCTGATAGGAAGGCAAATGAGTATATGTACATGGTGGGTAATCTGGCAACTTAATGCATATTTTTGTGGAACATAACTGCTACATTTTATGATGTTAAGCCCACTATACCATCCATATCTCTCACAAAGGGTGTGCTATAAGGTGTAGCTCATATTTTTTTGCGATCATTAAACAGTGAATAACCTTTTTTCTTTTTTTTATCTCCCTCAGAGGTGTCCGTGTCCTTCGAGAAGGGTTCATCAGTGACCTACACCTTCCAAGAGCCATTCTCCGTCATGCAGAACAGGACAGCTCAGGTTTCTTCCACATCTACTGTGTACAGCAAGTCCAGGGACAATTTGGCCCTCAGTTTCCTTACAACACAAAGTCCTGCCATGCTCCTCACTGTCAACACTTTCACCCAGCAGTATGTGGCTGTCATCTTGGCTCGCAACGGTAAGAGCGCCTCTCAGAAAATCACATTGTGCTACAGTAGCTGATAGAACAGCTGTAACAATTTAATAAGCATGACAGTTAAGCTTTGATTTTGACACAAACTTGCAGTAGTCATAGCAATAGTTTGTAAGTGTACCGTATGCTAAATAAAGACAAATGACACATAGCAGGCTTATTACATTCAGCTCAAATATTGCACAGTAAGTTTGAAATGATTAACCAATCAAATATTCATACCAGTCTCTTTCACTAATTAGACCAAAGCCAAAAGGGCCATTGGCTTATCCTGGAGACTTCTCTATAATCATTAAGTATTCAGAATGTCAGTTAGCTCAAAAAGCCATGCAGTTAAAACAGTTCCTCACTAAACGAGCATAGCCGCACAGCTGAACCCATCAAATGTGATTTATGTTGCGTTCAAGTGCCCCTTAGAAGCCTGCATTTTCCAGTTTGCCTAAACCTGAAGACAAGTTAAGCGTTCATTTGTTATGTGCGTTGTTGGGAATAACATTTCCTATTTTTTTATGCTATTAGATCATATTTTTTTGCTAATACAACACTAAAAGAGGTCAAAACATTGATTATTAATGCAGAAATCGGCAAACAATCAGATTGTTATAATGGCATGGTACATGCTTGTGTTCTGGTCTGTTTTTCTCTAGTTTTTCTGCACCACAAACGCTACATGGGTTTTCAGGACATGAAAAGACATGAATAAAAATGAATCACATAAAGTCAGCAGGCCTACTGTAGCAAATAAGTCTGCACAAAGTTTGGTTTGAATTCCCCAAGAGAAAGAACAGTATGAGAACATGTTTGTAGTCGGCCAAGAAAAGAGATGAAAGCAGGGATTTTGGGCTTATGGACACAAAATGAGTATCTGCAAGTAACATGGGCATAAATTACCATCTATGTTTGGTGATTATAGGTACGAAACTGTTAGCAAGAATCTGAAAAATGCAGCCAATCAAAAAAAGTTACTGTAAAAAAATGTACAGAACGTAAATGAAGGACACAAATTTTGGACTTAAATATAAAGAGTAACCAGACTTACTGGAACAGTGATCTGTCAGTCTCATAAAAATGTCCTGAAATACATAATCTGTCATGATCATCTTCTCTTTCAGCCCTGTCCATTTTAGTTAAGTTGACGGCAATTAAATACAACCACTAGCGCATAACGTTATTGAAAACTGAAGTCACAAAAAGAGAAATCCTAATTGCCCCTGCTTCTTAGGGTTTGCACTGATAATGTCATCAGATGTAAACAAACTAAAGGTGTCAGAATTTCCAAAAAGCTGTCATCTAGCCCAGAATTATAGCTGGACAACTAGTAGTAGCAATTAAGATCAACAAATCAGTTGTGTTAAGTCTGCTTAATTACATATACTAAACTGTGCATTTGAATTAGTGCAGCAGTGGCAATGATTAGCTGCCAGATGTTTTTTATGGATTTTCTTGGAGTTCCACAATGTCTTCCTGTTTTAACACATTACAAAACCATTAAAGATTGTATTTCTGTCTTTATGAGGACCTGTCAACATATGTATTCTTTTGGATTTGAGTTGGGCTTAAATATAATAGAATGTTTTTGATTTAAGGGTAATATTTAATTTTGAAAAATGAAAGCTGCCCCTTTTAGAAGAGATCTGTCCTGTGTCACTCATGTATATCAAATAGTTTTCATTAATATTTTTAAGAAGATATTGGATGTGGTGTCCAGTTAACGAACATTCCACAATTTCTCTTGAAATGGGCTTCAGAGACCAACTTCACAGAGTTGCTTCCAGGAAAACATATTTGTTGGCTAGGTTTAGGGGTTGAGTTTGCCAATAAATGCTAGCATTGCTGCATATTGCTGCCTATCATAGTCACCTAACCACAGTGCTGTTTGGATGATCCATTTACCATTGTTGTACCAGTGTTACTGGTGTCACTCCCTGTATAAAGTAATCACATTTTTCACAAAGATTCAAAGTCCACATTAAACATTATCTGCTTAAAATATTTCTGGACAGGATTTCTAGGCACAGCCAGGGAGTGGAGGGTGTCTGGTTTGGTGGCCTCAGGATTGCATCACTGCTTTTTGCGGATGATGTGGTCCTGTTGGCTTCAACAGCCAGGCTTGCTTTGGAGCAGTTCGCAGCTGAGTGTGAAGTGTCAATCAAAAAAGGGTGGCCCTCTACAGGTCAGGGAGGAGGTACTGCCCCAAGTGGAGGACCTCAACTATCTCTGGGTTTTGTTTACAAATGAGGGTAGACAAGATAGATTGACAGGCGGATTGGGGTGGCATCAGCAGTGATGCAGGTGCTTAACTGGTCTTTCGTAGCTAAGAAAGAACTAAGCCAGATAGCAAAGCTCTCGATTTATTGGTCTATCTATGTTTCCACCCTCACATATGGTCACATGCTGTGGGTAGTGTCTGAAAGAATGAGATCGCGGATACATGCGGCCAAAATGAGTTTTCTCCGTTGTGTAGCTGGGCTCTCCCTTAGAGCTAGGGTGAGAAGCCTGGATAGCCGGGAGAGCCTCAGAGTAGAAACGCTGCTTCTCCATGTTGTGAGGAGCCAGTTAAGGTGCTTTGGACATCTTGTAAGGATGCCCCCTGGGCGGCTACCTGGGGAGGTTTTCCAGGAATGTCCCACAGTGAGGAGGCCCCGGGGCAGACCCAGGACACGCTGGAGGGATAATATCTCTGGACTGTCCTGGGAAAACCTTGGTATTCCCCCATGAGTGGAGGTGGAGGTGGAGGTGGCTAAGAAGAGGGAGGTCTGGGCATCTCTGCCCAAACTCCAGATAAGCAAAAGAAAATGGATGGATGGATGGATTCAAAGTCTTACTACTGTCATGAATTCAATTTTTTTAACCTAACTTTGGTTATTAAATCTTTAGTGGGGGGGTCTTTAGTTTTTTTTTAAAATTATTATTATTAAACCTGTTGCTGCATGAGTTTTTTGGCTCATGTGCCAGCCCACCAGAGTAACGTTCAAGAACTCGCCTGTGAGACTGCAGCTGCCCAAAGCTGCTGTTCCAGAAAAGCAGATTCACATTAGTTTTAGGACAGAGACAATATAGATAGCAAGCCTCCAAGCTATGTAAATAAAAGGTTTTTATGACACTAGTGCTGTTTTATTTCAGTTCTCTAGCAAAAACAAAGACATCCTTCTAAAATGACTGAAGAAATGAAAAATCACGTTGAACACCTTTGGCTGCTGTTGTAAAAGTGCTTCTTTTATTCATTTGCCTCTTTTTCCGGTGTTGCTATTAGCCGTTTTAAGTATGCGTGATAGTTGCACAAAATGACAGTTTGTTATACTGTATTACATGGCAAAATGCAAGTTTGCATTTCTCACTTGCATGTGTGAACTGCACGGCGTTCAGGACATATAAATAACAAGGACCATCATGAAGCACCAAAATTTGTGCTAACAGCCCCCTACCCCCACCAAGTCCACACATGTCATAACTACTAAATATTATAAAAGAATAACAAAACGTTCCTCCAATTTTTTGTGGGCATTTAACAACTATCATAAAACAGTACATACTGGTGAGCACAATTTTAGTGTCTCGGAAGTCAAAGCTCTTTTGTGCTATATCCAGTCACTGGCTGCTCTACTCTTAATCTTCAGGAAGTGGACAGATATGCATTTTTCTTTCAAACTGCTAGCCTGGAGCTTCATACTAGTTCTCTTGCTTTTGAAGTTTTCAAAGTTCAGTCATTGAAGTCAATGGGACTGTACAGCAAATGTAATTGAAAAAGAAACTGAGGTGGCTTGAAGCCCAGAATCCTAACTTGCAAGCTTAAAAGCGATTTAGAAGATTAATAAGTCGGCTTTGTCAAGTCCACTTAATTACTTTTACTTAGCGGAGTGTACAGCAAGTTAAATTACAGCAATGGCATGAATTCCTTGTGAAATCCTTTCCATTGTAAGCCTAGAAAATACTCTTGACTTTTAATATTCCTCGTATTTAAAAATGGAGACAATCCACAGCATTTACTATTGCTGTCGCTATTGACTAGAATATTATTAAGTCATTTAAATATTGCTCTCTATAGCTTAATATTAATTCTTCGTACCGTTTGGCCATTTTTGATCACAAATAGTGTAAAACTCTGTGCCTATACATATATGCACCCACAGTCCTGATGGACACCGCTTCACTTGCCCTGAAGTCAAAGCTCTTTTGTGTTAAATCCAATCACTTGGCTGATTCACGCCTTTGTAAATATTGAAGGATTATTCAGGAGAACCCTATCCCCTGTAATCCTCAGCACACAAGCACAGTCAGGCAGTCTCTCAAATGCATCGCAACACACCTTTTTGAAGGCTAAGAGTGAATTTCAAAATTGACCCTGCTCCACTTGATAGTACAAAGCCCTTTTGTCTCTCAGCTCCTACATGGTGTATGCATGTGGGAGGGACACCTAAGTGCATATTGACACATTCAGTGCCAAGCAAAGCGCTAGAGGCTGAGATGGAATTAATATTTATAAATCTTTTAGAGGGGCTGGTAAGATCCCGATCAAACAGGATAAATATACAAGCGCTTTGTCTCATCACCTTATGCAATCCTCTCCCAGGCCACCCTGCAGAGCTCTTATAAAACATCTTTGGATATGTTACAATAATAAGGAAAACCCAGATGACTTTAAGAACTCCATAATTTCAGCCATTCATTTGTCCTTTAGGGAAAAGATTTTGTCAGCAGTTCATAAGAAAAATTCACACTTCATAGAAACTAACAGGACATGACATCAAACATAATAACTTGTGTTCCATGGGTGTTAGTCACCTTTTCTTGAAAAAGATCCCACTAAACAAATTCTCCAGCATTTTTAAACCTAATCTGCCACTTCAGCAGGGTACATTTGAAGCACTTGACTGTCAGAACAAAAGCACACGACTTGAAACCAGCTCCAATCACTTGGCTGATTCACGCCTTTGTAAAATTTACTTATAATAGATGCTAATGTATTTTCCTAGCCTGACCAATCATAGTGGTTCAGGCTGAAGCCCAGCTGCTTGCATTCTTTATGTTGCTATGAAAAATCAGCAAGTATTGCCCTCGCAATCAAATGCAGCTTCACCTCCAGCAGACTACACAATGAGTGCTTGCCCACATAGTGCTTGCAGAGATAAATCAGCAACTGGCCAAATAAATAAATAAATGAATTAATTAATGTCCACAAGTTGTATTAACATGAGCAAGAAGCTACATTCAATCAAATTGAACTATTGACTGTATGTACTGCTTTCAACAGAACCTTGAATATCCATTTTTGTTGTTCTTTTTGAATAATTTGGGAGAGGGGCCGACATTTACACCATCTAAAAAATGTAATGATGAATGGACCAATAGATATGGTTAAAAATGAAAATTGACATTTTTAGCCTTTTAAGCTTTTAAATGTTTTTGCTTCTCCTGTATAGTTGTCATTTTGTTTTTGATCTGACAGAGACAAAATTATATATCAGTCCCTTCAGGAATGTAACCCTAAATGTATGCAAATTCATGTAACACTTGCAGTATTTGCATGGACTTGCCATTTTGTCCCATCGCTGCATTATTTCCACATTAATCATGCAGATCGTTTAAGTGCCATAACAATTTCTGTAAGTGTGCATCATTGGTATAACATGCTAGGAAGCCATGAACAATGCAGAGATGATCCAAAGGTGATGCAAAGATTATTAATAGTCCCCATTATTACAATAAAAAAATCAGTGAATTGTTTTTTATTTATTTATTTATTTATTTATTTCTACCTAGACTGCCTTCCGGAAATAAATCCCACTCGCAATCATCACTCAATCATCAGTCATCACATATTCCTAAAGTTTTATTACAGACTTAAACTGCCTGGCCATTTTAACTGAACTGGGACACTTGAGATTGAAAATACTGTTTATTTTCTTCTATAGGGAGCCTGCAGATTTGGTACCGGCTTCATAAGGAACGAAGACCCAGTGTGTTCAGCCCTGTTCTCACAAGCTTGGCAGATGGGGAACTTCACCGACTCCGGCTCCATAGAGAGGGAAAAGATGTGTATGTGCAGGTCTGTGAATGATGAACCTCATTTGCTTCAGGCCAGTGCCAAAGATCTTTTTGAATAAAACTTTTATATAAAGCAGTATAGTTTATACTACATTGTATAATACATTTACGCAACACTACAGTGATGAAGGAAATCATTTGTCCCATTAAACTGATGACCTTTGTTTTTTTAGGTTGATCAAGACAATAAAAAGTACACCCTTCCATACGATACAGAGTTTAACTCGATGAGGTCACTAACTCTGGGCAAAGTTACAGGTAAAACCTTGATGGTCATCCCAAAAATATTTGATAAATCATCTTCAGTATCTGATTAATGTTTGATGCAGTACTACTATTTAAACACTAAGGAATAATAACATATAAATATGGAATGAAAATAAAATAAAATTCCCCCCTCTGCTTCTCACTTTTATCCCCAAGCACGCCAAAACTCACTATTCACGGAAAGTTGCTCTTTGTCATTAAGTGAAGGCCAAATCGATTTTTAAGTACACTGTGCTCTTTTACCACAGAGACGTTCATATTTTATTCAGTAACTCAAGGTGTCTGACTCTTATTCAGGAGATTAAATATTAATTCATATGACAAACAAGGTTGTGTTCCAGAGAGAATGCAGTGGCTTTGAAAAGAGTGCTTTTGAAAAAAACCTCATAAGCTTTTGAAAAACAAACATTCCATTGGAGGAAGGATTTGCAACTTTTAGCTTGAATTTTGAATTTCTTTCTTCTTTTGAACATTTTCCTTATTTTACTTGTTTTGCTTCTCATGCCATGTCTTGGTTGTTTTGTAATGTGAATAGACCCCTAAACACCCTGCGTCCAACAGTGCCTTTGGTTATTGGAGTCTAAATTATTGCCATTATAGGCGCAGATGCTAATAATGATTACAGTTAATTTTAACCCAACTGTGTTTTCTTAGCAGGAAATGAAGCACTAGATGAGGAAGTTGCACAAGCAGGATCCAAAGGTTTCATCGGTTGCTTTTCATCAGTCCAGTACAATCATGTAGCGCCACTAAAAGCAGCGCTGCTGAACCGTGGTAGCTCACTGGTCAGCATACGAGGGCATTTGCTGGAGTCTAATTGTGGCGCATTGGCTGAATTATCAACCTCTAAATCCCGTTTAGGTAAGTCCTTTGTCAAGCATTTTTCATGCTAAAGCTTTGTCATCTGTTTTAAGTGCTCCACGTCTGCTTGAACCACAAAACATCTCTATTAATGCTAAATGTGTGGTTAGGAAAATGAACTTGGTTAAAGTGCTAATTCTCTGACCATGTGACCTTATATTTGTCCCTGTTCGGCAGACCATGGGGAAGAAGGCGGTAAAGATAACAAGCATCATGAAGATGACAACCAAAGAGATTCAGCGGTTATCGGAGGTAAGTTTTATTACCTCACCCTCTTTAATTCCCCATTTGTAGAAGTCAGTGAAATGTGAAATGAGTCGTAGCTATCTAACAGCTTTTCTGGATGTCTCGGAGATGTGAAATGACTATTGATTATCTGTTGTGTACTGATATGGGAACATGGCAATAAAAAACACCCAGAAGCTATCATGGAGGATTGCTCTCAGGTGCCTTATTGTTTGATACTTAACCAACATAACATTCTTGGTAACTAAGACTAACAGACTAATTTCTATGGCTGTCCCAAAGAATTCAAATATTCAAGCATTCATTCTCACATTGGTATATAATTTTATATTTTGTTGTGTCGCCTTTATCAAGCAATAGATTTTGTAACCTTAACCACCACATGCTCCATCTGCAAAGGTTTTTGAAAAGAACAATGATCGTTACTATATAATAAAATAAAATAAATCAATAAATCTTGTGTAGGTCAACTCGTGTCAGAATGCAAACATACAACACCATTTTCAGTCTTTAAAGCTAAAAGATGCCTGATCAAAATCCACATGGGGACACTTTACTTTATTTTAAGGTGGCAATAAAATAAAATTTTGCTCAACATATTTCAATCTAGTGAAGTACTACTAGTGTCTGGTGAAGGCCGTTCTAAAACCAGGACCTCAAATCTGTTTGCTGTGGTGAGTTCTGGAAGTAGATGTGGTTTCCTACCCTAAATAAGAGTGTAGTTCCAAAACCTCCTCAGTCTTCTACGCAACCCTCTAAATAAAATGATCATTTGATGTTTCTTTCCTTTATCATCTTGATAACATGATTCCTGAACACTGTTTCATCTAACTATTGTTGCCCCAAACTGGATATATTTTGAATCACAATTGCAAATAAACTCAATAAATAATCACATTTATATTGTTAATAATAAAATGTAATTTTTTTAAAGACTTTGAGAAAATATTAAAATATTTGTTCTATAACTAATATAAACATTTTGTAAAATGCTATTTGGCCAATCCCTAAAACATTCCCATTTAAAACATTTTGATAAAAGTTCTAAAACCTAGAATAATTTCTGATTAGTGCAAATTATTGGCTTTGTATGTTGACTTTTGGCTGTTTGGGTTTTGGAGATTAGTAATAACCAAATAATTATACTATTAATAATAATAATAATAATAATAATAATACAACTTAATAAATGTATTTCTTCTTTATTATTTATAAAGGACATAAAGCTTAAATGAGAAATAAATTTTTTTCCTACCAGCTCAAATTTTTAACTTCTGTTTCCTTGGTTTCTTTGGTTTCAGGTGTGGTCACAGCAGTTGTCTTCATAACACTGTGCGTGGTGGCAGTGATGGCCCATTTCTTGTACCAACACCGGCAGGTCCGGAGAACCGCCAGCATCCAGGAGAAAGAGCACCGACACAGCCTTGAAGCTGCCTATAGGGCAGAACTTCATCTAAACAACTCCATGAGGGACAGTATGAAGGAATACTACATCTGATGGACATGCTACGTCTGTAGCTGTTGGTTTTTCCTACTTGTGTTTAGTCCTTCTGCACGTATGTGGTGCAGACCTCATCTAGCAGGGGTTTGGTGGAGGAGATCCTTCACTACTGAGACCTGGGGCAAATAGGGATTTGCGGATCTAGGTATGTAGTAGCTAGTAGATACCCAACCTGTTGGCCCAGTGCAGTGGGTCGTGGTTGTGATGTATGGTAATGGTGTTATGGGGAAAGTCCCTGCCTTTTTTTGGACAGTATCCCTCTGAGAGAAGTCATGAACAGAGAACAACCATGTTATTTTCAGAGGCTCAGCTTATTCATTTTAGGCTTAATGGGTTCATCCTAAGATCCATAAAAATCAACCCCTACCCCGCCCACTGAACCAGACATACACAGTAATATGGTGAAATACATAAAGAGGCAGTTAGCAGTCTGTAAAATCTCATCTTAATTATTAAATTATAAATTAAATAATTAAATCACTTATTATTTATCTGTTTATTTATTTTTTTTAATTCCATTAGTTTCCAGCTTGGTAATTTTTCTTCCTAGACACACCTGGTTCAATTCACCTGTTAATTGCCAGGTTTACTGAGTGTGGTTGAGGAGAGGAACTACCAAACTCTGCTGGACACCAGAATCTAGAGATGATTAGGAATAAAAAGTCAAGAAAGTCAATAACTCATTTACTTTAAGAATTAAGAGTATAAAACACCAGTCATGTTTCTCCTTAGGTTTTAACAAACATCAAGTTAAGCCCATTTAATCTAAAAATGGTGAGGACATTTTACCCAGCTTATAGTGGCCATGTTGGGATGCTTTGACATAAAGTAATGTCAAACATGACTTCATAAAAGCATAACATAGCAAATATAATGCTCAACATTATGATATGTCTTGTTATCTTGGATTTTTAATGGACAAAACTTGACATGACCCTCACTCTACACAATCAAAGTATAGTAACCTCATTTGGATTCCTTGGCATTTGTTAAAATCCAGGTCGGCATGTGTGAAGTTGCGTGAAAACTCAAGAAGCCTTTTTTTATTTTTCTTCTAAAAATGCAACGTGGCAGTATCTGGGTCATGAATGAATATTATGTCAAAAAAATAACAATTCAGTCGATGAATTTGAACATTTCTGATACCTTTGAATCATTATTGCTTCAGCTAAAACAAGAGAAATATCTACTTCCTTTTGAAAGTTTGTTTCCAGTTTTTTTTAAACACTTTAACAGGCTTAATTGTTGCTTCTCTTTATGTTAATAAAAAAAAAAAAACTTGAAACGCAACGTGAACATGCAGTGTGTAGTGAGAATAAACGAAAATGTTTCTATGAAGAATGGAGTTATGAAAAAAAAAATTCTGTCAATTACACTAGAGCTGCTTTCTAAAGTCGCAGCAGATCTGTCCTTGTTTCTCAGTGATGGCTTGGCCAGTGGTCTGTAAGTTCCTTTACCTCGGTGGGATCACTGACACTGGCACCTAAACGTAAATCACAAATGTAGAATACTAAGCAACTTGATGTGCCCTCAGGGCAGGTAAAGTGTGTGCTCACCTCATCACAAAAAAACTCACAAAATGAAAAACATACTGAACGGGGTCATTTTCTTTTCTCCCAGATCATCTCTTCTTTATTAACATGAGAACTTTGATATCATGTTAAACTAATCTGATGACTGATTGTCTTTCTTTCTGTTTTTCAATTGAAGTGTCCTTTAATATGTTTCTCCCTCAGACTTTTTTATACCTCTATTGATACTGGTTATTTTAGGGGCGTGTTTTGTACAATTGTACAGCTATATTGTAAATACATGTTTAATAAAAACAAAGATTTTTTCAGCATTTTGGCATTTTCTGTTCTTCTGCAGTTCTCATTTGTAGTTAAGCAGTTGAAAAATTCCACTTAAAACAATGTGAATTACTGCCTTTTATATGTGAAATTCAGTGAAACCACTTGCTGGAATCACTGCAGATACTTCACGACATTAGGTTTTATCTTCAACCACAAGTGGAAAGGAGCAAGTTAAGGAAAAGGACAATTTTAAATGAATGTTAAAGATTATAAAGTGATAGAGACTTGCCCTCAGTCCATTATCCATTACGTGCAAAGTCAAACCATGGAGCGGTGTCAGTGCACCCTACTTACACATGTAAATGTTCCTCACAGTGCTTTACATAGACGCCTAGTAGCTTTTAGGGTCCAGTGAAAACATTTGAAAAAGGGATACATGGACCTTCGTTCATGCATTATGCACATGCAAAGGTGATCAGAGAGTTTGCAAACTCAGGTACATCTACACTGCAGTTCCATGTTTCATTCAGGCTCAGGTGGTTGGGGACAGGACAAAGTTGTGTATCACCACTGAAAATGGAACCTCACATTGTGTGAACAATTCATAATGAATGGACCTGTAGAAATTGTCCAAACAAAACATTTAACATTAGCTTGCATAAGAAGCTATGAATATTTTCCACTTTCCTGTAAAGTTGTACTGACAATGAGGATATGCATAAATGACAAGGTTTCTTGCATAACAGCCACCATTTTTTGGAGCCATTTATCAAAACAAGTTTTCAGAGTCTTTCTAAAATATGTTCCTCCATTTTCTTCTTTAGCTGGTAGCATACTGGTGCTAGCCACAACAGTGCAACAGTAGCTTGTTTAGACAGCAGATAGTGTCAGACAAAAAAGCATGTCTGCAGTCAGCAAGATCGAGCACTTAATTAAGGTTGAGTGTGTTTACTTATGGTCATCAGCCTCTTTTGCTAATAATAGGTGAAAACAATATGGATACACACTGATATCAAAATCATATCTGCATCGATTTGCTGGAAAAAATAATGTCAGCATCGACCTACAGATCCCACATTGGCCTACAGATCCCACATTGACCTACAGGACCCGCATCCACATACAGATCCCACATCAGCCTTCAGGTCCCGCATCGGCCTACAGATCCCACATTGGCCTACAGATCCCACATTGACCTACAGGACCCGCATCGGCCTACAGATCCCTCATTGGCCTACAGCTCCTGCATCGGCCTACAGATCCCGCATCGGCCTACAGATCCCTCATTGGCCTACAGCTCCTGCATCGGCCTACAGATCCCGCATCGGCCTAAAGAGCCCGCATCGGCCTACAGATCCCGCATCGGCCTACAGAGCCTGCATCGGCCTACAGATCCCGCATCGGCCTACAGGTCCCACATCGGTGTAGTCCTAATCTTTTAAATTAAATTGTTTATGCTACTTTATTGTTATTTTTTACTGTGTAAAGGAGTCAAAAATGAGGGATGCGCAATCATATCAGAATATAGCAGATATTAGATTTGTGTAGATTTGACCAATATTTGAAATATAATATTTGATGATGCACTTGGTACACTCTGGAAGAGCAGAATGAAGAGCAGTTTATGTAATAAAAAATTTAAATGTTTCAAATTTTTACTTCGATTTTTAGGGTTATAGAAAATAAAATTATTTACATGCAGCATATATTTTTGCAATTCAAGTTTTAAAATATTTTATTGCTATTGGTAGATAAGCATGAAAGAAATATCAGCAATCGACATTGGCCTACAAACTACAAGTTAACAGCGTATGTAAGCTAGGATTATTGCTTCCTTAAAAGCAAATTCTTGAGTTGACAGACATACAACAGGATGGGGACAGCGTGCTTTAAATACACAAGGTTTTTATGCAAAACATCTGAATTATGTTTTTTACATGAAGCATTGTGCAAAATTATTAAACTGCCATAAAAATTGTTCAAAAAGAAAAAGATAAAAAACTACCAAGGAGGGTACTAGACTTCAAATTAATTGGTCTATATATATTGTTAATGGTGTGTATATACAGTTTATTGTTAGGTTTATTGTTTAGTGTTAGTTTTCTAATTATTATACGTTTTTATTACCTGCTTACACTTAATAATTCATATTCTTTATATATATTTTTTTACTGCTTCTTAATTTCTTCAACTTCTTAATTGTTTTTAAAAAATTGCACAGTATCAGGATGAATCAGGGTACATTTCACTACAAGTTGTACTTGTATAACTATGTATGTGACAAATAAACCAATCTTGAATCTTGAATCTAAGTGTGTGTTTAGTCATAAAATCACAATATAACATTAGAATAGGAAAGTTAGTAATATCTTGGCTTAATTGTTTAGAAGAACACACGGTTGGTTCCTGACTTATTTGCCACACCTGATTTAACTTAATGTAGAATTGCTTACATAAACTAGTTGTATACTGTAAATACCAGTGTTCCTCAAGGTGAGGTCTGGAAATAGTTAAGCTAGCAAACTTTACATTACATGTATTGCATATTGTATTGTTAACTTCTATATATTTAAATGTTTGTTTTTTTCCAATAAATTATTGTTTACTCAAGTTTTCTGTAAAACAAATCAAATTTTCTCAAGTGTTCTGTAAAACATCTGCACTATACTGTAGGTAAAGCGAAGACAACCCCACTGAGCACAAGCATTCATAACTGTTGTTTTTTGACTGATTTGACTGATTTTTGATACAAATAAACATTTCTGATTATACCATTATACCACCATTGCTTCTTATTATATTCACTGCTGCTGTTCATGATAAAAACCATATACCTTTGGAACCAGAGCAGAGGAGTTTTAAATGGTTATAATAAATACTGAATGTGCTAATATGTTCAGTAATGAATTCCATTAAACTAGATAAAAGTAACATATTCAGAAAATGTTTATAAGGCAAATGGGAAAACTCTGCTGTCCCTCATTGTTACCGGTCAGCAGTTTTCATCATGTAATTCTTCTGTTAATGTTTCTTGAAAAATTCGTTTCAATTATTTTTTTTTTCCTCTCTCATTGACTGCCTCAGTCCACCCTTGCTCCCATAATCCCCAAGCAGGACTACTGCCTGTCTCAAGGGCTAAGTAAGCATAAACGGGACACTTTGTGTTAAATGCAGCAGAGACCCACATGAGAGCTGTGTTGTTGCTGTGGGAACAAAATCTTATATCCCCATATTTGTCCATGTTTGAAAAGACGAGCTGCAGTCTACACTGCTGTCTGCATTTGAACTAATGGAAAAGGGCAAAAATGTCTCAAAATGAAACCCCATTACATTAGCTTACATTAAAAACTGAGAACATTTTCCTTTTACTGACAAATTACAATCTTGAAGTTACAATGATTGTTATTTGTTTGATTGTTTTGTGCAGTGTTCTAAAGTATGATACTGCTTTAAGCTTATTGTATAGCACTTTACTGTAGGGTACCATTAATAAGGTTAAATGACATGTACATACACCTTTTATGACAACTGACATTGACCTACACAGATATTTATAAAGGTTTATTCCAATTAGCCTTACCTGTCTTTACACTTTCTGGGGTGAAACTGATTAGAATTGCTTTTTCTAATGCTAGTTGGAATACAACATTTAAATGTTAATGTGAATCAATGGCAATTGTCTTATCATCCATTTATACACATGTCATGTAGACTTAGAAACACTACCCTACAGTAAGTGTTACCAGTTATTAGAACACATTTGCAATAGCATAGCAGAAGTACAGTGAAATCTTGTGTACCACAACAAAACATTCTGTAATCACATTCATCTGAATGAAGAACAATTATGAAGCACAAATTTCAAAAAGTGGACATGATCCTTAAGGGTCAGTATCTGAGATTACCTTCCTCACTCAGTATGATCTAACTATATTACCACACCATTTTTATCCTGTCTTCACTCTGATTGAGATTTTGAGCACTGATGGCATTTCTTCATCACTTATTTTCAGCTAGGGACACTTTTCAGTGTTAAAAAAGAATTCCACGAACTCCAAATAGTAGATAGAACTCCCAAAGTCCAAATATTCAGGCCTCAGACACGTTAGACAAAGACATAGCTGTTTAAGCAAATGTCAGTGGCATTTATCTACTTAAAGTGGATGGTTTAGTATGTTAGGGATGAGCAATATTACATTTTATCATTATCATGATAAGTTTTGTCACAATCTTCTTTTATGCTTTTTGTGAGCATATTGTGCATTTTGATTAAAGAGAAATTAATGCATCTGTAAATCTGTAAAAAGTTGATTAAATTCATAAGAAAGTGACTATTTGTCATTGTGAACACACTCAAGCACCACAACGAAATGCAACCTCTGTATTTAACCCATCACACG
>JBBPDA010000003.1:2208389-2239038 GCA_037974385.1 Arnoldichthys spilopterus
GGAAGAAGCGGTTGGAAAATGGATGGATGGATGGAAATCAAAGTGCAACTTTGTACATGCTGCTGCCGCTTGCCACATGCCCAGTATAAAATACCATGTAAGTTAACATTGGAGAGTTTGCATGCCCAACTGCATTTTTGGATGCAGTGTATGTAGTGGGAAGACAAATTAACAGATTCTTTAAATGAATGGATGAATAGGTGCAAACATCACTGCCTTATATCTATCATTGATTTCTCGTCCAATATAACTGCCTGCCAAGGTTTGTGCATAACTCACTAATGATTTATTCTACATTCAGTTAGTCGTAACTCGACTGCACCGTGATCAACTCAGACAAAATGTCCTCTTAACTAAAAACTCTTAGTCTAATGGGTGGGAATACATTTTCAGCTGCAAGCTCAGAGCATGACTTCAGAGGCTTGGGACTTGCCTATGTGATTGGAGGGTATTATGATTTTGATTGTTTTCACCACAACAGCCATATTAGTGTGTAATTAAAGACAATGAAGGTATATGATGCATGCCATGATGCAAAGGCAACCTCCTTATACCTGCAAAAGACCAGGTTCTGTCTGCAATGATTTTACAGTCCTATGGATCCATAACTTCAGATAACTCACTGAACATCTGATGAGTACAGTGCAGTGCCCTCACCTTGCCTGGTGTATCCTGCCCAAGAGAGTCAGTTCCAAATGAGAGGTGCAGAGCCATCACTAATTGACTGACAACCTCTGCAGAGTAACTAAATTCCATTTGACTTCAATGCGAAAAAAGGATTTCCATTTCAGTTTTGCCAAACATTTATTTGTCAAATTGTCTGAAAAACCTTATGCAAGAATACAACGCCTTTCTAAAAGATGCCAGTTTTTTTTTTTATTTCATGGTTTCCATTATACAATTTTTAGTTGGAAATTTCAAATTGCATATTAAGCAGATCAAGGGAAACACTCTTATGAAGACATCCATTTTTATCTTTGTACTCTGTAGCTCTTTCCACTTGGAAGTTAGGATGTATGCAGCATTAGTTCTAATGCCAATGTCACTCTTCTGTTTACTTTTTAGCTGTGACTTCTCGTGGGCAACGAAGAGCCAAGAGGAGTTCTCCGAAAGCCAAATGCAAAAGCCATTTCCGAAAATCCATTCGTAAATTCAAAACACTCATAATGCCATCTTCTCCTAAGTACTTTTAAATGCTCTCAGCAATCCCATGGCCATATTCGTTCTAACCCATAACTCCATAAGGAGGCTTTGGCTGCCACTTTAGCGTTTCACTTATCACAACCATATCACATAAGCAAAGATTTGTAGAATCAGCAGATTGCTTTCATTCAATATCTTGGCAGCAAAAACTACCACATAGCCATTCTTTTATTAGATGTCCTATGTGAGGCCATACAGCAGTGTTCATTGGGTGTTTTAGGACCACCAAATAAGATGGTTGAGTTTTGAAATTTTATGTTACAGTATGGGATTAAGAACCCTGTATCAAAGCAGCTTAACAATTTTCTCAGACTGAGCACATCATCCAGGTACTACACTACTTTAGGCTTTACATTTGTGTTCAGATTTATTTTCAGAGTGCAAATCAGCCATAACATTAACACCACCAACAGGAAAAGTGAATAGCATTGACTACTTAGTTATTTCATTACAATGGCATCTGTTAGATGAGTGGGGGATATACAGTGTTAGGCAGCAAGTGAACAGTGTGTGAATATAAGTATCAATGTGTTAACATAAGGATCTGAGCCACTTTGACAAGGGCCTTATTTTTGATCAATAGACAACTGAGTCAGAGCACAGAGCATTTCCATAAAGGCAGGTCTTGAAGTGATCCAAGGAAGGACAACTGGTGAATCAGTGGCAGGGTCTTGGGCACTTAAGACTCACTAATGCATGTGGGGTGTGATGGTAAGACCATCACACAATGTCCTATCCCACTGAAGAGCTACTGTGGTTTAAAAAGTGAATGCTGACTCTGATAGAAAGGGCTCAGAACACATAGTGCACCACAGTCAGAGCTGTTTCAACAGCATGAGGGGGACCTACTCGAAATTAGCCAGGTGGTGTTAATGTTATGGCTGATTGATGTATACATGGAATTGTAACTGACCCCATATTCATTTATTTAACATTATGCACAAGGCTGCATTAGGGAGGATTGAAATATTTTGCCCCCTCAGCTTTGCATTCCCTTTTTGTCTGGGTAATCCAATCATTCCTTCAGCTGCACTTATAATTACAGCGTGGACACCCTAGCTGAGGAAGCCATTTATACCTTTTGGTCAATATTGCTCGATATGAGCCAAATATTGCTGCATGCTTCCAGATCTCAGTAACTCAATAACAGTCATTTTCTGTTGATGTGTGGAAAGTTTTTCACTCTCAATTTTTAATACCCAGCTTGCGATGGTCCACCTGACCTTCATTACTCCCACTCATAACAAACAACAGCAAAAACTGGTAGGAGAAACATAATATTTGCCTCATGAAAATGTGTTAATTATTTTGCCTGGGTAAACCCATCCTTAAACACAATTTTTTTTTTCTAGCTCCAATTTCTCATGACAGTGCCACACAAACTGATTATAGATTCAGCATTCCTGCTACTGAGGTGGTTTGTAAAAACAGACTCTCTTTTGTCTAAAAAGGCTGCATGTTCAGCTACACATCGACATTTGGTTCATTTTTTTTAGCTCACAGTGCAATTCTTTGTCTTAAACCACAAACACAAGTCTGTGCCCCCTTATCGATGAGCTGGATGGTGTTTGGATGGGTCAACAAAAGTTTTGAGGAAGTATTTATTGAAAAGATTTGCTTTATGTTTTAAATTGCATTGACTCCATTTGTGTGTTGACTCTAGCCTCTTGAATGTGGCATACCTTTAAAAAACCCTCAAGGTTTTGGACAATACTGTATCTTTGAGGGTATATGTAAATCGGTTGAACCCTGGGAGAGTCAAATTCCCCCTGATTTTTTTTTTTCAAACTAGGATGACCATCAGGCCTTTTTCTGAAGGCGTAGTCAAAATTGCCAAATGCATCTTTTCCTAATATTGATCCAGCAGTGCTCACTGGGATCTGCAATTACTTTGGTATGATTTTTTAATGAATCTCCTGTCTTCATTTTTGCACATTTCTTTCAAGCAGACAGCCCTACCTTAAAAAGATATCTTGGCAAGCATTGTTCTTTGCAAACAGCAAGGAAAAATCTCAGAAGTTCTTTGAGATTCTTGGGCTGTCTTGCATGTACTGCTCTGCACTGTCATCCCAACGTGCTTCAAAACCACCACCATCATCCCCGTGCCAAAGAAATCATCAGTGTCCTGCCTTAATGACTATCGCACTCACACCCATCATCATGAAGTGCTTTGAGAGACTCGTCACGAGGCACATCAAGTCACAACTGCCTCCCTCACTGGACCCCTTGCAGTTCGCATACCATCCCAACCGCTCTACAGATGATGCTATCAACACCACCCTTCATCTGGCCCTCACTTACCTGGACAAAAAGGACACTTATGTTAGAATGCTGTTCATAGACTTCAGTTCAGCATTTAACACCATCATTCCTCAGCATCTGATTGGGAACCTGAGACTGCTGGGCCTAAACACCTCCCTCTGCAACTGGGTCCTGGACTTCCTGACCTGGAGACCTCAGTCAGTCAAGATCGAAAGCAACATCTCCAACACCATCACACTGAACACAGGGGACCCCAGGGCTGCGTGCTCAGCCCTCTAATTTTCACACGGCTGACCCATCACTGTGCAGCAATACACAGCTCGAACCACATCATAAAGTTCGCTGATGACACAACTGTAGGGAATTCAGTGGGAATGATGAGACAGCGTACAAAGAGGAGGTGAAACGCCTGACAGACTGGTGCAGAGCCAACAATCTTTCTCTGAACGTGGAGAAAACAAAAGAGATAGTTGATTATTTCTGGAGGGCACAACATGATCACTCCCCTGAGCATTGGCAGCTCCTTGGTGGAGACTGTCCAGAGGACCAAGTTCCTTGGTGTTCACATCACAGAGAACCTCATGTGGACCCTCAACACCAGCTCCATCACCAAGAAAGCTCAGCAGCGTCTCTACTCCCTGCGGATACTGAGGAGAGCGCACCTTCCAGCCCCAATCCTCACCATGTTCTACAGAGACCATAGAGAGCATCCTCTGCAGCTGCATCACACCCTGGTACATAAATTGCAATATTTTGGACCACAAGACCCTACAGAGGGTTGTGAGAACAGCTCATCGATCAAAGATCATTGGAGTCTCTCTCCCCTCTGTCACAGACATTTACTTACACACTGCATCCGCAAAGCCACCAGCATTATGGATGACCCCACTCACCCCGCACACATTCTCTTTTCCCTCCTCCCATCGGGAAAAAGGTTCCGTAGCATACAGGCCTTCACTACAAGAATGGGAAGCAGTTTCTTCCCTCAGGCCATCAGACTCCTCAAATAGAACTGACAGCATAAAAACACATATACACACACACCATCAACCCCCCCAACAATTCAGTCTTTAATAACCAGTTACAATACTCTTTTCTTATACTACACATTCTGTGTAAAACATGACATTCTCTGTCACTTTTTTTTATGCTGCCACAACTGCACAACTATATTTATTTGCTGTTCTAATATTGCACATATTTATTGATGTCCTGCATTTTTTTTGCACATTTAAACTCTGTTCAGCATATTTGCACATCTCTGCTGCTCCACTGTCAACTGCACTGAACTTTGTCTTGTCCACTGTGAATTGCACTGAATGTTGTCTTGTCTCTTGTATTTTCTATTTAGTTTAGTTTAATTTAGTTGAATTGTTGCTCTTGTGTTCTGTCCTGTTTGCACTTGTGTTCCACTTTGTTCCGCTTTTGTGTTGCACTATGGTCCTGGAGGAACGTTGTTTCATTTTTACTATGTACTGTGTATATGGTAGAAATGGCAATAAAAACCTACTACTATTACTACTACTACTACTTATCGCCATGTATTTTTGATGACATTTAGGTTGGGGACTGTGAGGGCCATGGTATAACCCTCAGCTAGTGCTTCTTGAGGCAATCCAATGTGAAATTTGAGGTGAGATTAGGATTATTATCCTGTTGTAGAAACCATGTTTTTATCTTCTGTTTGCTTCCAGAATTTGCTGATATTTCATTGCATCTATTCTTTCATCTACCAGAGAAATGTTCTCTGTGCCACTGGCTGCAACCCAAGCCCAAACCATAATTGATCCACCCTCATGCGTAACAGTTGGAAAGATTAAGCAATCTTTTTGTCTTTAACTTCTGGAGATCTGTCAATCTTCTTAACACTGTTCGCAATAGTGAATAAAGATTTTGACCAGGTGTGCCCAAACTTTTGCATGTCGCTTTTTTGTTCTCGTTTGTGTAAGCTCAGAGTTTCTAAAGCACGGTGGTTTGTGAACTTATACCACCAACAAATTTTACACATTTTTTATGTTCCCAAAAACAAAAGTATTTGCATGTGCTTTAGGAACACCATGGCTCATTTAAACCAAGTAAGCATAGTAAAAAGGCACCTGAAACAACTGCTCATGCTGTAAAAATCAGTAGAGTGAAAGGAAGGTGCAGCAGTTGGCATACTGAGCAGAGATGGAGTCTGGCTGGTTTATCAGCAGTATCATTTGTAGTATAGTCAGTGTAATGGCTACAACCTTAAATGTTTTCTTTATCTACTGCTTATGGTATCATCAAGGAGACAGTCTGCAGCAACCACTTAAAATTCTTCTGACTTGGTGTGTTGGGTCCAGCTTCTTCTGCCATGCAGCAACGCTACCAGTGGTTTATGCTCACACCTATGATTCATCTCCAGTTGTCTTATTGATTGTTGATGAAGTTTATTACTTCATTGCTTGCCTTGCCCTCGTCTCACCCTCATGGCTCAGTGTTTTCTACTATTTCTCCATTGTTCCCCAAAACTTTCGTGTCATGATGTGGGCCAAGAGGAACATCAGTTTTTTGGTTTTCTGCATCGCTGTGACAGACTGCTTATTGATCACAGTGTCGACTGTTTTCATGGCAGTGTCGAGTGAAGAAGACTCTGGCTTTATGAATCGGACTAACACTGACTCTGACGAAGAGGGAGAAGCACCGGTACAGTTTGCTTCAGGTTCAGTGCTGTACATCATCCATCTCCAACTGGCATTCTGGATTTTGGCACTGACCTGGGGAAGCACCTTTATCTATCTGAGCAAGCACATGAAGGCGATGGAGAACAACAATGGTTCTTTCTCTCAGCGCCAAATGAGGGCTACTGTCCTAGGAATGATCCATGCTGTCTTTTTCTTGCCTTGCTGCCTTTGGGTAACAGCAGATGCTTTTGTCTATGGAAAGGTTCTAATACATGATGATTTAGTCATACTTTGCTCTCTGATTGGACTAATCAATATCATGTGCTTAGGTTTTTCACAGTCTGTTTTCAGGCAACAGGTACTGCTTATATGTGCAACAGTATGGAACAAACTAAAGTGTGGATAAAGCTGGCTGGTGTCCAGCACAGTTGGGTAGTTCCCCTCTTCAGCTGGGATGAACCAGGTGTGTTTGAGCAGGTAAACTTATTACTTAACGTTTTTTAAATAAAAAGCTTGCAGTCAAGACAGGGTATACAGGCTGAATGCAGCGTAAAACAATCAAGAGCACCATGCACATGTTTTAACATTTTTATCAAGCAACATTAGAAAGCAATATGTATAGCAATATTTGGAAATTCTTTTGTAAAATACTTTGGAAAATGATTAACAATGTTCTAGAATCTAGAGATTTTTGGTCAGGTTGATTAAGTGTTGAAAATGCTGATTATTTTAGAGTTTTAAGAGGTTAAGAATGGGTTTCTGAAATGTCTCACCCAGGGAGATTTCAAACAA
Organism: Arnoldichthys spilopterus; assembly: GCA_037974385.1. NCBI lineage: Eukaryota > Metazoa > Chordata > Actinopteri > Characiformes > Lepidarchidae > Arnoldichthys > Arnoldichthys spilopterus. The sequence goes on from JBBPDA010000003.1 coordinate 2,215,295, forward strand.
AATGCACCATCTGTGTGAATTTTTATTAGTTAAAAAAAAAAAGCAAAACCTGTTCCTGGAATGTGCTTAAAGAGGAAATCCAGTTCTGCAGAATTTAGAAAATTTGATGGGTTTGATGTGAAATGCTGTGTTCTAAATAAACTTCAATATAGTTCACAGAGGTTATTACACAAAAATAGTTACAAAAAGTACTGCCTGATGCCTGTGACATTACTGTTGTGAGGATTAGACTGCAGCTACAGATGCCATGTAGTGATGTTGAATGATAAAATCTGGATGAGGCATATGCTAAAGATACTGAATAGAACTCCATTGCTAAAGAAAAAGCAGAGCAAAATGCTGGGGATCTTTACACACCTCTAGTCAAAGCTCTGAATTGGGTATAATGTCCTTAGGCTCAAGTTTGGCTCCTCCAAAGCATCCCATTCTGTTAACCCTTACAGATTCCATTGCTATCACTGGCCATTTTTGTTTTCCTTCACTGTTTTTCCTTCACTGCAACATTTTTATGCAATTATTGTCAGCATAACCTAGGGAATGTCTACTAAACTAAAAATCAGGATTATATACTATAATTGTATTTTTCTTACTATGCTCTTCACACTACAATACATTATGTCTAGTATGACATTGTATAGATGTGACACCATTTTTAAAACCAACGGCAACTAAAATTTGAGCATAAATTAAGTAAAGTATCTGTATTTTTACCCAATAAATCAATGTCAAAGCTTTAGCAGAAGTGTGAAGCCTCATCTAATAAAAAGCATTGCAAATACTGCCTTCAGTGGATGCGTTCTAGATACAGATCCTTTTAATGTAGATATAAAGATGCACCAGCATGTCCACAGAAGCTGTAAGGGTTACTCTGGAGATTATACAAACTGTGCGGATTCATTTGAACATACACTATAGTTTAAGTGAACTGAACCCTCCAGACTTAGATATAAGCTAAATAATCCTTCTGTTCAGTATTAAATACAGGTACAGAAATGCTACAGGGTCAGATATACTAACCCAATATCTGAAACTTTTAAGGCATAAAAACACACACACAGACACACACAAAAACTTTGGAAAGGAAAGAGCTTTTCATGAGGAACATCTGATGGCACAGTGCTTACCTTTTATTTGTTCGCACCTGCATGAATTAAGGTGGGTTTTCCCTGTGTTATTTATATGTGACAAATTTCAGCATCATTTGCAAATGACATGCAAATTAGATGCTAGTAGGTGGGTGTTTGTCTCCACACAGCAGAAGCCAATTCATCAATTGCTCTTTTCATTATGTGATAGTTTCAGATGCAGAGTAGCCTAGTGTAGGGGGTCCCAACCTGTCGCAACCTACAAGGACATTTATGTGACCCAGATGCTTAAAAAGCAAACAAAAATCATAAAACAGTGTAAATTTAATACATTTAATGAGATGGCTCATGTTATTTGGTTTCTATGGGGTATGTAAGACTAAAGAGAAGAATGTTACAGATAGGGTCGGGTGCAGTGTACAAAGCCAATTTAAGGAAAAGTTGAGTCGTTTCATAAAATGCAATGAAAACAAAAACCTGTATTTTATTAACTGTCTTGAATCTTTTTATATTTAACAAACGTACAAAGAGAAGATGCTTTCAATTAACATTTTAACTTAAATGTATTTTGTAAATATAAACAAATTAAAAATGTAATACATGCAACAAATTCAAGAATGAGGGGATGGAGGCATGTTTACTACTGTGTTACATCACCTTTTTCTTCAATTACACTGCTTAATCGTTTGGGAACTGAAGAGATTAATTGTTGTAGTACTGCAAGTGGAATTTTTGCCCAGTATTGCTTGATACAAGACATCAGCTGTTCAGCAGTCTGTGGTTGCTGTTGTCTGATTCCCCTCATCTTCATGATGTGTCATACATTTTCAGTAGGAGACAGATCTGGTCTGTAAGCAGGCCAGTCAAGCACACTCAGTATACTGCAGCGCATGCAGAATGAGGCCTGGCATGGTCTTGTAGAAAAAGCCATGGATTTCCCAGGAATTTCGTTGATTGCAGGGTAGACCAATAAGCCATAACCTTAACACTACTGAGAAGTAACATGAATAACATTGACTATCTAGTTATTTCATTACAATGGTACACATATGGTGGGATATATTAGGCAACATGTGAACAGTCAGTACTTAAAACCAATGTGCCAGTTTGACAAGAATCTTATTGTGATGGCTAGACAAGTCAGAGATCTCTAAAACTGCAGGTCTTGTGGAGAGTTCTAGGTTTGTAGTTTGCATTTTAGCTTTGGAAGCATCATTTGTTAAGACCTCTGAGCAGGCAACAATTAAGTTAATCATTTTAAGTTCTATTTCTCTGGTGCATGTAACGTCTAGTGGCAAGTATTCCCTGCTGTAGTTTCTTCTTTTTGGTATATTTTTGATATTCTTCTATTTTTTTTACTCGTAGATGACACAACCTCATGATCTTCCCTTTTGAAAAACCTTGTTTGTAACCATGTATCCATGATGGATGAATTTCATTCAACGTTTAAATTTTAATAAACTAGCTAGCACTTTTCCAGACAAATGAACAAACTGGATAATAAATACAATGTAGTTTTGACAAAAAAATATCATAACATACATTTTTGTGATATTTACATCTGCATTTGTGTATATAACATAACATTCTTTGCTGTTAAAAAATGACCAACAGTCCCCTAGTAGTACTACTCCTGCCCACTGGGGAACTGCAGCCCAAAAGTTGAAAATGTAATGCACTGGTCTAATACATTCTGGACACTTAAGCTGGGGTCACGTCTTTGTAGTATTGACAAATAAGTTGTAGTAACACTAAAATTGTTTTTAAAAAGTTTCAGCGATTTTTGTCTTATTGCATTTTTTTCTGAAATTTAAAATGGGAAATGAGTTTTGCAAGAATCTTTTCTAAGTAAGTTTGAACAATTAGCACTTCACTTGTCTCTCTGCATTATGTTTATCACTTTGAAATTCACATTACATAACATCCCTTATGGTAAACCCCTAACACTAACACTACTTTTAGCCTAATGAGCTAATTTACTCACCTGAAGAGAGGTAGCAATGTCTCCCCTCCTCCTTTTCTTCCTTTAAAGATAAGAAGTGAGTTAGGTATTTGTGGTCTTCCACCTGGCATCCGCCTTGTTGCTATCACATAAAATACGGAGAGGCCTCTGTGGACTTTGTTCACGTTGCAGGATAAATTGCATGAATTAAATTTTAGACTGGAGTGTTCAGATTTCAAGTCAAGTGTCCAAAATCCAATTTGTATGGTCAGTTGCATTTGCTTGCATGCCATGATTGGTTGCCATGGTAGCAATAACACACACACACACACACAAACACACACACACATGCAGCCTAGGACAACATGCTTTTATGGGCTTAAACCTTACTGTGTAGAGCTAGAGTAGCCTAAATCTGGTTGGAAAAGGCAAAATTGTATGTTATCCTACCATTCAGACTGCTGAAAGTCTGTCCTGCTCAGATCAGATGTTCTGAAAGTCAGGTCTGAGCTTGCAATCTGAAGCAAAGTCTTGGAAGCCTCTTGATTCTTATTTTGTAGATATGTTCCCACTTCACCCTTTCAGCTCTCTCTCATGCTCTTATTGTCTACGGTTTATTGCTTCTCTCACTCTAAGTCGCTCACGCCACAAGAGAGTGTGCTGGTCATTTTAAACAAGTGTAAAAAAGAAACTTTCTTCATGATGACAAGTTTTATTGAAAAGTCAGAATGTAAAAGAAGGGACACAGAGTCAGAATGGATATAGAAGGGTAAGCAGAAACACAGTAATCCAATAAATATAAATAAAGTGAATAAATTTGAATTAATAAAAGAAGTAAATAAACAGTAGAAAGACATTTCTTAAGTATCAGCCACACATAAGAGATTCACAATATTCTGCAGTTACAGTACACTGTTAGTCTGTTTTTTTTTAAGGGATCTTAGCTAATCATAAGTCCTTGAGACCATATGTCTCAAGAATTTGTCTCAGAAACTCATAGATAAAATAGTGCAGTTCTGTAGTTGTGCCACCAATAATCAATAATCCACTTTGTTTTAAATTAAGTTCACACTAGATATATATAATCTATGAAATATCTGAAGTGTGGGAGAAGTAAGCTCAGTTTGTCCAATCTAATGTGTAAGCCTGAAATATTTGTTAAACCTGATGGGACTCAATCACTCATGTTGGGCTCAGTCATGTTTGGACATGATTTCTCATGTCCATGTTTTGTCCTCTCGCATTAGGTTCAGATTTCACATTTATGTTTTTACAGCTTAAAAGGCAAAAAAATTAAATAATATTTTTTTTTCTAAATACTAAGCTTTATTCTATTGTTTTACATTTGTAATTAATAAACTGGAGTAAATTATATAAGTGATTTCTGTTATTTTCAACCATTTTCAACCAGTCCAAAAAACTAAAAATATAAAGTTATTTAAGAGAGGAGCAAGCCGTGCCTGTAAATGGACTGACAGGTAAAACAAATGATATTGCAAACATAACAGAACAGTATTATATTTCTAAATTTTAAAATGATATATGTGTGAGTAATAATGGAGAAATAATGGGGCAGTTTCTTTAGGTATTAAAAAGTTCATAAACAAAATAACAGTTTTAAACCTCTTAACCTGTGCTCTGCTTTCTTGTGACAAAACACTGATGGAATGAAGTGGAATTGAAATTGTTTCTCTTGAATCATTGGAAAAGATATTTAGAAAAACATAAAAAGCCCAAAAGCAAAGTTTAATGTAGCCAAAGATATTTATATGTATTTAATCTGTTGCCTTATACACACACACATCTCCCATATACAGCAGATATTATTTATCTATTAAGACCTGTGTGGTGTGCCCCAGTCGTCATGCCTCCAGAGGTCAAAAGTCAAACAAATATTTAAAAAAAATTTCTAAAAACTTTTCTGTTAATATATACTGCAAAAACCTGCAAAATTGTACCACTACAAATAGCCATTGTACATAACACCTGGGCTGCAGAGCACTGATCTTGAATCAGATCGCTCTGTAATAATCAAGGTCATTGTCACCAAAAAGTTATTTTAGATAAACTTTCCTGAGGCAATTTATGAAAACAGACCCTGTTGTCTAAAGTGGCTCCCTGCAGAGTTCAGCTACTTGTAGATGTTTTGTTCACAGAAAGAAATGCCGAGTGGTAAACCACACACACAATGTTGGACCACTGTAATGAAAAGCTAAATTAGGTTAATGCAGGTTGAGCCACATTTTGTTGATGTATTTAAGAAAAACATTTGGGTGGTTATTGACTTGCATTGTTAGGTGATGTTAGACCTGTAGCTCCAATGCCAAAATGAAAAAGTTTGGCTTCTAATTGACCAAGACATATGTGAATTAGATTTTTTACCAAACTATTCCTTTACCACTCAAACTTACCACTTAATTTTTTTTTCAAATATTACAAAAAACTGAATAATCAAATTACTAGATGATTGTTCACATTACTAGTTGATAATTCTTCTTTCTTTTCTTCCAATAGTTGCCCAGCCTTCTTCACACTATAATATCTATTGATTTGCACTTTAAGGAGGAATTCTGCTCTAATGTACTGCAATGTCTACAGTATAGCGTGTGGATAGAATTCACCCTTCAGGGAAGAATTATCATTTAAAGGAAATAGGGTGAGGCAAGTTCTGAGAAGCAAGGCACAAGTAAAAAAGAAGCATTAAAGAAACTTTAAATTCCCATGAGCAACATATATAATGAATAGGGAGACATAAACCTTCCACTGTAGTCAATGTAAGGGAAAAAGCAAGACAGGACTGGTGCTATGACTCATAAATTAGTAACACACATCCAACTGAAACACCCCAGGATTTAAAAATGTACATTCTGTACTTTCGTGTGATATCCACCTTATCATTTTTAAATAAACATTCTTCCGTATGAGGCAAAACCAACACTTGTGACTTCCCAGTTTCAGTAGAACTCTGGAGTCATGTATTATTTTATACAACCCCAATTCCACAAAAGTTGGGATGCTGTGTAAAATGCAAATAAAAAGTTTTTTAAATCTATATTTTATTCACAATAGAACATAGAAAACATTTCAGTGAGAGATATTTTATTTAAAAAAATATTAGCTCATTTTAATTTGATGGCCACAACAAAAAAAAGTTGGTGCTGGAACATTTTGCAACTAATTATGTTTTCAATTTCAGAAGAATGTTCCTGAACTTAAAATTGTGAAGACATTGAATATCTAATCATCTAAAGTACACATTATTATCAGAATATTTTGAGAATCTGGAGAATTCTCTGTGCACAAGGGACAAGGCCCGAAAATCAATATTGGATGCCTGGGATCTTCAGGCAGCACTGCATTAAAATGGGCAGGATTCTGTCATGGAATTCACAGCATGATGGAAACATGGGCACCATGTCCTCTGGACTAAGGAGGAGAGGGACCATCTGGCTTGTTATCAGCACTTAGTTTAAAAGCCTGCATCTCTGATGATTTGGGGGTGCATTAGTGCCAATGGAATTGGCAGCTTGCACATGTGGAAAGGCACCACCAGTGCTGAAAGATTAAAACAACGTATGCTCAAACGTCTAGCAACTGGTCTCCTCAGTTCCCAGACATTTACAGACTGTTGTTAGAAGTGGAGGGTATGTTACACAGTGGTAAACATAAACCTGACTATTTTTAAGAACAGCTGCTACCATCAAATTAAAAATGTATTAAAACTTATTTATTCAGTTTAAACAATTGATATGTTTTCTATATTCTACTGTGAATAAAATATGGGTTTATAAGATTTGCAAATCATTGCATTCTGTTTTAATTCAGATTTACACAGCATGCCAACGGTTTTGGAATTGAGATTGTATATACCACTGCCATAACAGGTGCCATTGTAATGAAAGAACTAGATAGTCAAGGTTAATCACTTCATCTGTCAATGGTGTTAATGTTATGGCTGATCAGTGCATAGTGGCTAGTGAAGAATCAGTGCAGAAAGTGTGTAAAAAAGATATAGCAGAAAGAAGTTAACTGCAAATGTTTTTGTCTTATCTTATGGATGGCGAAAGTGGAAACTGTGCTGAGAAGCCGATATTTGTTTTGAACTGTGTTCATAAAAGCTACTTAGCCTCAAGGCAATTCATGGAGTCTTGGAGTCATTTTTCTGCTTGCTGGTTAGAGCTTTGGGACATGGCAAGCACATGCCCCTGAAACCTGGTGCCAGGCAGTGTTCCAGTCTTTGACTTTTCTTGGCTTTGTCCCATCCCCAAGAATGTTCAGTCTTTTGCTGGCTATTTTGTGTGATTCACTGTCGCTTTTGCCCTGCGTGTTTGTAAATATTGAAATTATTATCCTAAATATGCAATAACTAGTCAACTAATTCAATGAACTAACTACTATTCAACTACAAAATTCTTGAGCCAAGGACAGCCCATAGCCTGTTTAATAAAAGGAATAAAGAGAGCTTGTCAAAAGGTCATGTACAGATGAGCTGTGACTGCCACATGAATGTCATAAGCGGACCTCCAGGGAATTAATAAAATACAAGAACGTAGAATTAAAGCCCTTTAAACATCTAATTTTCTGAATATGACCATTCAATCTGTCCATTGGAATGAAGGTTGTCCATAATGAAAGGCTTCTTGCTTGAGGTCGTATCAAACCTGATGCCACTGCGAGCTACAGGAGAACTGCATTGTAGTAATGGCAGAGCCTGATTGTAGCGAAACTGGTACTCCTTAGTATACTAATGACCTTTCAAATTTAAATTCTTCAGAATGAAATCGCAAGTGACTTAAGGAAGAGTCCATGTTAAGATGCAATTCAGCAAGGGATGAGTCCAAGCTGAGATGCAAATCAGTTTGAGATGAGTCAGGTGAGTCAAGATTTGAATCAGTTCATGACAACTCTGAGTCAAGACATAAATCAGTTAAGGAAGAGTCAGAGTTAATTTGTGAGTCTGTTAAGGATGATGTGTGTCTGTTAGAGCCTGAGTCAGTGAGTAGGTTAAAGACAAGTCTGGGTCAAAATGCAAATCAGTAAAGGAGCAGTGCCAGTCAAGCTGCAAGTCCGTTAAGGAGGAACCTGAGTCAAGATGTCAGTCATTTAAGGACGAGTCTGAATCAAGATGTGAATTGGTTTAGGATGAGTCAGAGTCGATATGTGAATCTTTTAAAGATTGTTCTAAGTCAAGACATGAGTCAGTTAAGGAGGAGTCAAAGATGTGAGTCCATTAAGAAGTCTGAGCCAAGATGCGAGTCAGTTAAATGTGAGTCAAAGTTAAGGCACAAGTCAGTAAACATACAACTGAAATCTGAGTCATAGACTTCCCCATCGTGGCTAAGCAGATACTGAAGAAAGGACATTTAGGTGACATTGATTTGGCAGGTGCTCTCATACAGTGTCAGTTTCATCATGTCTTAGATAAAGAATGATTTAGTGTTGAGTCTTGCCCAGTGCCTCTTATTGGGGGTGTGGTGTCTTTGCCTAGACAGTGAGTAAACCCTAGTCTACTGCTTGGGGAGGGGCAGCGGTATTACCCACTATGCTACCCCAACCACTAATTTACAAGGAATCAGTTCACATTTTATGTTCACTTGGTCTTCATCTTGCAGATGGCTGGTCAATACTAATCCTAGTACGCTGCTTCCCGGGACTGACGTGGCATGCACAGGTGTAAAGTAAGGCAAATTGAATAAATGAAGATGTAACTGAGTGATGGAGGTGGTAATTGGGCCCCAGAGAGATCCGTCAATGCCGAGGGAGTCTGCACGGAATGTATGAGATGTTAATGCTGGATGATTCATAATCAATCCCTCCAGCAGGACACCAGTCTCTAGCATCCATCAGGTGTGTCTTTGCAGGCAGCAATGATTTGTGTGGCTCACATATGAAAATATGGGCATGCTTGAGTCTATGGATCTGAGGGACTCCTTTCTGAACCAAAAAATGATCTCATTCAAGGATGATTAATGCTGTTTTATGGTCAGGGTGACAATTATGTCTTTGTTCTGTGATTTTAAGAAGGAAGAAAGAAAATCAGGACACATTCTCCTCTCTTATTATTGTCATTAATTACATTTAAAGAGAGTTTATAATTGTATCAACGTCTCAGCAATAACCTTTCAACTGCATCTAAAACTTCTGAACCACCTTGCAAAGAGCACTTTCCCAAATCCCACTGCTGATTTGATTGTTTTCTGCTTTACACTCGACTAGCTCAGAGACAATATTCATTTCCCATTGCACAAATAATTTCGCACCACATATACTTTTTTCCATTTATTAGTTCCATTAAAAATGATCATATTTTGCACATGGCTTGCAGACATAGTTTTAAAACCTTGCAGTGAAGAAGAAGAAAGCTGAATCCTCAAATGACACATATCACACAGTATTGCTTCCTAAAGAAGTTTCCAAAGCCCTTTTCAATCAACATAAAATCTTTAAATTGGAATTAGCTATGTGGAGTATACCCCTTTTTTGCTTTCCTATATACACTTCAGAAACTGAAGGTACCCATCCCAACCCAAAATGGGATGTTGATTGTTAACATGTGCCTCCATATAAAGCGCTGAAAGCCAGCCACCGTATATTATTTTAACCACCACCTACGCAACAGCATCAGGTCAACATGCCTGGAGGAGAGCTGGTCTAAGTGGCCTATCTGACGCCCACGATTGATGAGCATATCGCTTAAGTGTCAGTGGGCAGAGAAGCACTGTGCTTTCCAACCAGCACTATGAGCCATATCCATGTAGACCACCAACTATGCTCTTGTGGAACATCAACTGCTCCCCCCTTTCTCACCCCTCCAATAGTTTTGCCATTGTATTTGTATTTGCCCTTTGTGGTCACCTACTAGCTATGTCATTATCACCTCAACTCAAAAGCTACAACATTGCCCATCATTTCAGACCCTGCCCACCCAGTGGCTGTGTCACTGCCCCCTACCCCCCCACCCCCACCGACCCACTCAGTAGCTATGATACTTTCCATGTCCAACCAGTAACTAGGCCATTTCCCCCAACCAGTAGCTACAACATTGCCTCCTCACTTATACAGTAGTTTTGCAATTGATCTTCATTGCAGCCTCTGACATGTCAGTGACTAAACCATTTCCCAACAGCTATTACATTGCTCCCCACCCAACCAATAGCTATGCTACATCTCCCAATCTACCCAGTAGCTGCACCCCCCCCCCCCAACCAGTAACTATGCTGTTTCCCCTGAATCAGTAGTTACACTTTTGCCATCAAACCAGTAGGTACACCATTGCCTCCTCACTTCCACAGTAGTTTGACAGATTGCCATTGCAGCCTCTGCCCTCCCACCCACCCATTGCCACTTTTACCTCTCCCCACACCCAGAAGCTATGTCATTATTTACTCACTCTCCAAATAGTTACACCATTGCTCCTCTCTGCCCACCCAGTAGGTACACCCAGTTTAAAGCTCTCACAAACAAGGCAAATATTTCTGACATTTGAACAATGAAACTTGAGTTTAACATTAATTAAGTTTGTAAATGAACTGCAGCACCTAATAAGAGTGAGTACTGCCAAAAAATAATTGGAGTTTTCCAATGAAAATCAGTCATGTGGTGAGAGACAGCAGTGTCTGCAGTAGGTAAACCAACTGGCAAAGCAGAGGTAATGGCACAATAATATTTTTTCCCAACTTCTGAAATGGCGTATGTATGAATAATGATGGGTTTTATTTAAAGTTGTTTTAAGTCTTTTAAACTGTGCTCTATTCACCTGATTACCACTGATTTTGTGATTTTGGCTGGGAAGAAGCTCAACAAAACATCATTACTTAGTTTCTGATCAAATTAGCTTAAAAACTTCAAAAGTAAATTTACTTAAAGAAACACAAAAGCCCAGAAATGTACAAATTTCACACTGCCACAAATCCAAGATCTGGCACAATCCCACATGCGTCACAAGCACAAATATAAAGGCTTGTTTTTTTGTCAAATAGAGTTAATTCTTCGCACATTTATGAAGAACTAAACAAAAAGAAAAACACTTTATCGCTTAATTAATACACCCCTACCACAAAAAATGAGTTGTGTTTGGCAGTGGACCAAATGAGAAACATTTTATATGCCAGTTTGGTTCCTATTCAGGGAGAGAGTGAGAGACAGCTCTTGGAGAGCTTGTTTGGGATCATCTGGGAAAGAAATATTTGACCATATTTACTTTATTTAATATTTTAGGGTTGAATGTCTCCTTACACAGCCACTCACTGCTGGCTTCGCTTTCAAAGGGTTTGGCAAATCTCACTTGCAGAGTGTCTAGCTCAAAGTTTCATACATCTAGAGTTTGTTACTTCTGCTACTTACTATTCTCCGTCATTTTAAACATTTAGGTAGCATAATTCACTATGAGAAAAAAGTTAACATTGTCTTTCATTAATCATCATTTATCTTCCGGAGTCCCAATTTATCTTTTGTATCCGTAGGACATTTCAATAAATCATCCTATTTATTCACTTCTGATATCCGCCTTACATTTTTTTATCAGCATCTCTTGGGAAGCTGCTACTGCTGAGATGAATTTACATGTTACAGTTATAACTCCAGTGCGCATGCCTTCCATTCCTCACTGCCTTCTGTTTCTTACATTAGCGCAGTGGTGGGGAACTCCTGGGAGTCCAGCACAGTTTGGGGATATCTTTGCTCGGAAATAGTAAATTGTGACAGAAAATGCACTAAATAGAGCCGCCTGACTGAAAATACATTGACATTAAATGAATGAATTGATTTGTAATTGGTTTATATACACTGGAATGAATGAAAGTCAATTGTAATTATATAACGTACAGTTTTATGCGAAAGAACCAAGACCCCCAATCAAACGGTATGTTTTGTAATTTTCAAAGTGATGAGTATACAGGAAACAAACTTAAATAGGGCTTTTTTTATTATCTTTTCGTAGTGCACACATTCTGTTTATTTGCTAATATGAACATAAGAGGAGTGCAATAACTTTTGCATAGCCCAGTTTTTTTCCCCCCAATATATTATATTCAACAAATAAACAGTAACTGTTTTAAAATGTGTAGATAACTTCTTTTCATTTTCAGAATGTCAGATGACTGAGGGTGCCAAAACCTTTGCAACTGTATTTCGTTTGGCTCAAAAGACGATTCTATTAAATGAAAAGGATTTGTTTCATTGTAACATGAGGTGTACTGACCTACATTTTGAGAGAACTTGCACATTTTACAAACTTCAGTAGTTCACTTGTGATATTATGACCAAATTAACAGCAACAGATAATTTCTTATAAAGTAAATATAAGAAAACTAAATCAGACACAACATTAAAAACACTGACAGGTGAAGTGAGTAGCATTGGTAATCCCATTACAATAACTTGTGTCAAGGTGGGTGGAACATATTAGGCAGCAACTGAACAGTCGGTTCTTGAAGTTAAGGTGTTGGAAGCAGGAAAATGTACAACTGTAAGGATCAATCAGTCAATCAGAGCATCTCCAAAATGACAGGTCTTGTGAAGTGTTCCAAGTCTGCAGTGGTTAGTACCTACCAAAAGTGATCCAAGGAAGGACAACTGGTAAATCGGTGGCAGGGTGCCAAGGCACAGTATAAATTTAAGTTACTGACTATAATTCATATGTAATGGTAGATCTGATAGATGCATACATTGTTCATGTATAAATTTACAGTTAGTTATTAGTAGTATAATTAGTATTAAAGTATTAGTATTAGTATTTTTAGTATTATATTAGGATCAATATAAAATTCGCTCTTTATTTAAGTCAAACTTTGATCTGTCTGTTTTTATCATTTTTAGTTGAATAAAAGTGTTTTGGCATTACATATGAGGGGGCTTTAATTTGATATGTATAAGCAGTGACTGTATGAGAAGATGCGCAACATGGCTCCATGCCCTTCCTAAGTCATTCCTCTGCCATCTTGTCACATTTGAAGCCAGACATGCTCAGCAGGGATGAGAGGGGAAGCCAGGGCAAACCTACAGGCCCACCCTCTTCTGGGCCAGCTGCATTGGTCTGGCCTATTGGTGCTTAAGGCTAAAGGCTACATGCTGCATGAAACCATGAATGTGATTAAAAGATGTATGACCCACAAGATTGACTACATCAATGCAAATTGTTGATATATGTGATATTGACTTTGCCAAGACAAATAGAGCCCTGTTGATCATCATTTAAACATTTGTAACTTAGAGTTAGTGGGGTTCCCATTTGGGCTATCATGGTGCCCCAGTCGGGCCAAATGCACACTCATCAGCTTGAGGCAGCTGTCACATCAAATCTTGAGACAAATTGGAGATACATACAGCCCGTAGATCATGAATTAAACACTCATACTTTAAGTTAGCTTAGCTGCTAACTGCTAATCTTATCTGAGCAGCCAAGGGTCTTTCTGGCATTTTGTTTTTTATAGCTAAGCCCCCAGTGGAAACTGAGCAGAGGGTCAAAGGTGCAATCATGCCTTCTTATGCTATAGCAGGCTAACATTTATAACATATAGTATTGGGAAAACTACGCATTTGAATTAGACACAATGCAGATTTAAAGACTGTAGAAGACAAAGGTGACAGTAAAGAAAGACTTTTTTGAAACATATTGAAGTGAAGTGACTATTTGTCACTGTAAACAAACTCAAGTAACAAAATGTGACCTCTGCATTTAACCCATCACACATGCACATGTGGGCACCCAGGGAGCAGTGTAGCGGGACGCTACCTTGCTCAAGGGTACCTCAGTGGTGCCCAGGCCAAGACTTGAACGTACAACCTTCAGTTCACAAGGGCAAGGTCCTAATCACTAGGCCACCACTGCAATATTGTTACTGTCCAAGAAAACACAAGTATGTCTAAAGCAAGTAGTTTACAGGAGAAGGATTTAGAATGTAAGTTAATCCAAGAACATTCTAGAACAAGTGATTTTGGGGTATTTCTATTGGTATTTTTCTCTGTCTACAGCTACTGCAGCCTGTCAATCTTTTGCATTTTGTGTCCTGGATATATGCAGTTTATGAATTATGAATTATGAATATTCTCTCAGTCTAAACTGATAGGTGAAACTGTGACCTCCAATACTGGAATTATTCTCTTTATCGCTTTGTGTGGATTGTCTTTTTGCTTTCCTGTCTTTTTCTCGGTTTTTGTTTTTGTTCTGTTGACATGACAAAATAAAAACTTTTCCTAACACAAAGAAAATGTAACAAGTGAGAATTTTGGGACAATCATGCAGCTGACAATCATGTCAGTCTGAAAAGCCCTGTTTACAATGCTGTGAAAAAATAAACACTGTAAACAGTAATGCTCTCCATCGCTCCATCCCTGGGGAATCTTTTTACAACTTTAAACAGCAATTTTAAATATTTATTGTTAACATATTGAACAAGCCAGTATTTCTTTAAAAAGGCCAAGATGCCCAACTTGCAAATCATGCACAGTCAATCATGATCCGAGCAACTGCTCATTGGAGCTCCTTTCACAGCACCTCTGTTGAGTTCACATCAAGACTTTGACAAGGTCACAAATATTACTTTTGCTTTCTCTTAGCCATTCAGATGTTGATTTGCTCTCCTGCTTTGGATTAGCAATCTTCCTGCATCTTCCTGCATTGCCAAAGTCTTCCACCAAATAGTTTCAGGTCATAGACAGATATACAGACAATCAAAAAGAAATAAGGACAAAATTCAAAAACCATCAGTCATAGACAGCTAAGTGTCACACTTTCCTACTACCACCACCATGTTTCAATGCTGATATGAAGTTCTTACTGTCATATGCAGTGTTTGTCTTACAGCAAATATAAAGTGAAATTTGCTGTCCAGAAAGATTTTTTGACTGGTCATTTCCTAAAACATTTTTCCAAAAACCTTTTTTTTATTATTAGACTAACGTTGACATTTATTTTGGTTAGTTTAATTTTTTGTCTTTTGCACATTATTATTGTTGTTGTTGTTGTTGTTGGTATTATTTAAATATTATTTGACTATTGATTAAACACTAGTAATTACTTCATAACTGAGGACTGCCTGGATATCTACCTATCCTAACTGCTTTCTACTTACTTTTGGTTTACCTCAAGTAAAGCTTGGAAAGCATTCATTCCAATCTCGGCCACTGAACAGTAAGTATCCATCAGAGGGTTTGTTGTTTTCTTTGCATCTTCCCTCACGTTAATTGCTTTAAGTTCTGTGGGATGGCTTTGTTAAGGCATTGGGAGGGGGTACTGTATTACATAATATGGAGGCATGCAATGTAACACTTAACTGTTTACTGCAGCCTTCCTTGTGGCAACTCTGTGGAAGAACTTCAAATTCATATTGTACATTGAATATATTCATATTCATATTGTTACATATTTTTATTAATATAATCCATTGAAAAACTTCCATTCAAATTAGGAATACAATAACTTTTTTTGTGAAAAAAATGTTAAAAAATGTTAAAGGCCTACTGAAAAATAAAAAAAAATTCCATTTTATTACTACTAGTAAATAGGGTTAAATTTATAGTGTATGAATTGCAAAAAAGGGAAAAAGAGAGGGAGAGACAAAAAGGAAGAGAGACCATATTTGAAACTTTCAATCTGAGAAGTTTTATGCAAATAACCTCTGGTCATCCTCCTCGAGAAGGCGACTGTATCATTATCACTGATTGTCATGGGCTTGCTTTTATCTCCGGCTGTCCCTGGGGCCTAATAATATGGTGCAGCCATGCACTTCTCAATATATCTGTCACTGATTACAATGATTAATCTTATCTCTGCTGAATATCTTAATCTAATTACATGTGTGTCAGTGGCCACTGAAGGGAGGAAAACACAGCAGGTAATTAACTTTGGATGAGGTGCAAGGGGAGGATGCACATCGTCCACCAGTGATCTTCCTGTGATTAACTGCCTATTATTATCTATTATTTTCCTCAGGTTGCTGGCATTGGGGATAATAATGATCTAACATTTTAAAATGCAAAACAAAAAAGGACACGAATGAAACATATATACCCTTTGATTCTGTGATGAATTATTAAAGCATGGACTGAATTCTGTAGCAGTATAGGTGTGACACCACTAGTGACCACAGCTTGAAGTGATGCTACTGTAATGTTACTGTAATTCCACTATTTTTGGTAGAGTTAGAGTAGAGTCATATAACTAACTTCCTTGTCAATTTAAATAAAGCAATCACAGTTCCGGAAATTTAAATAGTCTCATTACTATTGCCTTGCTGAAAATAAATGGACAATAGCCCTGATAGGGTTGGCCATTAATGACATTTGGCTATTCACACAGGTTTAAACCATTCAAAAAAATCTCATTTTGTCCTTCAATATATAGAGGAATGATATTTTATCTCAAGGTTCCACAATTTTGCCGTCTACTAACCAAAATCCAAAGTATTTCTGATTGGGCCTTTTCATATTGCTTGGAGTACTTGGAGTCCCGCTCTCTGCAGCCGAGTTTGGTAATACAATCACAAGGTTCAGCTTGAAAATTAAAAAAGGGAGGCTGCATGACATCCGTCATGCTGGGCATTCAGTGCAGTGGCAGCGATCGTTTATATATTTATTTATTTTTGTCTGGCTTAAACAGCTTTGTCAATGAAGACAAGACCAATAAAACTACTACATGTTTAATAGTGATAATAGGCACAAAAGGAGAATAAATTTGACAGTTATGACCCATACTGTGTCACTAAAATAGCATAGCCGTGCATTCATTACTAAGATAATTGAAAGAAGCGTCTAGAAATAGTGCAAAAGGTTTTTCCCTAGTAATTATTATATGCAGTAATATGTAAAGTACTTGAATTACTTATGAAAGAAGAAATTAGTAACTATAACAAATGACTTTTGAGTAACTTCAACAACACTGCTTACACCTCTCTTTAAGAATATGTAACAGACAGGATGGGCTATTCTATGGTAGCACAATATTCTATGGTACACTAAGTACCAAGTATTGAATGGGAATTAAGTATTTTGCACATTTTGTCTCTGCAGTTTTAGATGCAATTTGAGCACTGACAAAAAAAATTGCAGATTGTTGTGAATAGAATATATAGTTTAAAAAAGACAAAAAAAGAAAAGAAAAATAACCATGCATAGTCATGCAATGATTCCAAAATATTTTACTAGAAAAATATCAACTGCTGAATAAGGAATTATTTAGAAAATGTGAATTGTAGAGGTTTATGGGGTCTGGCTCCAGTTAAACAACCCCTAGAACCCACTCGAACCATAAAACTTCAAATATAGGGGCGGTCTGTTTAAATAAACTTTAAGAATGGTGTTAATGTTATGGGGCTACGGTGTCAGTTAAAAGTACAGACTGTAACTGATTACAAATGCAGGAAAATGTTGTTTTGTCTTGTGTTTTTAACGTGAACCTGAAAATCTTAATTATTATGTGCTGCACCAATCTGTTGCAAAGTGGCTCTGCACTGAACTGATTCACCAAGGTAGATATATTAAATCTTTGTCCTTTTAGCTGTATTAGGCTATTGAGAGAGGGTATGCCTTCAAAAATGGCTTTCAAATGCAGATTCAAGATGAGGTTTGACCTAATGTTCTTAAGTAAGCAGCTGAAAATCTCAAGCACAGGTAAAATGGAAAAAAGTGGAAATTCATTCACAAGTTGACTGAAATATGGTGATTTTCTTTTCACACCATCGTGGCATCAGTGGTGGTAAATGCAAATGCATTAGGCACTGCTGGCCACAAATTCATTAAAATATTTTCATTTTCTGATGCCAAAGAGATACCGTAACACCTTAGCCCCATAATCAGTGCTCTTGAAAGATACATATAAGGTGGATTTTTCTTTTATATATGTGTGTGTATATATATTACAATGATCCCAAACACACTGCCTGGGCAACGAAGGAGTGGCTTTGTAAAAAGCATTACAAGGTTCTACCATTATGAAAATAAATTCTTTAAAAATCATACAATGTGATTTCCTGGATTTTTTTTACATTCTGTCTCTCACAGTTGAAGTGTACCTATGATGAAAAATACAGACCTCTCTCATCTTTTTTAGTGGGACAAATACTTTTTTGCCCCATTGTATATACTATATAGACTCTAATTAATTGGAATTTTCTTGATCTTGATCAGTTTACAATGACCTTCTAATCTAATTAAGCTTGAAAAAGCTATGCCAAATTAACAAAATTTGCCCCACTGGAAAAGGGGTTGAACAATGGCACACGAAAGAAAAGTCCAATGAGAATAATGTCCTGGACATATTAGGGAGTCAGACTGGGGATGAAATTGCTATTGTTTGCTCCAAGGTTGTCATCAAACCCAGATTAACTTTTATGTCTTATGATCCAGTGCTTTGGCCAGAAGTGTTAAATGACCAGCATGGAGGACACAATCAATTCTTGTGCTGAGGAAAAACGTCCATGGTTCAGGTTCAGACTGGAGCACTACAAGATATTGTGTTTTGCATTGAATTAAAATACCTTTGATCTGGTCGTCCAGACATAACTTTGCTAAAAACAATCAATCGGCCCCGAGTGGCACCCCAGAAAACATCAACATGCAGACATTTGCTGCCTGTAACACCACTGTCATAAATATCACGCTGACCGATTACCTCAGAATAAGCACTGTGGCTAAATCCGTCCCCTAAATTTAAGCAGCCATTGATCAGCACATCTACTAGGCTCGATAAATGAATTACCCTGGGAAGGAAGATGGCAACAAATGGCTTTGTGGTGTGATGCATATGCTCTCATTCGTTTTGGTATCTGGAGACAGTTTTGGTTTGTGTGTGTGTGTATGTGTGTATGTGTGTGTGTGTGGTGTGGTGGTGGGGGAGGGTAGGGGGAGAATTGATTTCCTCCCATATTAGAAAATTGTTATTGCAAGGATGTTACCAAGTGAATGGAGAAGTGACAGACATTTTTCATCCATTACCAGGAGCAATACGATGGTTCAATATGAGGCAGGGAACCCAATTATTTTCTTCATACTCCATCAGCCAGCGGTCGACTCCGAGAGTGCTTAGACAGATCTCGCTGCGGAGCTCTGCGGGAGAATTTCGGAAACAGTCGATGGCTGAATTATAAGATAGCCCAGCAAGGAAAATAGAAAAACAATTAAAAGAAAGCAAACCAAGGGACCTTCATTGGCATTATACATGGTCATTTTGGACAGATATGTTCCTGAATTCATCGTAATACAAGACCCACAGATGAATTACAGTTCTCAGCAGTGTCCGTGGATGTGGTCTGGAATGACATCTAAATGATCCCAAACTGTCAGTAATAGGGGCTGCTTCGATTTTCCGCTCAGCCATGACTAAAAATATTGTAATAAAAGTTTTTTTTTTTCCTGCCATGCCACAGATCCTCGGCGGGAACTCTTATGGCGGAGTACAAGTTTCCTGATTACCCGGCGAACATTAAACAACATCACCGTAGGCTAGACTAAACATAGCCATGTTTACGGGAAGGAATACAACGTGAATGAGGGCCCTCTTGGAGAAGAGTGAAGCTAACAACCTCATAAACAAGTCTGAGTAAACAAGCGATCAAATGCTGCTCTCAGATGTGGCTCTTTTTTAATCTTCCTTGTATTTGACATGTTCCTCCACTTTTTGCGCTCCTCAAGCTTAAAGAGCATGAATATGCAATGAGGCCTGTCAAAGGCTTCTTTTTGAAATATAACTACCAGCTCTCCACCACGCCCTCGTCTGTGAGGAGGACAGGAAAAAACGCAACAGCGTATTGTTGAGTCGGAGAGGCTCCCCTCGAGTAAGCTGTGGCAGTCGAGGCATTCTCAGTGAACCTCGGCGAGCGCGTGACGAGCCTGTGAGTGACAGGCCATCGTTCTTTAATCTACGTTGGCCCAGCAAGTGCCAGCGGTTAAAAATGGCCGCCCCTTTTAGCAGCTTTATCAAGCCTGACACTCCCACCACAGCCCTAATACTGCACAGATGGCATGCAACGCCATGTCACCATTTGTCACCAAGGCACCCAGAGTGACAGCCGCTCCGCTGACGGAATCCAAATGAGGAGTTGGAGGGAGGCAGCACAGTCACAGCTATAGTGATGATCATGGTTACTTTTGCTCAGTGTTTAAATCGCAGTACTTTAGCACAGAAAACAAAAGAACCTGCAAATATACATGTGGAGTTTGATGGAGATTGACTTTAAGATAAAAAAAGAAAAAATACAACTGAAAAAAAGTCTGATAAGAAGGATGATCCGGACACACTTACAAGGGCATAAGATTGGGGTTGAAGTTGCAATTGTGGGCAGTGGTGGCCTTAAGGACTTTCCCATATAATCAGAGGATCGCAGGTTCAAGCCCCAACCCAGGCATCTCTGTTGATAGCTGCCTGCTGCTCTTCTTATGGATGGGTTAAATGCAGAGGTCACGTTTCATTGCAATGGGCAATAGTCAAAACAAATAGTCACTTTCACTCTTTGTCTCGATGTGGCCATTGAAACTTTCTTAGAACCTAGTGCTTTGGCCAGAAGTGTTAAATGAGCAGCATGGAATACACAATCAAGGTTTTTGCTGAGGTTGCATTAAGAATTAATACAAGGTAAATATTGTGTTTACCATTGAATTGACTTAACTTAAGAGATACCTTTGCTTGGGGCCCCAGAAACAATCAGCCCCCAAGTGGCACCACACAAACATGTACATGCACGCTTTTGCTGTCTGTCTGTAACACCACTGTCATAAATATCACTATGATTGATTACCTAAAATTTAGGAAGCCATTGATCAGAGCAGCCACCAGGCTAGATAAACGAATTACCCTGGGAAAGAGGATGACATGACATGTCATGATTTTCAATTTAACAATGCAGCCAATCATGTTCATAGTCCAAAATGTAATTCATAATCTATCACTGGAGCTACTAGGCTAACACTAGAGCTATTGTCCAAAACCTAGGCTGTGGTCTAGGTGGGCTGTATTTCTAGGGCAGTGGTGGATTAGTGGTTAGGGACTTTTACTTTAGATCAGAGGGTGGCAGGTTCAAGTCCTGGCCCAGGTACCATTGAGGTATCGTTGAGCAAGGTACACTGCTTCCTAGGTGCTGTTGATAGCTGAATGCTGCTCCTCATGTGGATGGGTTAAATGCATAGGTCACATTTTGTTGTGGTGCACTTTGTGTAATGGGGTGTGTTCACAATGATAAATTTTAAACTTTTAAACTGTAGTGTCGCTTTTTCCAGTCAGTTGCGCCTTTCAAAACAGCCAAGAAAGGCAGCCAACAGTGTGATGAGGATGCTACAGGAGTCTGTTGTTGCCCTTTGTGCACACTTCTGATCTGAAGAAAGGTCAAGAGAAAAGCAGGTGGAGGAAACAAGCTGTTACACACTGTGTGAAAATGCTTTTAAAATGTACCATAAAATATACTGTTCACTTTCCTCAGTGTTGTGTTTCATAGGGTGAAGAATGAACCTGGTTTCAGTGAGCTGAACAGTTTATATCATGAAGGATGTCATTTATCTACATACAAATGTTTTGTCACATTAAATCATTCACATCACTTGCCAACTTACATCATTTATATTGACTGTATGATCTCTTTCTTAGCAATGTGTTTATTGTACAAACTCATATTGTGATGATTCATCATGGTGCCATTAAAAAATATCATGGGAAAAATGTTTATTAGTATCACTGAAACTCATGTGCATAATTAATTATGGCAGTCAAATAATCTGATAATAATTAATACACACTTAAAACAGCTCATAATTCAATAGTTAAGATTATAAATGTATTCAAATAAAGTCATTGAGACTGGTTTGATATTAAATGCTGCATTCCAGAGTAACTTGCAGAGAGTCATTTACAGTGGTTGTGACAGGAACCAGATATCTGAAGTGTTTAATGTTTTTATAAGCTAGTTCACTGAGACATTGTTTACAATAGATACAATTTTGGGTTAAAATAATTCCCAAATGTCCTATTTTCCAAATGTACTAGCTGTCAGGAATGACGTCATAGCCCCACCCCCAGAGCTGAGCCAGTTAGTGCCTAGCTGTGGGTTATTATCTGTGTCCTTAAAAGTCCCCATATGCCACCCTTCGTGGTCGGTCTTTGTTTGTATCTTTGTCTGTCTTCGTGGTTGTGAGATGTCTGAACTCATAGTCTCCTAGTCCTATAGCGCATAGTCTTCTGTATGTTATCCCTAGTCTGTTTTCCTAAGTTTCCTAAGTCGTCTGTGTGTTTAATAAACCCATTTTGGAAAACCAAAGTCCTGCCTGTGAATGCTGCCAATCAAACCGAAATCATTACACTACCTTTGCATACTAAATAAAATGGCTATATTTCTATTGTACTCACTGCGGCCCTGGTTCCTACCACTACTGTGAAGAAATCCTAGCATGTCCTTTTCTCTACAATGCCCTATTTCACATCAAATCAGTCTGAATGACCCTTTTAAGGTTTCAGTGAATACATTGTGTTGAATTTCCTTTAAAATGATATAATTCCCCTTTAATTTCGCAACTCTAGATGGAAGGTTCCTATGCTTAAAGCAAAGTATGCATCTGCAAGATGTTTCCCCTAAAAAAAAAATATGGATCTGCTTTAGTTACCTGGTGAGGTTCACATCTATCTGGGCAAAAGTATGAAAAACATTCTATTAGCTCACCTTAAGCTGTTTACTTAGATGCAACCCCCTCTAGCTAGCTTAAACTGTCTTGCTTACTCCGATTTGGATTTGGAGGGGTATATCTGGGGGGCACTGATGCCAACAGCAGTTGAAACCCAAAAGGCAAACTTTTTTGTTGTCAGGCAATAAAATGCATATACCAATGTATGTGTGTCTTTTTACAAGAAAATGGTTTCCTTAAAAAAACATTTGCTCGATCTTCTCCAGAAGCCTATAGTGGAACAGCACCAAAATGTCTGCCTCCTGCTTTTTAACTGTTGCTGGCATCCTTGCTTGACCAGTTACCCCCCCCCCCCCTCTAACTAGCAGAGCATTAGCAAAAACATCTGTGTAAGCAAGCCAATATAAGGTATCTTTGGACCAAATTAATCTGGTGGTAGACATGGCTTGTATCTGGGGAATGTCATTTATATTCTCCGAACCTGAAAAAACTACAGTTTCCTAACTCTGAGATATATTGAACCAAAAATAGTTTTTTCTCCCACTCTGCCACACCTGGATCAACTCTTCAGCTAATTGCCAAGCTCTTCATGAACTCAACTGGGTATGCAAGACCAGAGAAAAACATAAAAATGCACAGTGCAGGTGGGCCTGTTTGATTAGAGCTGGAGGACACTGCTCTACATGTTTCAATCCAGTGGTAATATGATGATAGGACTGTTTCGTAGTAACGACCACAAATAATGAATATGGAATGAATGGATTAAAAAATATTTTGGATTTGATATGACTTTCAGTACGTATGTGTTAATGCTTCTGTTGAAAATTAAGCGTTAAAGTATATTTAAAATACTCTTATTATTTCTAGATTTTGGTTTAAAAATACTAATGATAGCCTAATTTCTGGAAAAATTGGAGAATACTCTAAAATTCAAGTAAACTTCTAAATTACTAAACTAACTACTACTAAGTTCTCTTGAACCTGAGCAGTGGTGGCCTAGTGATTAGGGCACTGTGCTAGAGACCTGAAGGTAGCAGGTTGAAGTCCCGGCTCAGGCACTACTGAGGTACCCTTGAGCAAGGTACCATCCCACTACTCTGCTCCACGTCTTGGAAGTC
>JBBPDA010000003.1:2252439-2271898 GCA_037974385.1 Arnoldichthys spilopterus
CTCAGTAGTGCCCGGGCCGGGACTCGAACCTGAGACCTTCAGGTCTCAAAGGCAGTGTCCTAACCACTAGGCCACTACTGCCCACTTGCCACTACTGCCCACCATTTGTCATTGTGAACACACTCAAGCACCACAATGAAATGTATATTTTGCCCATCACACATGGAACAGTCGGCACCTATCAACAGTGCCTGGGGAGCAGTGTAGCGGGAAGGTACCTTGCTCAAGGGTACCTGCGACCTTCAGGTCCCAAAGGCAGCATCCTAACCACCATCTATAAAGTAATCGTAATTCATTTCAATTTCTCTTAGTTGACCTGAATAAGTGGCACAAGTATAAAGCAGGTGTGCACACTCAGTATTATCATAAAAGTGCACATTCAGTATAATTCACCAATCAGCCATAACATCTGCAAAATATTATGTAGCTCACTTTATGCCATCAAAACAGCTCTTTGACTCGTTAAGGCACTGACTCCACAATACCTTTGAGTGTGTTTCTGTGGTATCTGGCACCATGTTGTCCAGCACATCCCATACATGCTCAGTCAGATTGAGATCTGAGGAATTTGGAGGCCAAACCAACACCTTGCCATGTTCCTCAGACTGTTCCTGAACAATGTTTGCATTGTGACAGGATGCATTATCCTGCTGCAAAAGGTCAACATGTTTCTCAAAATACCATCCACATGAATGCTAGGACCAAATATTTCCCCAACAGAACACTACCCAGAGCATCCCACTGCCTCTGCAGTGCCATAGCACATCCTAGTGCCACCTCTTTCCCCAGGTAGCTCCAAAGCACTGCAAGCTAGGATGCATTGTGTGTCATTATTCTGACACCTTTTTATCATTGTCAGCAAGAACTTTTCCAGTAATTTGTGCTACCGTAGCTCCATAGGATCGAAACAGAAAGATACTGTGATAAATGGACTACGCTTGGACCTAAACGCAAGCTCAACAACATTGTTTATTTGCTTTCTGCAAATAGGTGAGTCCATCAGGCAAGAATCAGTGTCGTAAACAGTCCGAGGTCATAACAGGAGCAAAATGGGTATTACAAGGGCTAAGGCTAATGCTAAGGTCAAGATAAACGGGCTAAGGTTGGTGCTTAGGGTGCTAAGGCTAAGGAAATGCTAAGGCTATGAATACGGCTAGGGATACTGCTGGCGGAACAGACAGTAAGCTTAAGTAATTCCCAAAATCAGTCCTTTGATGCACGCCACCTAAACGAGGCTGGGTGTGGGAGCCACTTCCGGGGTAACGGACCCCGACCACCAGGTGGCAGCACCTCTCCCTGGGCTCCATTCCTTACAGATACGTTTCCCTATGCCTATGACCCTGTTGCCTAAACACCAGTCGTCCTTTCCTGGATCACTTTTTTTAGCTACTAATCTGCATACTGGGAACACCACAAGATCTCCCATTTTGAAAATGCTCTGATCTAGTCATCATTTCCAGCACATCCACTGAACTGACTGTTCACTTGGTGCCTATCATTTCCCACCCCATTGACAGGTGTCATTGTAATGAGATATCTAAATGCCATCTTTTACAAAACTTGCAATTTGAAAAATATTTGTAAGTAAATTTGTCAGTTGTTTTAAAAAACTACGCTATTCACCCGTAGAGTCTGTACCCTTTTGGCTGCAGTAATTGGTACAAAATCTATTAATTTTTATTTCCTGTTTTCATGTGGACCTCAGAGGACAAGTATGTGACTCAAGCAAGCAATGTAAGCTAATGAAAGTATGGAGGAAGAATAAAGTGGGGAGGAAAATGAAAACAGTGGAAAATGCAGGGTGAAATTTGTTCAAAATGGAAGATGTCTCATAGCCAACCCAAGTCTGACTCATATTTGGAAAATGAAGTCTAAACCTGACTGAGTGGTCTGATATTGGTTGAGCTTGGGCAAAGATTTTAAGCTATAGAGTGTGTCCATGTTTTTCATGATAAAATGTATCAGCATGTGGAATTGAAGTTTTCTGTGTACTCTATAAATGAAGTATTTATTGACAGATGTACATTTATGCTTAGTAAGCAATTTACATGGCAAATTCAATTTGCTACATTAGAGATTTGATTAAAATGTAGAAATAGGCATTTTTTTAAAGATAAAATATTTAAGGATCATTTAAAGCATATTTCAACTTGCAGATATTATTTGTGTCCTGACCTTTGCATGGGTATTCACTTTGCAGCAAAAAAAAAAAAAAGAAATGAGATGCATTAACGCAGAAGTGCATGTCATATTAAGCATGCCCTCTGTGTGACTACATCAATACTTGACCATGCAAATTAGCCTAATTCCTGCGATCTCCCTTTTATAATCCATTCATCAGGTTAACACAATGTAGAATGGGACACATGATAATAATACCATGAAATTAAATTGCAGTGGCGCAGGTCCTGTGAAATTGCCTCGTTCCTTTCACCCAATTTTGAAAAACAGTCTCTTTGAACTATGATATTGTGAGTGTGCCTCTCTCATCTTTTGCTGTAAGCCATGGCTGTTCCTGTCTTTTGGAGGGAAAAATCATGCCAATATTTCCAAACAAGAAATAAAGAGGGGAATGAGATCTTGGAGCGGCTTCACTAAGACTTCTTAACGCTCTGCAGCATATAAACACAACTATGAGTGTGCAAAAGTCGCAAGGCGCCAATTATGTGTCAGTCTTTTTCAGTTTTACGCACTGTTGGGTTGTCAGACCCATGGGTCTCGGTTTGGTGGTAGTGGATGTGGATGACTGTCATGGAAATGCCTGTTGTAGCTTCATTTGTGGGTCTGTTTTGATGGGCCTAAGTTTGGCTGGCATCTTCCCCAGCACAGATTTCACTTATATGAAAGCGACTAGTGCCCAGGGAGCAGTGTAGTGGGATGGTACCTTGCTCAAGGCTACCTCAGCAGTGCCTGGGCCGGGACTTGAACCTGTGACCTTCATGGCAATGTTCTAACCACTAGGCCACCACTTTTTTTTTAAGTGAAACAGAGCTGTCCAAGTGTGAAAACACCCTGACAATATAATATGCTTGAAATCTATGACTGTCAGCTTTAAACATAATTAAACAATTCATTACTATTCTGTACTGAAAGGTCCAAGTCAGCACTTTCGACTTTTTGATAAACATCAACAAATACGAAACATGACCAAAATGCAGTAGGTGTTTTGTCTTCCTGCAAAACATTAATACCTTTTCATCTTTAAATCATAAATCATGTCCAATTCCACCCTTTAGCTAAGATTACCCTGTCAAATGACACCACCAAAAGGGTGAAGGCTAGCAAGCCATGTGAATTCACCCCCTACTTTTTCAACTACCACTAATGCAATATCATGAGACAGTGTAACACGTTTAGAGTAGAATGCAGATTGCCAGTTCTAACAGCTTGCAAGCCCTCACACTGGCTTGCATCATGCTAAGTGATGGTAGGAGAAGGAGGGCTATCCTACTCATCCAGGCAGAGCAAAACCAATTCTAGACTCTCAGACTCAACAACGGATGGCTTTGGCACCACAAGGGACTGATCTCACACTCTCCCAATGATTGATCTCCCAATACCCCACTTGTTTTCATCTAGGGTGTTGGGTTGGGCAAACACATCCATCTAGGAATAAGACAGTTATCTAGAGGAAGGGAAGGAAAGTGTACCAAATTATTATACTATAATAATTATTCTCACCCATGATGAACCTAAATAAAGCCAGCGTCATTGTTCCAAGGCCTCAGAGTTGCTTCTGTGAGTACACTGATCGACTGAGGAATATTTTAGCCATTGCTCTACCTGCAGTTAACCCTGAGAACCAATCATACTAAGACTAAGAGCTTGATTTTTGGTATGAAACCCAAAAGAATCAGACTTCTACTTGCAGTATGGATTAAACAGCATTGAAGACTATTGATTGTTTATTAAAACAATCGCACAAAATATATGTCTGTTACATGGCTAAGTTAGCTAACTAGCAATAAAACAAAACCTCACAATACACGTGATTTTATATTTATCCTTATATTCATACAGGACTTTCTTATTTTCTTCAACTACATTGATCTTTATTTGATGAGGTTTTACATCTTCAACTACAGCTCTAGCTACAGCTTCTGTATCTTTTACAGCATCGTTTTAGTACAGATTGGCTGTCAAGAGATCATGTTATGTAGTTATTGTTTCTTATATACAGGGAAAGGTTAGTTCAGATAACTCAGATTTGTTGAGTTTGTTTGCCTAGCAGCTACATACTACCCAGCGTAATGGTAAAAATGCTTTTTTTTGAAGCATGTTATTAAAGTGATTGTACAGAGACTTATTTGGAGTGGTATTTGTGTATTAAACCATCCATCAAAAGTCTTGCAGGACTGACACTGTTGGCGGCTGATGAGGTTTTGCCTAGAGTGGCAAAATGTCACATTCCGGCCCTTTGGGGGTGTGGACGAAACTAAAGTTCCGCTGATGTGTGATAAGTAGTAATGCAGGCAGTCTCAAATGGCACTAACACAAATCAGTTTCTGCACTCTTATTGAGTCTCTGGCTCTTGTTCTGAAATCTGATTAGCTGAGCCATGCTAAAGCCGTTGTAAAACACCTGACCACCCACAGCTGAATTCTGAATCAGTGTATAAAATTATAAGTTAACAAAATTACAATGAAAATAGTTAATTATCGTTATTATTTTTATTAATAAATCAAATTATGTGTTGATCATGGGCAACATATATTTAGTTGCTGTTTTGCAAAGCAATAAATCTCTCCAGAAAAGGAAATTAAAGTGATTTGCTTTGGCTATGGAAATATCACTCTAATACATGACCTTAAGGCTTTTTTCCTTTCATATTACTTTTACATTAAAAGTAAAAATACTATTTTCTTCTATTTGTGGACAAGTCAACCAAAGTACATGGCAGTAGGTGGGTTTAGGTGGGGCCTAGTATTTGAATTATAATCATAATAAAAATATATAAATGCCCAAACCAAATATAAAACACCTTCTAATCTTTTAAGCTACACTCATTGCCATGGGTGTATAAAATCAAGCAGCAAACCATACAGTCAAGTTTGCAAATGTTTGTGAAAGAATGGGTTGTTGTGAAGAGCTGTGTGAATTCAAGCATGTTAGTGTCATAGGAAGCCACCTTTTCAGTAAGTCAGTTTGTGAAATTTGGTCCAGGCTAGACTTTTCACTTTCAATTCTAAGTGGTACTATTGCAAAGTGAACGCATTTAGAGACAGAAACTCAGCCATGAAGTAAAGCAACAAGGTTTCCAAGTACTTAAGTATGTAGTGAGTAAAATGTTGACTCAATAACTACAGAGTTCCAAACCTCCTCAGCATTAACCTCAGCATAACAAATGTGTGTCAGGAGCTTCATGGAATGGATTTATTAGGCTGAGCAGCTACATGCAAGCTTCACATCACCAAACACGATGCCAGTCGTCGGCTAGAGTGGTGTAAAGCATGCTGTCACTGGACTGTAAGTTTGGTGGAGGAGAAATAATGATTTGGGGTTGTTTTTCAGTGGCTGGACTAAGTCCCTTATTTCCAGTGAAGCTTCAGCAGATTAAGACATGTTTTACAGTTCTATACTTCCAACTTGTGGGAGCAGTTTGACTGTGCTCCAGTGCACAAAGCAATGTCCATAAAGACATGGTTGGTAGAGCTTGGAGTAGAAGATCTTGACAGGCCTGCACAGATCCCTGACCTCAGCCCGACTGAAAAACCTTTGGGATGAACGAGAACAGTGGCTTTAAGCCAGGCCTTCTCGTCTAACACCAGTCCCTGACCTTACAAATGCTCTTCTGGATGAATTGGCAGATTTCCCACAGACACACGCCAAAGTCTTGCAGAAAGCCTTCCCAGAAGAGTAGAAGCTGTTATAGCTGCAAACGGGAGACCAACTCAGTATTGATGCCAATGGATTTAGAATTATATGTCATACAGTTTTCTGTAAGTGTAGTGGCCAAGTGTCTCAACACTTTTGTCCACATAGTGGGCAAAAAAAGGTAATTAGGGTGTTTATTGTTAAAGCAAACATACAAATTTTGTAAATGGACCTTACAGGAAAATGTGTAGGGAATGGAACCTGTAATGTGTACATGTTTTATGTCCAGTCTTTTGGGGGGGGGGGGGGGGGGGACAGGCACTTCCCCCCCCCCCCCCCCCCCCCCCCCCCCCCCCCCCCCCCCCCCCCCCAACACATGTGCCCTATGAAATAGGTTAAAAAAAGCCTAACTACATTTTAAGGCAGCCTGACATTTTAAACGAGAAGGAAGGTGGCATCTTCTGAAGGCTTTATTCAAAGGGATTGTGCCCCTCCTGTCCCACATCTACCAAAGTGGGACAAGGACACACATGCAGCAGTGTAAAAGAAGGCAGGGGCAGGCGAGAGGAGCTAAAGAACACGGCCTGCTGGAGAGGTGTTGCTGGACACCGCCACCTATCAGCTCTCAAATTACAGCCTCCCCCCACGCTCTCCTACAGTGAAAATATTACATTATGATTATCGCAGTCCCCATGTGGCCAATAATAGGCCAAGTCCCGGTCAGCTTTCATTAAAGGGGCTGGCGGTGCTGTGATAAGAGTACTCAATGGGGAAGGCTGCCCACTGAGCGTGGAGAGAGAAAGAGCACAAGAGAGGTGAATACGGGTTACCGGGAAGGGCCTCAGGAAGCTTGCTTGAAACACACAGCTGGATTCAGGCACCCACGCATAACCCCCTGCTAGCAGAGAGGGAATTTCAAGTGCTAGGCATACTGCTGTATGCTGAAAAACAAATTCAGAGGCCTTGCAGGCATGGAAAGATGGATGCTCATTTTAACACCCAGGTCAATTTGGCCTTGAGGAAATACATATAATTTTTTGGAGTAAATTTAAGGACAGGTTTAGAAAGGTGAAGGTAGGGATCCTATTCTACTTCAGTGTAATAAACCAAGTCACATGTAACCCAGAATGTGATATACTGCATGCATAAACCAACACCTGCACAAGGCCATTCATGTGCTCTCGGGTTTTTGAGAGTGCACATTACTTCTATGCATGTAAGTTTTCTAGACCAAGCCTTCCCAAATGATCTCATACCAGGACACACATGTAGAGGCAGGGTTTGAGACCATGTTAAATTAGGACCACTGTAAACTAACCAAAAGTCTTTAAACAATAAGGTCAATTTTACTATTGCTATTTTCACTATTGTTTAATTACTATTACTACTGCATTACTGGCTGTCACAGAGAAACTTCACAGAACCAAGTCAGCAAAGTTGAATCAATGAAAGCGACAATTTGTCATTGTGACAACACTTAAGCACCACAAAGAAATGTGACCTCTGCATTTAGCCTATCACACGTGCACACGTGGAGCAGCGGGCAGCTGTCAATAGTGCCCGGGGAGCAGTTTAGCAGGACAGTTCCTTGCTAAAGGGTACCTCAGTGTTTGTGCAAATCAGTTTCTATATATAGACTGTTTGGACTGGGAAGTGAATGCGCTTGGTGCACAGTCATGTTGAAGAATAAGTACACACTCATGAAATTTGTTACACTCATTTCAAACTATCTTCACATTTCTGGTACAGAGCCTATGTAAAAGTGACTGTACAATTATAAAATTGGTATGTTGTAGTCATTTTTATTATTTAAATAAACAAGAAACAGATCAGTCACATGGACAAAGTCCAGGACTTCAGGATAAATTTGCCATATCCTGAAGTCCATGAAATTATAATCTGGTGTTCCAGATTAGGTACGTGTCTTATATAAACC
The DNA here is from genome assembly GCA_037974385.1 of Arnoldichthys spilopterus. Classification (NCBI taxonomy): domain Eukaryota; kingdom Metazoa; phylum Chordata; class Actinopteri; order Characiformes; family Lepidarchidae; genus Arnoldichthys; species Arnoldichthys spilopterus. Next base: position 2,260,190 of record JBBPDA010000003.1, read on the forward strand.
TGACAACTAGGGTCTGGATTTCTCTTTGTTATTGAAATGGACCATGACAACATGCTTAGACTGTCTACAGCCTTCAGAAAAAAAGATTGAGGACCTTGTTTAGCCAGGGATTTAAAATTCACTGTAATGAAAAATCATCTACAGGTTACACAGATTTCAAACGACTGACAATTTGTCCAGAACTGGCCAAGAGTGTTATGGAATGGCCTAGTCAAAGCTCAGATTGGAACCCTATTGAGCATTTTGCAACTAAAGGAAAACTGCATGAAAGCTGCCAAATGTGATGAAAAAATCAACAGCCTCCATAGGATGTAGTAAAATTTTCCATAAATGTAGCTAGTTTACAGAAACACGTGACTTGCGACTCAATCATTTTACTGATGTAGATAAATGTAACATTAGGAATGCTTGCATGGATAATGGATCAAACCTCAGTCTGCTGTATGGAGGGCAGCAGTGTTACATGGGTAAATGGCTACAAACCAAAAATGTTATATATGAATGTGCAATATGTTGTATGATGCAAAATCTGAGACATTGTAAAGTTTTCTATTGGAGATGTAAAAGGTTAGCAATCTTTAGAATAATCTTTAGTATGGAAACTATAGCTCAAGTCAAACATTATTGGCGGTGGATCAGGCTTAATCCATTAAATTATATCTGGATTGACTCTGTTCCCAGTTTCTTCTTTTTCAGTAAGAAAGCTTGTGCTCTGAACTCAGGCACGTCCTTGTGTATATGAAAACCTCTCTTCTCTTTCTCATGCAGAGATGTGGGCCAGCCGGCGCTCCTGCACAAATATCATCATTCTCAATCTCATCACTCCTGCCTTGAAGCGCCATTCGTTGCCGAGACCCTTCTGTTTCCCTGACATTTAATGCACTTTCACTTTGGACAAATAATGAGAGGAAATTTGCTGACACCCGCCGTCTCCAGTGCCTCTAGAACCCGCCTTACTGAGTTGCTGGGTTTTTCTAAATAGAAAGTAGATGAGCTGTATATTTTTAAATCAAGAGAGGAGGGAACGATCGGGCACACAGTGCTCATGGATTTCCTTCATGAGCAGGCCCCATTATCTTGTGACTTCATAAACAGTGGGATGTTTTTATGGGAACATTCACACTTGGTCCCTCAGGCATTAATATCTGTGGTCTGTACTGAAGGTTTCGAGTCATTAGCATTTAAAAGTGTTTTGAAACCATATCTGAAATGAAAAGACACTTTTAAACCAAAAGTGAAAGTCCAAGTTGTGTTACTTATCAGTTTCAAACACTAAAGGTAGATGGAGTAGAATAAATTAAATCAAGCTGCAGTTACAGTGGACCCATGCAAAATGGGCGTGAAAGAGGCTGGTCCTGAAGATTGGCAAGGAAAAAAATCTCAGTGCCCGAACAGCACAATTATATCAGATAATTCTCGCAGGAGTACAGAGCTGCACATAGATTCGTTGCAAAAAAATGTATATATAACCAACATGGCTGGCAGCAAGGGAGTGACTTGTGTACAGGCATGGTTACACAGTGGTATAATAGCTAGTTAGCATGCTGGCTAACTCACCATAAACAGTAAAAGCCAAAAGTGAACATAATTATATCTGAAGATTATACAGCATTTAGCCACAACATTAAAACCACTCACAGATGAAGTGAATAACACTGATTATGTTGTTACAGTGGCTCCTACCAAGGGGTGTGATATATTAGGCAGCAAGTGAACAGTCAGCTCTGGAAATTGATGTGCTAGAAGCAGGAAAAATGCGTGAGAGTATAGATCTGTGATGACTAGACAACTCAGAGTCAGAGCATCTTTTAAATGTGTATGCAGTGGTTAGTACATACCAAAAATTATCTAAGGACAACGAGGTCATGGCAACCCATGGATCACTGATGCATGTGGAGAGTGAAAGCTACTCTGTCTGGTCCGATACCAAAAATACTCAATATAGGCACTATCATCTATTGTTTGAGCTGAACAAACAAAGAGAATAAAACTAAACCCAGTGGCACAACTTTTTCATGGGATGGCCAGGGGGTGGTCAACGCTACTTCAGGAGGTCTAGAGACCATTGAAGAAAATTAGTCTGTAACCCTAACCTGACACCTCAGGAGCGGGAATGAATCCTGTGATTGCTGATTAGAGGCATAAGTGATAAACCACTTAACCAGGAGTTTTTCAGTGGGGCAGATAGTGTGGTCCACTAGTGTTTCTGCATCAGAACTGCACCTTGATTTCTTTCTCCCTTATCTCTCTCTCAGTTACACACACAGAACTCTCACACTGAAGTCACTAGATGGTCCTACTTGGTAGTGGTGCGCTGGATCCTTGTGAAGTCTGGCCACTCCGACCAGCTTAAGTCACTGGTTGGATCTAGGCCACCTTTGCTCTGCAGTAAGAAGTTGATTTTTTACACCTTTACAACAACAGAAAAAAATCATTGGTGCCCTAGCCTTCAAAAACTGTACTCTTCTAGAACCAGGAAAGGGAAAAATCATTAGAGATACTTCACCTCACTCCCTGGTTACAACCTCTTTCAACAACTTCCCTACAGGACCCTGTACACCAGGACTGCCAGACACTTGCTTTAGGCCAACACCTTCATACAGCTGAACAGCTTAGTACCTGAAACGTTCCTGTTAAGCTGCACATGGCTTGTAAATTGCATATTTTGTAATGTATATTGTAAATAGTGTACTGTCTATTGGGTATTGTATCATCTGTTTAATGCATGTTGTGTATTGTAACCTGTATACTGTGTACAGTAGATTGTGTATTGTGTACTGTAGACTGTAGATTGTGTATTGTGTACTTTAGATTGTATACTGGGTACTGTAGATAGTAGTTTGGATAGTCCATTGTAAACTATGGATTGTACATTGTCTACCATGCAATATATTGTATAGTACTGTCTGTATTTTACATGTGCATTGTCTTACACATTAGTACTAGAGAGACACCATCGGCTGAAAGGAAATTCTTTGTATGTCCAATAAAGCTGATTCTAAATCTGTCCTGTCCTGTACTGACTGTATTTAGAGTAATGTGAGTAGATAGATAATGAAAACTGTTTGTTTTAAGTTTTAAAATGATTAGTTAATGGTTAGTATGCCTTGTAAGCTGTGGAAATACTGCATAAAAAAACATTAAATAGTGTTTCAAAAATGAATAAATAATCAATAGAAATGCAATGTAAGCTAAGTAAGGCAATAAGTTAACAAGGCTATGTAATTATTATTATTACAGGCAAATCTACAAACCTGGTAGCCCCATCTCAGTGTTAGCTCTGTTAGATATTATTTTATTTTTTTGCAAGGCTGTGGTTTGAAAAGGTGTCGTAATGGTCTTAAACGCCTTACACACACAGTATGAAATTCTCCAGTTTGTCCTACATGTTGATATTTACATACACACTGCTGTCATGCCACCCATGTTCCAGTATAGCACACTGTAAAATAACTGGTTATGCTCATAAAGGTCAATGCGAACAACCAATGTGAACTTTGACCCCCACAATACAATGCATGGTTTGAATGCAATGCTAGGCTGGAAGGAAGGTGTGAATCTCTCTCCTTAGGACAACAATGGCAATGTGCGGGTTAGAAGATTTAAATGCTAGTCATGTGTAAGCAGATTAAAAAACAATACCCTGAGATTGGCATCTGTTTTTTTTGTGTCTAATATAGATAACATATACAGAACATTAGATTACAGCTCAACAAATGGAATAAAAATTGAAACCACATTTTTCAATTTTTTTTGTAGTTTTGTAGTAAAACCCATCATTTTATGATAAAGACCCAGTAATTCTAAGGACTAAACTGTTTTTTTAATCACACAGGGAGAATTTCCACATACAATCCAAGATTTTCATGCCAAATTACAGCATCAAAAGCCATCAAGCACATTAACGTCCCCGCACAGGTAACATCCAGGAAGCAAGGTCTGTTCTCTGAGAACGTGCCAAAGCAAATAATCAAAACAGAGCCGTGCTTTTTTTTTGGCACATGTTTAGGTCCCAAATCAATGCGTCATCTCAAAGGGCATCAAAAATCGTGGCAAAGAAACAGGTCTGACAAGGAAAGGGAATAAAAATCAGCCAATTTCATGCATGCTGGCAAGAGGAACGAAAATTTTCTCGCTCTGCAAAGGGAATTTTAAGCACCAGTCTGGAAACTGCATTAGTAAGCTACATTTTTTTGATGGGTTTGCACATTAAATGTTGATGAAGCTCAATTAAGTTGATTCTGATGTTTCGCTGCCCCAATACTCCAACTCCCAGAGTACGTAAAGAGCGAGGTGTTTCGATTTCTCCACACTCTCAGTGGTTTTCCTTTTTCCCCCCTCCCTCAAGTTAAAAACAAGTTTTAGGCGTTTTAGATGAAGTTTCAAGCATTATTCATGGAGAAACTCCAAGGTGAACTCCACATGCCCAACAGCGAATGTGTAGCTGCTGTTATAAGATGCAGAAAATACAAATCTGGTGAAAAGTCCAGCACACTCAAGAAAGGTCGTTTTAAAGGGTAGGAAGTGATCTCTGAGGAAAACGAGATTATGCAGATCCTCTAGTCACCTACAGTTTCTCTTGGATTTAGTTCTTGCCAAAGGCAGAAGCTGACACTGTCCACCAACAAAAGGTACAAACTCCACTAGAAAGAAGAGCAGATGTGGGTGAGAAGGTATGTGATAATACTTCTTCCTTTATCACAAGTGACACAAACTAACTCAGTCATAATTATAAACTTAATCTGCAGATCAAAGAGCACTGCGTAAATGTTTTTTGTAGCTCAAAACTGCATCATTTACATAATAAATTGCATAATTAATAATTAACAGCATAATTCATTTATTAAGCTGTTAAAATAAATTACTTGAGAGTGATTAGATTAGATCTTACAGCAGAAGTAATAGAAACCAAAAGTCTGAAGCGTTTTAAGCCTCTTAAGCACTGTTTTACAGTTGTGAAATAAGTTATTGGTCTAAAATGTATTTTTATTATTCACGACAGACAGGTACATGCAGGATGTTTTGTGGATTTATTACATTTAAAGCTACTATTATATCACCATTACCAACATATAAAAACTCACTTTCACTGTAGGCATCCTGACCCCTGGTTCTTATGACCACCACTATGTCGATATGTTTCTCTACAGTGAACCCTTTTACATCAAACCACTCTGAATGACTTTGTTTACATGCTATGAAGAACTTTTTGAAAAAAAAGAAGAAAATGCTGAATTTTTAACCTTTGAAGCGGTCAGATGAAAGTGCTTGATAGTTCTGAGTAAGCAAAGTCTTCTGAGTGCTAGCATGGCTTTTTAAGTACTGTGTAGCATGTAAGTGTTACCATGTGCCCATCTTAAAGAGAAGGTATATGCAATATATTTATACCTGGGGTGGATAACTTGAGCCCTGGTGATTTTCCTGCTCAAGCACTGCTGGTTCAGCTTTGGTGAAGATGATTATTTGTCATTGTGAACACACCCCAACACACAAAGTGAAGTGAAAGTAACTATTTGTCATTGTGAACACACTCAAGCACCACAACAAAAATGTGACCTCGGCATTTAACCCATCACACGTGCACATGTGGAGCAGCAGGCAGCTACCAACAGCACCAGCACCCGGGGAGCAGTGTAGAGGGACAGTACCTTGCTCAAGGGTACTCAGAAGTGGGGGCTAGGACTCGAACCTGCAACCTTCAGGTCCCAAAGGCAGTGTCCTAACCACTAGGCCACAAGTGCACCACAACAAAACATGACCTCTGTATTTAACCCGTCTACATGTGTAACAGTAGTCAGCTATCAACAATGTTTGCGGAGCAGTGTAACAGTATGGTGCATTGCTCAAGGATATCTCAGTGGTACCTGGGCTGGGACTTGAACCTGCCATAATCCAATCACATGGGCAAGTCTCTAACCTCAAGGCTACCACTGAACTACATAGCTTTCATTAGCATGTTTGAGAAAGGAATGTACCAAACAGTGGATATTGTGCAATAGTTTGTATAGTGCTGCTCACCCTTAAACACACATAGGTGCATATTTAACATACTGTAGAAAAAAATGATGTCCAGTGATTTGGAATTTGTAATAAAATAGTCCAGTCAGTGTCAGTTGCAGTCTGTAGAGTACTATCTATTTCAGGTGATTAAGTCACGGGATGGCTGGGGCATTTGTCCCTGGCAGTATTGCTGCATAAGGTGACCAGAAATAAACAATTTGATCAATTCAGTGTGACCTAATTCAGTCATTGAGTGAGATACCTTAGCTATCACTGCAATAACTGCCTCCCATCATTGGTTAAATTGCATGTTCTCTGTAGAGTGTGTGTACACACTTAAAAAAAAAAATCATCTGACCACAATTGTCCAGGTGCAGCCTTCTCTGCATTTAAATAACCATTCTAAGTCAATAATGCTGCCTACATATATAACTTAGTCTGTAGAGACACATTTCCATTCACTTTAAACCTTTCGAATGAATGACAGCTCTTACCAGACATGCTGATAAATGGTTCTCTTTAGGAGTGTTATTGGGCCTTTTGGGACATCAAGGCTCAGCACGGGCCAAAAGCATAGGCAGTCGGTGTAAGCGCGTTTGGACTCTTACTGTGGGAGGCTTGTCGGAGAGTGTGATTGACTGGTGGCCGGATCGAAAAAGAAACGGGAGACAGCAGCAAGCCAGAGAGACAGATGTCGAAGCCATGTAAATCAATGACAGAGTAGGAAGAAGCTGAGCTTTCTGAAAAGCCATGAATTACTGCAGTATTTTGTGAAGGGTTGTAGGAGCACTGCAGTATGCTGTACAAATAGCACTGTGATGTATGTATCGACTCCTGATATTGAGCAAATAATGAACTCTACAATCAAAAAGGTTCCATTTTCAGTCTATGAAAGCTTGGTCATCAAAGCAATGTGTTATAGTTCAGTTCAGCTTTATTCAGTTTAATGAAACATATTTAAACGTGAAATGAGTTACTTTTTATTGTCCAAATGTTGCGTTAGTAGTTTAGAAATGCGGGACCTATACTGATTATTCACTCAAATAGCCCAAATCATTTCCATTAAAAAATATCACCAAAACATCTTTCAACCTGCTCAAACCACACACAGCTCTTTATTAAAGTGGCACAGACTTGTTGATGTGGTTTAGGACACACTTTGACTTTTTTTACTCCTTTTCCTCCAACAGAAAACCGGTTCCATTCTGGTTCATGCACCAAATTTTGAATGCCATTAAAAAAAAAGGTTTGGTTTTGAGTGGAAATAAATGGCAACAATGGTGCCATGGGTTACTGTTTATACTTTTGGTACCTAGTTCTACAGTAAAGTTTATGTTAATTTATATTTTTTATGTATTATAACAAAGTTTTCACAATACTGTTACTTTAGCCATACAATAAAGTATAAAATACAATATAATAGATCCATGCCGGGAATGTTTTCCCAGAATTCAATGATTTCAACTATATAATACCTTAGGACATATATAAAATATCATATGGTCTGAAAAACATTAAAATATAAAATTACAGAAATGACCCTGCTACCAGCCATGGATGGCTATAGCATTGCCAGGGACATGGATGGCCATCTTCAGAGATTAATCATGAGATATTTTAAGGAGCTGTGCTTATTCCAGGATGTCATGCCATGTTTTCTTTTCCTGACCATTTATTTTAATGCTGTAATCTTTGCATAACTTTTACAGATCTGCTGCAAAACTTAAGCCTGTGGGATTCCTTCTGAAGCAGCAGCTCCCCCTTGCTGGTATACACGAGCTTAGTGGTTAATCTTTGTAACAGATGTGTCTTGCAGATCCCTCATCAGTCTGCCATTTCTGAAAAGTGGGACAACCTTTTGCTGAGACTCCAGTTTGGGATATGACAGGGAGCGCTGTTTCCCACACTGTACTTCACACTGTCTTTTAATGAATACCTCCACTTCTGTTCTACAGGCCATCTTCTGCCATTGGTAAAGGCCAAAGTTATAAAAAATGTACAGATGTCTTTTTGAGAATACAGAAATTGTTGTAATTCAGAGAGTTGGTCACCAGACTTGATGATACAGCTCAGAAGTCCTAGCAAAAAAGCAATGTAGAGAATGTCAAGCATGCTCTCAGACCAGCCTCAGAACAGCATGACTGTAGTGGTCCGAATAAGGCTTGTCATTTCCCGGGCCACAAACCCTGCAAATCGTCTACTCCAATTCTCAGAATGCGTTCTACCTCCCATCTAATGTTGATTTGATCTTTTCCAGGACAGTGCATTTTCACTGAGCCTCTCAAGGGATATGAGTGGTCAGCTAAGCCGAGGTCAGGGTGTCATCTGAGAGTTAAACTGCCCCAGGGACCCCATGCAGCACTAATGAAAGGTTTTACACTTCTCTCAGTCAGACGCGTGTGCTCAGTGTTATTTGGCCACTCGAATGAGCGCAGGGGGAATATTAACAGCTATTGTGCGCAGTCTAGTGAGTAAAACAATCAGGCTTCGTGAAGGAAGCCAGGAGAATTTAAATGGGCCCGCTTCAGGTTAAAGTCCTTGCCTAAGAACTCCATAAAGCATTTATAACACATATTTAAGTCAGTTGTAAGTGATATCTAGACATTAACATACATCCTGTGGGAAAATTAATATGCTGTTTCTGTTATTTAATATACTTAATACTTTTATAAACACAAAATTTTATTGCTTCATTAAGAACAGCTTCATCTCCGGGAGGTTGGTGAGATTTTTCATATGAACTGTTTGCTTTAGGTATTTTGACAACATTTCTATAGGGTTAAGGTCAGGACTTTGGCTTGGTCATTTTAAAATAAGAATGATCCTTTTTTCTTGAGATTCAGTTCACAAACAGATATCCTGACGTTTTCCTTCAGATTTCACTGGTATAGTTCAGAATTCATTGTTTTGTCAATGCCGTCAAGCTGTCCTGGCTCAGAAAACAGGTCTTATCCATAAAACTACCACCACCATGTTTTACCAATGGGATAATTGTTATGTTAGAATGCAATGTTTTCCTTTTCTTTAAACCATAGGTCTCATCCATCTACAAACAGATTTCTAATGGCCTTCTGGCTTATTCACATAATCTTTAGCAAACTGTAGATTAGAAAAGGCCTTCTCCTTTTAACCCTGTTATGCATATCATTGTTGTTCAGTTTTCTTTAAATGGTGGGCTGGTGAACATTAAAAATAGGCAATTTGAGAGAGGCCTTTAGTTGCATAGAAGTTTTACTAAGTTTTCTATGTGACCTCACAGACTATTACACACCTTGGTTTTAGAGTGACTTTTATTGGTTAGCTACTCCTGGGGAGGGTAACAATGGTCTTGTTGTGTTGATGGTCTATAAATTTTCACCATTTGTATTCAATTTGTCAGCGTGTGGACCAGTGTTATTCAAACACTTTAGAGAACATTTGTAAATCCTTTCCAGGCTGCTAAGCATCAACAACTTAGATCCTCAGACATCTCCTTTGTTCATGCCATTATACACTTCTACAAACATATTTTGAAGATCAGACTATGATAGATTTCTGTTTTTTAATAAAAATAACCCACTCGTATGTGACTGTCATTCCACTGATTGAAAAAAATGATTAAATGATTAGCTAATCTTAGAGGTTCACATACTTTTACCACTCACATGTAATAGACATGTAATATTGCCTCATTTTCCTCAATAAATAAATGGCCAATATTGTATTTGTTTAATTGGGTTGTCTGAATCTATTGTTGGGACTACAAGTACAAATCAGATGACATTTTTTGTAATTTACTCAGAAATATAGCAGGGTTTAAAGTTTTTAAGCCTCTGTCATTTTGCTTAAAAATATATAGCTTAAAGTGGCCATAAGTGAGAAGTTAACACTTCTGCTGGCTTCTTTCAGACTATGATGCTGTATGTACCCCTGAAGCATTGGTTTTGTTAATGTGCCAAAAAAGAAAAACTTTATGTTTTGGCTGAGAATCAAAGCAGGGTGTCCCGGATGGCAGGGAAGAATTCTATCATGAAACCACCAACGCAACTGTGAATTTTACAGAAGTTGCCTCCCACATGGTAGACCAAAATTCTTTTACTAACCAACCAATGAACTTTACACAGTCCATACCTAGATAGTCTGCTCAGACATATTTTCGATGTGGTTATGCATGCATTATTAGTTGCTGAGTAATTAAAAAGCAGGAATATAATAAATATATAAGTGTAGTGCAGTGTAATGGTTAGTGAGTTGCCTCTGTGACCTGAATGTTGCCAGATTACATCCCAGACTGGTACAAGTACCACTGAGGTACAAGTAAGCAAGGTACTGTTCCCAAACACTGCTCCCCGTGTGTTGCCCACATCAGTTGCCCAATGCTTCTACATGGATGGGTTAAATTCAGAGGTCACATTTTGTTGTGGTCATGTGCTATGCTGTAGTGTGTTCTCAATAACAAATAATCACTCACTGTCACTAAAGTCTTAAAGTAGGAGCTTTCAAATAATAAATGGCATTATTTAATGATAGCATAAGTCATCATAAGTTTTGGAATGAAATGAGACCCCATAAACTGGTTAGAGGTTTCAACACATGTTTATAACAGTATTACACTGCATTATAAGCCATGCCCTGATATGTCTATCTGGACCTATGAAGGGAAATGAAAGTAAATATTTTTCATTGTGAACACACCCCATTACACAAAGTGCACCACAACGAAATGTGACCCCTGCATTCAACCCATCAACAGCAACTGGGGAGCAGGGTAGTGGGACAGTACCTTGCTCAAGTGGTGGCTGGGACTTGAACCTATGACCCTCTGATTACATGTGCAAGTCTATAACCACTTGGCTATCACTGCTGGTAATGCATCAAAGTTAAGGGCGTCTTAATAATATTAATTTAATAAAAAATAATTTAATAAAAAGTCTTAAAGCCAAAGATAAAGATGGTGATACAACATTTTACACAGTGTTTAAGGCTTTACATGAAATAAACAGATTTGCATGTGTTTAGTGAAGTCCATATATTGGCATTTTTAATAAATTGTTGCACCAAATGATGCACAAAGATAGGGCAGCACATCTCCCACTCAGCGCATACGTTCAAGAATTCCAACACATTCCTGCTGTCTGAACTGCATGCCAGTTTGCCCCAGTTTTCAGCTAAGCACGCGGGAGGAAAATTTCCATTTAAATGATTACTGATCCCCACAGGTGAAGTGTGGAGGGTGTCGCTGCAAGGTTAAAGCCATTTGACCATGGCATGTAAGAGAGAACAAACATGTGCTGTAATTGATTTGACGGCCTCCCACGTCGCTCAGATGCAATTCACGCTTCACGCCACACTCCGGTTTTTGTCACCCTGCAAGTTATGTAATGTTGAAATAAAGTCTAGGATCAGTTTTTGTCATTTCCATCTAAATGATGGAAAAAACAGAGACTGATCTTAGATCAGCACCCATAGGAGATATTTGTTGAATATGACATGGTTGCTGATGGCCTTTGGTGAGCGTGAGCACATTGCAAGTGAGAAAAATCCCTTAAAGCTAAGAATATTAAACAAATTAGGGTCAAAGTATGAAATTCAGATCCATTTAGTCAGAAGAGGTATGCATCACTTTTTGTGATTAGAAGAACAGGGATGAATGTAGGGGCGGCACGGTGGTGCAGTGGTTAGCACTGTCGCCTCACAGTGAGAAGGTCCTGGGTTCGATCCCCGGGTTGG
>JBBPDA010000003.1:2280889-2293199 GCA_037974385.1 Arnoldichthys spilopterus
TCAACAGCGCCCGGGGAGCAGTGATGTGGGACGGTACCTTGCTCAAGGGTACCTCAGTAGTGCCCGGGCCGGGACTCAAACCCGAGACCTTCAGATCTCAAAGGCAGTGTCCTAACCACTAGGCCACCACTGCCCACCCAGATGGGACTTTTCTAAATGATGGTAAAATTACAACTATTTAACTGATTTGAAATCTAATGCTTTGCTGTAATTTTTAAGGTTTTCAACATGATTAAACACACAAACTCAGTTTAATTTATTTTAAACATCCAAATTCTATAGAACTTTTGTTTGTACTACATCATACTTTACATAAATCATAGTTTTTCTGACATACAAATACAAATTGACCAAAAGAATAACACAAATAAGTATAAAAAGAAGGGAATGTGAAAAAATAAACATTATTATTAGTTTTTTTATGAATATACAATTTCTGTACATTAACAACAGCAATGTTCAATTATATGAAATTCTATTTCTATTGTGATAGAAATTGGCATTTTTAGTGCATAGCTAAGCTAGTTTTCTTTATTTTCTGAGTCTTATTTTCTGAACTCAGTTGTAATGTTAAGGTTAATTGTGGCTTCAGCTTGGTAAGGTTGGATTATTTATGCTAGAAATGTATGGTGAACATTGTGGAAATCTTAGTACCAGAACGGCTATGGGTTTACAACCTTCCTCAAGCTACTTAAATTGAGAAAAACAGACCCAATCTGTTTAAATGGCCCTGAACATTTTTCCCCCTTGCTTCTTGTCTCAAAGACCAGAGTCTCTGTGTCATTAACAATACTATACAGTACAATTATGCTTTTTTTTTCAAACAAATGCCACTTTCCTTTCTTTCATTCTCCTCCAATATAGTGCACCTTTTAAACTTATTTAAGGTACACAATTGGGCCTTGTACCTTGAAGGGGACAAATGCATTGCACAGCAAAATTATAATGCCACTATATTGCTGTAGTTTGTAAACATTAGCATTTAGGTGTGTTTAACAGTCATTATTTTAAACTCTTGTTATTATTGTATTGCTGTATTAGTTTATAAACAAAGCCTATTGTTAATGGCTCAGCGAGTGTTACTCATGACGCTGTACTGATATTAAAAGAAACTGTAAAGAACTGTAAAAGAATGTTTGACTACAACGTCTGATTTGGTTGAAGCCAGCTTTAGACTTCTCTTCAATGCCAAATAGTGAAGAATTGCCATCTCCTTTGTTTTGAGGACAATCAGCTATGTGGAAGTTTGTTTTAGCATGTCCGTCAGACTGAGGATTTTCGTACAGGGTGAGAACATAAACATAGGCCTTGGACATTTTCCACACATGAATTGTGAGTTGTCACCAAATAACCAAAGATTTGGAAAGTCATACAGTGAAAGCCGGGCTTTAAAGGAACAGTCTGCTGAAATTTGATTGATACAAACTTCCCAACAAATGAAAGGCATCACCCGACATGTTTGGTGTTTAACATTGTGCAAACTGCATCTAAATTCTCACACATTCGTGCAAATCACAGGAAGCTTCTAGGTAATTTCAAATTTACTTGTGTGGTTTCTGAAAGATTCAGTAGAGATTGGTGGGCATTCTGGTTAATTCTGGTTGAATCAACTTGACATTGCAACAGTTTCATATCTCTATCTGTAACCACTCATCAAGAAGAATGGCCAATATTGCAATTGTGTAGTGCCAGAAACAGTTGGAATATACCTTCCATATAACTGCTAATACTTACACATAGTGCACCACAGTATTAGGCAGATGGTTTTAATGTTATGGCTGAACGGTGTATTTTGTGTATAAAGGTAATTGCGGTTATTTTTTTTTTTTACAGCTTTTCCACATTAATATCTACATTCTAGATCCAGATGTCATGCTAAACACTTTATTTCCTGAACAGCTAAGCCTCTCCCCTCTTTCTCTTTCTCTCTCTCTCTCTCTCTCCCTTCACATCTCTTCTTCCTGCCCCCCCCCCCCCACCCTCTACACTTTCCCAGACCTTGTACTGACAACAGCTGTGGGTTATTTACACAGCTATGGGGAGGGGTCTGCCGATCTATTGGTTGGAGCAGAAGGGATCATTCACCAGGGAATATGTCAGGGGTGGAGGGACAAAAAAAAAAACCCAGAAAAGTTCACGCGCAACCCATCTGACCTAACCACATACGAATGCAGCAGCGGCAAGAGTTTAGCAGACAGTTTTCTCTTTCTTTTCCTTCCCCCAATAGCTGAAAAAAACCAACTTCCTATGCACTAAGCTGTCTAAGGAAGCATTTCCTGGCTCTGTTTGGGACTGGGCAGAAGCAGGAGAGGGACAACTTGTTACCTTTCAGGGAAAGTTGGTATGTTAGACCTCAGTTTCTTCATTATTTTCTTATGCATGTTTGATCTTAAATCCTTTACTATGGAAATACTCTCTCTCATGACTTCAGTAAGAGAGGCAGATAGAACGCTGCAAAAATGTGCGTCCCTAATCTTTCAGCAAACCTACGTATATCTTCATTTGGGTCATGTTAGTGCACAATGTCTTTTTACACAGGGAAGGAAAATATACATACATTTGGGTAGTTCTGAGGAAGCAAAACAAGAGAAAACTTGTGCGAGTTGGTTAATGCATTATTGTAGCTGGATGCAAAATGCCTGGTCACAGCTGGTAACAGTTGTGCATGACATTTGTTTCGCCACTTAAGGAAGTTAAGGAACACTCTGCAATGCGCGTGGACATTTGAATCAGGGGGTTTAAGTGTCACAAATTTGTCAGGCACACCATAAAAGTATCATGTAACTGTTGAAAGTTGTTTGAGTAAGGTTTTGTCTTTCATTACTTATTGCTGTAATAGAAACTAGGGCTGCACAATGATATCAAAATATCGTAATCATACCACAATTGCCTGAAAAAATATCATCTGCACTGAATAAATGATTTAATGTGATATTTCATACTGATTTATGAATGTGCAATAGTAATGCTTTTATTGTACTTAGGAAAAGCAGAATGTTTAGATGAAGTTGGAACAAGGTGCTAGAATGCTCAAATTTTTCTCATGTTATCTCATTTTTAAGCTTATAGATGTAAATATAATTTACATGGAAGTTATATTTTTCTAATCCAGGTAGATATAGTACCAAATATAAATGTAAACTACATATGCTATTCCAAAACAAAATAAGAAGAAAATAGTAAAAGGAAACATAATTTAAGCATGTGCCAATATTTATTAGCATCTTTTCAGTCACAACAGACTACAACCCCACTACTACTATTGTTACTACTACAACTACTACTACTAATTATATTAATAATGATAATAACAACTTTGAATATTATTTACAGAAGTTTTAGAAAAAGATTTAATGAACACTTTATTATTTAACGGTTAACGTTTATGGGACTCTTATTGTGACAGCATGGTTATTTCCTACAGTAAACTAGTTCTCAGTAAATTTGTTCGATAATTCCATGTATTTCTTATATCTGACAGACTGTATCTATTGCTATCTCATGAATGAACCCACAATGTCAGATTTAACTAACTGAATGCTGTGTTCAAATCCCCATCAGAAGGTTGTACATACTAAACAGTAACCCATTAAATATGACTTCTAACTATAGAAAGCATGGAGGTCCTAAGAATATGTATTTGGCCTAGACGAAGTGAAACATGAAAGGCACTTGGCCAACCCATCTAGACGTCTTATTGCTGTTTTGGGTTTCTTTCATTTGATACTCCTAAAACAATGTTTTCCAACTCCAGGCCCACCTGCAGTGTTTCAGAAGACACTAAACTGAATAGTGCAGGTAGTCCTCCTTGCCTTGAGTGAGGAAACAAGAACATGTGGAACATGCCAGTGAAAGGGATTTTGGGTTACTCGAACAAGGTTCCTAGATGGGATTTATGGTCCTAGAAAAAAATGTAACTGGTATGAAACCTTTATATTTTGTGGAGGTTCTTTAACCCTTTTAGTAAAGTTCTTCACAATCATACACTTACATAATTATTATCTAACCATTAGACAATGTGGTTTTCAAGCAAAGCCATTGTATATTCATCTTCTCACATACAGCCAATTGCAACAAGAAATGTTCAGTATTTTTTTAGGATTCTAAACCTTCAATCTTTTTAAATGTTCAGATCACAGAAAAAGAGATGTTTACCATGATGTGAATATGATGTGTAGTTATTGTTATGTTATGTTTTTTTGTTTGCTGTCAGTGAAACAAACATTAGCTTTGTAGATACTAAATATTAATGGAACGTCTTACATAAATGTGCAGTTAATGTTATAGTTCAGTGTAGTCAATAGTTAAATGTAGTTTAATGATATTTACAAACCTCATTTCTGGAAGAAAAAATAGGATTCTCTGATATGTTAAGTCTCTGCAATCTTTGTTTAGTCTCTAAAAGTACAAAGTTTTCACTGATCAACATATATGTATTTTGTACATAGAAACCAATTAAGATATTTTATACTTTCAACACACTCAAAAAGTTAGGACAGGGGCTCATTTACCACTTTGTTACACCACCTTTCTTTTAACCAGTTTTAATCATTTGGGAACTGAGGCAACAAAAAATTGGCCTTTAGCTGCTCAACAGGTCGTGGTGGTCATTGGTTGATTCTCCTCTACATGATGCATCATGCATTTTCAGAAGAAGACAGATCCAGGCTTCTGGCAGGACAGTCAAGCACAAACACTCTGTGTATGAAGGCATGCTATTGTGCAGAATGAGGCCAGGCATTGTCTGAAATAACCATGGATTCTTGACAAAAGATGGCACCTTGATGGTACAATGTTATGTACCAAAGTTTGCAAAAAACCTACATTCCTTGTAATCATGTGCTAAGAAAGGTTCTTTTTGGTTTGGCACAAAGTGGTGAGCTTTTGCTGACAAAGACAGAAACTTTGGTGGATGCTCCTTGTATTCCCAGTCTTGATACTGTCACATACAAATTCTCCTATTTATTGTGAAATGTTTCAAAATGGGGTAACCTGAATATTCTATGAACGTTTCACTCTTAATTTGCCAAAACATTAAAAGTATTTTCTTTGTACTTTTGTCAGTTAAAGAGAACTTACGGTTTATACATTTGTACATTTACAATGATAACTTAATTCAGAAGGGATAATGGCTATATATTAAATGGTTCTTTAGGTAACTCAAAGAATCACTTTTTGACATACTTTTCTGCTACTTTTTTCTTTTTTGGACCAAATTTTTCCTTAATTCACACATACTACTCTCACAATACCATTGTACTACCAACATTTTTCTCATGCCTTACAATTGCAAGACATGGGAAAAGCTACCACATCCTTTTTAAATTGTCGTTAATGCAGCATCAACTGACAACATGTTTAGAGGAGAACACTAACTCCCAGTTGTTACAGCAGCTAACATACACCTGCAGATATGGCCATCACTAGGGATCAAAAAATCTTGTGCTGATAGAGCCATTGCTTAGACAGTTGCACCATTCACACTGTACAAAGTCCAGTGCCACATGGCTAATGTTAGCTAGCTGGCAATGGTTTAATATGCTAACTAACATGAACAGAATTAACAGAATGTTATTCATGTTATTCATTTTATACAGTGGGTAAATATTTTAAAACATTTTCCAAAATGTGAAAAGTATCCATTTGGAATACTGTCTTTTCAACACAACATGGACTGAATACAGAAAATTCCCAATTCTTGTATTCTAATAAATCCTATACCTGCTCCTAGTTTTGATAGCCCTGTGGCACTACAGGTGCATTGTGTTTGTTAGAAACCTAGAAAACTATTGCAATACATTTTTTGTCATATTACTTATCTTTCTCTTGCAATGGCAATGCATTGCCTGATGCTACAGCTGGGCTCTTAACAGGAAGCAAGAATGAGAGACCTGGGAACTGAGGTAGTGAAGGTAAATAAAAGAGCTGGACTGACTGTGCTAAGACACTCGGTCTTCACTATCTGTGTTTATTAGCTGCCAATAAGGTCTGCGAGGTCGACAGAAACAAAAGCCAAGGGGATAAGGTTAAGTCGATCTTTATTTCAGACGGCAGAGCTCTGAGCTCATTTCTGGAGAACACCAATTAGTGACTTTTAGTATAGTGTGCCACGTGCAGACTAATTAGTGCTCCATTCACAGTTCTGCACTGATTTTTACACCTCTCATTGACATGGAAAAAAAACATGAAAATGAAATAAACACATTATCGCATTTGTGAAATCCCTCAGGCCCAAACTATTTTTCAATAGCATGGCAGCTGTGAGTTTTGTGTTTTTCAATAAAGACACCTTTGGGTGATATATTAGAAATTAATTAATAATGGAATAATGTAAAAAGGAGAAGAGGGATGTGAGAAGTTCCAGGATGGCTTAATTGCACTTGATACATAATTTTAAAAGAAATAATTAAATAAAAAAAATAATAATGATAACCTTTTTAAATGAACTGTTTTCCAGTGGTATCATTGCTGGTAATTATTTTTAATATTTAAATGCAGTTTTTTAGTATTTTACAGCTTCCTAGCATTCTTAGCTGTTTTCTTGGTTTCTGTTAACCCTTACAGCACCACAGGAACACCAGCACCAAAAGACATTTACACTTTAAGGCAGAATCATCAAATCATTGACCCAGGTCCATCCCAGTGATGCCACAGCCATCCATAAGTCTAGACATGATGCCAGCTAATGCAGATGTGTGTCAGTTTTCATAGAAGAATTGGCAGTTAGTGTAAGTTACATTGCTAACATGTAGATAAAATCAAGCTCAAAGCCATGCAGTCTCCGCAGACAAACACCGGCAATAGAATGGGTATGGGTCAGAAGAGCTCAATGACTTTACACATGATAGTAATAAACACCACGTTTATTAATGTCATGACATATCTGCAGTACTAGGCCTGACCTGATCAACTGTAAGTGCTATTATTGTTAAATGGAAGAAGCAACAACAGTGGAGTAGGCCATAACAACCCAGAGAGTAGAGCTGCTGAGTGCAAGAGCGTAGCATGTAATTTAGGTAGGCAGATGCCAGGAAAATCTTGCTCCAGTGAAGGGTAATGTTAATGCTACAAGATACAAAGACATTTTAGACAATTACATGTTTCCAATAATTATATGCTGTGGAAGGACCTTTTCTGTTCACAAATTGAGGTCCATAAAGGCATGGTTTGATGGGTTTGGTGTGGAGAAACTTAGAGCCCAGACAACCCAACTGAACACCTTTGTATTTAAACAGAATGTTGATTAAGAGCCAGGTCTTCTTCTCGAACACCAGGACCTCACCTCAATAATGGTCTTTTGACTGAAAGGACACAAGTTCCCACAGACACACTCCAAAATCTTGTGGAAACTCTTCTTAGAAGAATGGAGGCTATTTAAACCACAGAATGGGCTATATTAATGCCAATGATTTTGGATTGAAGTGTCCAACAAGCTTCATACTAATGGTAAAAAAATCTGAAATCTCCAACATTTAGATGTAAATGTTCCTTACATTTACAAGGCTGTAGTGGAGGCTACATAAACAGCACCCCTGATGTTTCTGAAAAGGCTTGTACACACCTCTAAATATGGTTTACACAAAATCTGACAAACAGTAAGTTGTAGTATGTTCAAAATTGGGCAGCTTAATCAATATTCACAGTATCTCTGACCAAACACATCATGTGGGCAGCACAGCCTAGTGGTCAGGACATTGCCCTTGGGACCTGAAGGTTGCAGATTCAAGTTCTGGCCCAGGCATCAGTGAGGCACCATTGAGCAAGGTCTACCTTGCTCCCCGGGCGCTGTTGATAGCTGCCTGCTGCTCCATGTGTGCACGTGTGATGGGTTAAATGCAGTGGTCACATTCCGTTGTGACGCTTAAGTGTGTTCACAATGACAAATCACTTTATATCTTATGGGAGCCATGTTCACTCCAGAGCTGTAGAATGGGGTTTAATAGCCAGCCAACAATCTACCTAAGGTTGACTAAGGTTAACTCAAAGTATGCGAAGTAAGAGTTCCCGCTGTTTGCTCTAATTCACTAATGACCCACACTGTTTATGGTGATTTGTTAATATTTTTCTAGCTTTTGTATTGTCTTTCATAGTTTCATACTCTCCATATGGTGATCAATGCACTTCATAAACTTCAGCTATGTTTATTCTTCCCATAATCTCATTTAACAAAGAACAATTTTATGACATAGCTTTTACAGGCATCAAAAGTCTGATTCACATTACCATTGCGGTGAATGATCCAGACATTTGCTACAAATACCAAACCAGTCTGATTATTCTGTCCATGTAATTGTGCAGAAATGTAAAAAAATGTTTAAAATTAAAATTTAAAATTGAATCAGAATATTAACTGTAAACAGCTTTAGATTGGGAATCCTGTCAACAGCTACACAAGAAATAAGCAAATTTAGATGAGCTGATAAGTTAAATATATAATGTTCCCTCATCCAAGGTTGGACGTGCTAAATGTGTTCCTGAATTAGACTGCACATGCAAAATGTGAGCTCAGTTCTGGGGTGTTTTAACACATCATTTTTCAGCATTGCTGAAGTAACACACGCAAGTAACTTTTGGCTGAACACTCGGCCGTCTTGGAAAGGGAAAAGCCTAACGTAACCTTTCAGCCATTTCCTCTTTTAGGCTCTGTTGTGAGTTCAGATCCAAGAGAAATAATTGTTCTGATTCTCTCTCAACAGGCACCATATCATCTATAAGCACTTACTCCAACTCTCTCTCTCTCTCTCTCTCTCTCTCTCTCTCTCTCAGCTGTCCCCTTCAATCTTTCCCACAGACGTTTCCACACATGCTGGTGAAGAAACACTCTGCAGAAATGGCAACTAATGCAACTTCTGCTGAATACAGCACCACGAGTGAGTAACATTGAATTTTGTGCACTTAACCCATTAGGACCAGTGCAGGCCATGACTGTGCTATGTGTGCAACAGGGACGTCCCCCTTTGATTTATGAGCTGACTGATTGGTCATTGCATTCTTTATGCATTTGTTTATTTATTTGACCACATTTTAATTAGATGATGCTTTACAGCTTAACGACAAATGGCAATACCCTGCAAACAAAATGAGTTTTGGCAAGAGAAATTATCATCCTTGGGATTATATTGACATTCCTCTGGCCGAAGCAATTCTCTGTACTGTTCACATCACATTACTTACTGTGTTGTAATCAGGAATGTATACGTCTTTGTGGTTTGCAAAACACATGACCAATCAGTGAAATGAGGTCACACATTCTAAGATCTTTCACCTGGGGGAATCTTTAACCACCGTCTGGTTTCCATATTATATTTCCTCATTAAAACACACATGACAAGTCACAAGAAGATTGGCACAACACCATGGGAGACAAGATTTTTTTTCCCTCAAACTGGATGTTAAGAAGTGAGTGATTCAAGTTTTGTGCATTGAATTTCAGTGAAGAAAAAAAAACAAGAAAATGGTATCAGTTTATATTGTCTAAAATAACCTGTGCAATTACACTGTTATAATGCCTGCAACAACAATGTAATTACTGGTGATGTAGTCACTGATACACATGGATTATACTAGTATAGCTAGCATAATTGCATATTTTTATCAACATCAGTTTATAGTCATGTAATTACAAGTTATACCATAAGATACATTCGTGTAATTACATGAGTAAAAATAGCAGCTAATACACGTGTATAATTGAATAAGCTGTACTATTGTAATCCTGATATCAACAGAAATTCATTGCTGTTGCAGTGTTGTTAATTGCATGTGTTGTTAATGTTTCATGCTATTATAGACAATATAAAATGGAACCAAATGAAGAATCTCATTGGTTATGGCTAACGTAGCTGATTCTGTAATTCTGTAACATACTAGATATTGGTCGGGCGTCTGTTCCCACCAGTGAGGTCTTTAATTTGCAAGCCCAGAATGAACGCTGGTTTGCCCTCATCTGAGGCTTTACTCTGCGATCTTCAAAAACAGTCGGCGAGTGGAAAATTAGGATTAAAATTATGCAGTTTGACTTCTACTAAATCTAAACTAAATTAACCAAACTAAATCTTAGCAAGTGAAATTCTTGTTTCAAGCAAATACATTTTACTGTGCTTATTTTTAATTTAATTTACTTTAGGTTATTTGCTTTTCCCACTGGCAGATGTTTTAGCATCTAATTTTTAATGTATTACTTCACATTTTTGTGAGTTGTGAAGATATTGTTTTCCACAGTCTGTCCAAGTGTGCACTACCAGGGCATTTTAAACTCAATGCATCCCTAAAGGCAAGTGGATGAAATCTAAGCAAGTGAAATTCCATCGGAACAACAGTTCTTATTTTTCATTAAAACATTAGTTGCCTGAAAAAACTCGTAAGCGAGAACACATTTCTATTAATTAGAAATATGACCTAAGGCTTATTAGAGCCTCCTCTGTGTGGGATGTGGTATTTGATCTGATCTGAAAGCATGGAATTTTGTAAACCCCCCCCCCCCCAAAAAAAAAAATAAATAAATAAATAAATAAAAAATTTTTGTTGGGTTACATAGGTTTATATATACGTTTTCCAAATGACCCTGCTGAAACACTAGAAAACTAGAAAACTAGAAAAATATGTAAATATATAAATAAGACATTTATAAATAAACACTCAATTCAAGTCAAAAGATTTCTCTCTAGATTTCATGAAATAAGCAGATTAACTAGTTCTTCACCTGAAATATCTTAAACCTAGCAAGAAAATGTATATTGCATGTTAAATGTAACATATGCATTAACATTCTGTTGCCATGCTCAATAATAAGATGTGGGAATTGAGTGTAAGTCGATTTCTCTCATCCCAGTCTCTAATAAGTCTGTATTGCTAGTAATCTGAGAAGTTAATGAAAGATGAAATCAACATTCTGATTTTTTTTCTGCTTCATTTGGGAAGCAGAGCTGGTTCTTGGCAGCTTAGTTTGAATATGAAGTGTAATATTTTAAGTCTCAGATTATTAGACTTTCTTTTTGAATGAAAGAAACACAAAAAATGTCTGAAAAAAAACTTAAAAATATTTACTATTATTATTTAAGAAGGTGAAGTGAATAACATTTTCTTATTACAGTTTCTTATTCCAGAATATCACTTACTGAGGAGTGGGGTGTATTAGGTAGCAAGTGAACAGTCGGTTCTTGAAAATTATGTGTTGGAACCTGGAACCAGGTATGAGCGTAAAGATCTGAGAGACTTTGACAATTGTGATGACTAGAAGATGGTCTGTTGGAGTTGTTTGACAATCCCAACTCTGCAGCTTACAGAACTTGCTACAGGATCTACCGCTAAAGGCTTGGCAACAGATACAACAGCAAACCTTCAGAGGTCTAATGGAGTTCTTGCCTCCATGGACCAGAGCTCTTTCGGTGGAATGAGGGCAACCTACGCAATATTAAGCAGGTGGTTTTATTATTATGGATGATGTTGAAAATGAGATCAACTGGGGGATGTTTGTGCTTAGTTTATACCTTTACATTTTATTTTCAGTGTGTTTCCTCCAGTCAGTTTTTTGTGAATGTCTTCCTATAACTTAAGAATAATTTAGCCATTTTGTATTCTTTTTCCCTATTACTGAACAATATGCTTTAGGATGTGATAAGCCAAGCAATTTAAAGGGTTAAAGCAAGTGACAATTTAATGGTATCAACATGCTCCCACGTTATAGATTCTACTGACAGCATGCCACTTTGCTAGCCCTAGATTCAAAGGAAAAACAATCAATGTTCATCAATAATGTGTGTCAAACGCAGTAATTCTGCAATAGTTCCTTGGAAGGGGGAAAATTGGACGTGCACAGCAGGGGAGGCACATAACTGCCAGTTTCCCTCTCTTTTCTGGGGTGCGTAAGAACTGCAGGGAGTGCTTCCCTCCGGTGGAGAGAGGAGGGGGGTAGATGCAGGTCTAAGTGAGTGCTATTGGAGATAGCTTGGGCCAACACAGGTGCTGCCAACTGTGACAAGTCGACATGCGATTGTGTCAAACTCAAAGCTCTGCTAACACGCTGAACACGTGATTCAGGCTCATGACTGTAAAGTTCAAGTCTGCATTTTAAAGGATTAGCAGAGGAAAACGAACGCGTCCATCCGTGCAGTGTAGAGCTCTGCTCAGATTAAGCTAAGATTTATCCTCATTCTACATCGGATAGATGGTTTCAATGGGTAATCCCCATTAAAAGAGTGTCTAAAGTTTCGTCCCACTGTCAGTGGTTCCCCAAATCTTTTGAGTTTTCTCCATTCTGAAACCCTGTTTGAGTGGGATTTTTTATTTTACGTGGGTGGGTACTGTAAAT